>QEPC01012203.1:899160-924902 GCA_003113815.1 Sphenodon punctatus
ATGCACACAGCTGCACACACATCCCCACTCACCCACCACTCATCCACACCCACATAGTAACCACCATTTCCCCCGGTTGCTCCATGCATGGGGATGAGTGGGGGAGTGAGTGGGGATGCGTATTAGGCGAGCACGCATGCACCCCCATTCACCATGGGTGCATGCACCACATCATTCACATGGGGTTCCCCCACCCATGAACACATAGAAATCTGCATGTTTATGGCTGGGAGGAGAGACCCATGTAAAAAGGGCCACATTCTCACAACTGTCTTACTTATACTATCTTTGGTAGGAATTTAGGATGTAAAGCAATATCTATTCTGTCTTGGAAAATAAATCTGAAAATAGGGTTCTGAGATTATTATGGCTGCTATTTCATGAACTCTTCTTAATGAAGTTATTGCTAACAGGAATACTGTCTTTAAACCCGCACCCCATAACCAGTTAATTTGCACCCCCATATAATAAATTCAAACTGCCCCATGGACACAAATTAAATGGCTATGGGTGGAGGCAGCGTGAATAGATTATATGGGGGTGGGGGCAGAAATGAACTGGTTATGGGGTGGGGGCAGCATGAGCTGATTATGGGGGCACAACTGAACTGGTTATATGTCTCTTTTCATGGCATAATGCGCTTAATAAGCTAGCTTCATTTTGGGTATCTTGTGTGCGTGATAGCACGCACTGGACTGGTCACACCGCATGCGTGCACAAGGCACAGGCAGCACTGGCAGCAAGAAGCAAGAGACCCTGGAGGCCAGACTGGCTAAGCTCACCCCCTGACCCCTCCTCCAGTAAGGCAGTGGACGCAGTCAGTCTCTCTGTGCCTGTGTCACTGCCCACCCAGCTGCCCCTGCAGTGGAACCACTCCTGGGGAGTGATGGTAGACACTCGGCTGGGGAGGGGGGGGAAGCATTAGGAGGCTATGCTTCTCCATGGTTGCTCGGAGAAGTGGAGAATGGGAATCCTTCCTGTCCAGAGGGAGTAAATTTTATGTAAATGTATACATTTGCATAATTCGGTGGTGCCTAATTATGCCAATTAGGCCCTGCACCAAGACTTCGCACATGGCCTCACAAACCCTGGGGCCGGCCCTGCCCCCAGGTCTGCCAGCCAGTGTGGGGGTGGAACAGCCAGGGCAGGGCCCCCCTCTGCCAGACAGCTCGTGTAGGTGGCCAGTCTGCACACAGAGAGGGCAGACATGGTCTCTGCCATGGACCACCCCACATGTGAGGCGAGCACCTCATCTCTGGGATGTCACCATCAGGAAAGGAACATGCAGCCGGCACTCACGGGTGCTCGCCTTCTAGCCAAAGTAGTGTAGACTGGAGCTCAGACTCGCGTAGGCACCAGAGAGGGTGTCTGGGCAGCTCAAGAGCAGTTTCATGGCTGGGGAATGCCACAGGTCACAGAGGGCCATTGTCTCACAAAAGGTCCAGTTATGGGGGGTGCCGGGCATGGCGGGGCACGGGAGTCCAGGGGAAGCTCTGCCGGGCATGGCCCAGCAAGCAGCGAGTATGGACTGCAGTGAAAGCGGGAGCCCCAGTCCCAGGTGGGATGAAAAGCGGGGGAGCTCCAAGGCCACTCAATAAGGCCACAGTCCGCAACATGGAACGGCTAACGAGTGAGGCATGGGGTGCTGACATAGCACAGCTACTGGAACCGAGCACACAGACCATACAGTCAACACAGATATCTGGACAGTTAGGACAACAGGCAGCAAACAAAAATAGTAGTGAGGTGATGACAACAGGCATGCAGTTGCAGACCACACACCCAGGCAAAAGCGGACCCATGCACGAGTCCCCGTGCTGGCTCTGGGGGGCGCTCCCTACTGCTGTGGCCTGGCTGCCCAGCTGCCTCCAGGGCAGTCAGATGAGGGGCCGGGCACAGGTGCACCAGGGTCCCCCACACAGGTGCCCGACCACGGAAAGGGGGTGGGGCGGGAGTGGGGCCAGACTATAAAGGTGGGAGCACGATTGCACTGAGGCACCCACCACCATGGATGTGGGACGAATGGGTGCCTGCGGGATGCACCTAGTAATATGCGCTGAGTGGCTCCAGTCACACACTGACCTCATGTGCATCCAGATGGAGGAGGTGCACCTGGCTGCCTGGCTTCAGGTGTTCATGGCCAGGAGCGCTGCTACAGCCTGGCCCACCCACCATGGATGCAGACACTCCCTGACCTGGCTCAGGGCCCAGCGGGTGTCTGGGGCTGCCCAACAGGTCCTCCACTTCACCCGTGAGCACGCAGCGGTGCTCTGCAAGGCGACCAGCCAACATCACTCCGGCACACTCCGGTGCGGTACCTGTGCCCTGTGTTCCCGCATCCACTGTGCCAGGGGCATGGGGCTGGCTGGTGGGGTCTCAGCTGGTTGCCTTGTTGTGGTGCGCAGTAGGGGTTAGTCAAGAAAGCCTGCTGCCCGCCTCCCATCCCATAACACTGCTGCGGGTGCTTGGGTGACCCCCTGGAGGGTAGGTAGCTGCTGCCCTCCCCCGGCGGCCCCTGAGGCCGGCTCTTCAATGTTGTTGTGGTCCCCCTGGNGGCCCCCTGTGCCCTGGCCTCCCCTACCCCATGCCCCCCACCCTGGATTCCATGCCCTGATGCCTCCTGACCCCCCCTCCACCCCCTTGCCATGTAGCTTCACCGGGGACCTCCGGCTGCTCATGGGGCTGCTCCCTGCCATCCCCCTCATCTGCTGGTCCCATGTGCCGGGGTGCGCCATGACCTGTATGGACATGGGTGAGGGTGAGTTGTGCTAAGCATGCTGTGCCTCCCCCAGTCACAGGTGGGTGGCCTGCAGCCCCTGCCCCCCGATCTGTGCCTTTGCAGGCCCCGGTGCTCTTCTGCCCCCATTCCAGGGTATGGGGTTTCTGGGTTTGTTGGGGGTGGGACCAAGACCTGTGGTGGTCCCCACATCATCCCACCCCCTCCAGTCCATTCCCCCTCCCACCCGGTTGCCTACCCTCGATGTTGGTCTCAGAGCCCTCTGAGGCCGGCTCTTCAATGTTGTTGTGGTCCCCCTGGGTCCACTGGCTGAGGGTGCCCAGTGTGCCAGCCTCAGATCCTCCTGGGTCGAATATAGGGTGTGGGCTCCCTGGGCTGGTGCATGAGGGGGGCCTGCTGCACCCCAAGGTCCTGGGGCGGTCCTCTTGAGAGACCGGGCCCCAGGAGCTGGTGCCTTCTAGTGGAGTGGCGAGGGGAAGGGGTACATCAGCCCATTCCCTGTCCTGGACCATGGCACTCCCCATGAGCCATGGGGTGACTATGGATCTCTTCATGTGCAGGATGCGGTCCAGGGCGTCATAGTAGGGGGCGGTCCGGGCTCTGTGCCCGGACTACCGGTTGTTGTCCTTTATCGCCTTGTGCCCCCTCTTGAGCTCCTTGACCTTGGAGTGTCATTGGACCACTGTCCTGTTGTGCCCTGGTGCCTCCATGTCCTGCACGATCTCGTTGTAGACATGCTCATTCCTTTGGTTTACCAGGAGTTCCAGCTGGTGCTCCAGGGACCCCCAGATCCTGATGAAGTCCTGGGTTTCCTTGTGCCCCCATTGTCCCCCTCTGTGGTATGGCCGTCACCTGCATGGGCCCTCCTACTCCTCCTGTTCCTCCTCCTCCGCTTGCCCTCCGCCTGTCTCCTCTGGGGGCTCCAGCTCCCGGGCCCATTTCCGGGTCTGCAGGTCATTACTGGGGGACAGGTTTGCCTGGGTGCCTTGGCCCCACGGTCATCCTCCTTTCCCCCCTCCTTCTGCCACCCCCCCTTTGTGCCCTTGTGCTGCTGGGGGGCCCCCCGCTCTCCTTACCCATTTCCGAGGTGCCTCCTCCCCCTGGCCGGGTGTCCCCTCTTGCGGCGGCCTGCCCCGGCTGCTGCCGCTCCTCTTCCACTGCCTCCACCTGAAGCACCACCTCCTCCTCCTCCCTTGCTCACTCGCCCTCCGCTCTCCTCGCCCTTCCACCTCGCTCCATCCCGCCACATTCCCCTCCTGCTTTGTGCCCCTTAAATCTCCCTCCCCAGTCTGTGTTGTTGCTCGTTGCATGTCAGTGATGCTGCGTGCTTTGGCCCTGACTGTGGATCATTTTGTTTGTTTCTGGCTGGTGATTGCCGTTCAGTCGTTCGGTTTTACTGTTTCCCACTGGGAATTGCTTTGACCAGCTTTCTTGGGATGGTCTGGTCCGGACCTACGAAAGGGTGGTTGGCTTTTTCCCCTGCTGGGGATTATCTGTGGTGAACATCTGGCGAATGCCGAACAGATGTTCAGGGCTCTTTGGCCCTGCCAAGGGATTGACTGTGGTTCACTGTGGTTGACTGTGATCTCATAACGTCTGAAAATAACCACAGACACAGTAGTGGCCGGGTAAAGTATTAGCAATCCTGATAGCATCTGACCTTGTTGGTGGTCTGCCTGAAACTAACTAAACTTTCCAAAAACCATCATGTCCCATCATGCATTAATTCTCTAGTATAACAGGGCATTGATTCTTCTTGTGCTGTCTCTACTTCAGTTGTACAAATTTCCTTGACAAAAATATAGAGATAATCTCTGCAGGCATTTACATGAATTCTAGGGATGTGCAAACAGAACCAGGTTTGAATATTCAGCCTTTCAGTGGTTCAGGTCGAACTTTGAGTTCAGATTCAGTATTTGGCTCGGTCGGGCTCGGTTTGATCTTTAGTTCAGTGCAATCAGAAACTGAAAATGACATTTGGTTTTTGAAATAAAAGGAAAAAACTGAAAAACATATTTAACACTATAACATTTTTGTTTCTTACTCAATTTTAATGAAAGTTGGGGAGATTGTACCCCCAATGTGTACCACATCCCAAAACGATTAGATAAAAAGAACCAATTTCAGAAGCAATTGAATTTTGTTATTTTAAGAAAATCTCCATTTACATTCATGGCTACAACTTTTTTATATTGCATCCAATGTTCATGAACCTTGTACATATTATGTCCCTCCATATGCTTAACATTTCTGCCAATTTTCAGAAAGAGTGGATAAAGGGTCCTAAGGGTATAAGACATTAACCTGAAAACACATTTTCAACTGTAACATTTTGATATTCCATTCTGTTTACAGGATATTTGGCAAGAATGTATCAAATACCTTTACTGACATTTCAGCAAATGTACAGGAGATTTTGATAAAGGGACCCAATTATATAAACAATTGATCAGTCTCTTATACACATCTAGATGTGTATAAGAGACAGGTATAAGACATTAACCTGAAAACACATTTTCAACTGTAACATTTTGATATTCCATTCTGTTTACAGGACAGTTAACAGGCTGTCTCTTATACACATCTAGATGTGTATAAGAGACAGAGACAGAGGACATAAGAGAATATCTATGGACTCTTTCCTAAACAGATGCTTCTGACTTCCCAGAAACAAGTGGGGGAGATATGTTGGGATGGTCCCTGCACAGAATTAGGATATTTGGTTGACATTTCTGTTGGCCAATTCGCATCACAAACCGATCTTATACCACAGTGACATAATGGAATCCCAGGTATAGGCCCCTTCTCTACATATGTTGTACAGGCATATAAAATTGGGACCCTTTATAAAAGTTTTCTTATATTTGGCAGAGATGATCATAAAAGTCTAATATATAGCTCTGCCAAATTTCATGTACACTGGTTTAACTATAAAGATGTTATAGTCAGACATACATTTATATGTTAATTGCTTATACCACCAAGACCCTTTTTCCTATCCTTCTAAAATTTGTCAAACTTAGTGAATTTGCGAAGGGGTATAAACTAGACAAGTTTTACCTACATTAGATGTGAGGGAAAGAAGTTACAGCTAAGAATGTATATGTAGAATATTACAAAAAAGAATATTTACCTACTTCTAAAATCGGATTCCTTTATCCAATCATTTTGAAATTTGGTACACATAATTCTTTCTATTGGACGTACAGGCAAACCAGTTTTCAGCCACATAGCATAAAAATCAATAACGTTACAGCCGATAATGTGTTTTCCATTGAAACCAATGGGAATTCAATTCCAAACTCACCGAACGCATCCAAATCGAACGTTCAAATTCGAGTTCAGTTCGCCCATTCAGTTCAGTTGACTGAACTATTTGAGTTCGGTCCAAACTCCAAACTTCCGAACCGCGTTTGCCCATCCCTAATGAATTCTAGTGATATTAGCAGGCCATTGCACCATTAACCATTTCCACTATCACACAGATGTCATGAGTGTGAGGAAGAAGCTACAAATGAAAAGCAGCTAACCGGGTTTGAATTCAATGCAGGAATGAGAGAGGAATTGCTACCAGGAAGAAAAATGTTCTAATTATAGAATCTCAGACTGCAAGAGTCCTAAAGGGCCATCTTCAAGCTCCCATCCCAAGAGGAAAGAATGTTGATGTTGAAACCTCTGTGAAAATTTCCACTTTCTGTTTGTGAACATGTTGCACAGAGTTTGGGTGGGAGTATGTGGGGGAGTTTTTAGGCTTGTCCCAGCTTCTGTACATATAAATAACAAAGGTTATTTTCAGACATTATGCCACCACAGTCAACCACGGTGAATGCCCCTGTGGTGACCGTGGTAGTGTAATGTCTGTTGGGCCTAAAAGTGATTCCCGTCAGATGTTCACCCCCAGCGGGAAGCACTTTGACCACACTTTTGGAGGTCCAGGCGCCCCGAACTCCAAAAGCGTGGTCAAAGCGATTCCCGCCAGGGGTGAACTCCCGGCGGGAATCACTTTTCGGCCCAAGAGACGTGAAATTACCATGGGCAACCATGGCTGGATTCTCCATGGTTGAGCGTGGTAACGTCACGTCGGCTCCTGGACCACAGGCCGGAATCAGCGGCCGTGCCCGCTGCCGATTTCAGGTCATGGCCAATACCCCAGAGGGTGGGCGGGTGGCCTCTGGAGCATGTGGGGGTGGAGCTGTTTGGCTGCACGTTGCGCCACGCACCCCTCTTCCTCCCCCGTTCCCCCTCTGGAATCAGCCAGCACGTCTGTTGATGGGCCGGCGGGATTCCGGAAAGGAATCAATACGTGATACCGTGCCGGGGCCAATGGATGCCCCAGCATGTCTGAAATTATCCAAAGTTGAAATGTGACTACTTCCCATTGGTGTCCAGAGGCACAGGGGAGAGTGGACTGATTGCTGTGTTGGTCCCATATATGAGATGGAGATAAAGTAGTCTAGATTATATATTTTATTGGACCAACAGAAATTGTAAAGACTATACTTTATAAAGACATCTTTGTAAACCAAAAGACCTAGAGAGTCTGACCCCTCATGTACAGATACCCTAGCCCCTAAACCAAAAGTCCTCAACAACATTATTATTCCAGAGTTTGCATGATCCCTATCTATTCCATTTGCGGTATCTCTGAGAGTAGTGAGACAGCTTTCATTTGCCCCAAAGTCGTTCATCCTGAAAATCAAACCATTAAAGCTAAAGGAGGCTCAGTTCAGTTAGCCCATTAACCATTCTCCCCTCCGCCATTTCCACTGAACTCTGCATGAAGAAAAATTAATGGGATTTCTTTGAAACTCAAAGGTTGCATGGGATCCATGAACATTTGTTTTCCCCACAGACTCTTAAAATTGTAGGGCATGCACTCCCTTTGCCCCCTCCTATAATTATGCCAATGCATCTTCTGTTGCTGGCTGGTAAACAACTACTATGTCCATTCTGTTTGTCTGACAATTCAGTTCTTATCAGAGCAGCCCCAGCAGACTCATCACGACCACCCAGGGCTAGATTAACCACTATCCTGACTATGCTTCAAAGTAGTGAATCCTGGCATTGGACAGCCAGCTCCCTCTCAAGGTCAGTCAGTGTGTGTGCACCAGTATGTCTGTGCAGTCTGGGTACCAGGGCTGTGGGACTCCATAGTCCATATTACAACTGCTATGCAGGCACGGCTCAGCTGGTGAAGTGATGGGATGCCATATGGCAACACCAGTATCTCCTACTTCTTAGTCCTGCTCCTGATCTTCTCCCCTTGATTCTGGCACTGGATGACTCCTCCTAACCCACACACTCTCCAGCAGAGTGAGGTCAGTGGAGGGCATGGGCACTGAGCATCAATGTAGTAGGTATGTAGGTTGCTTGGGTATATGTATGCGGTGGGGTGGGGGATGGGAGCTATGGTTTAACAGGGGCATCAACACCGTTTAATCTGGCCATGTCATCATCAGGTTAGATTACTGTTGCATGAGGCTGGCTGTGAAGATCATTCTCTGTTAAGCCATCCAACATGCAGCCCCTTGCTTTATTAAGCAACAGACATTATCAAGCACTCATAACAAAACAGTTTTGCTTATGCTCCATAAGCTCCACTAACCTTCCTTTCTTGATAGCATCAATTGAGTACAGGGTAAGTAACTGAGCAAGTGGCACTGTCCTCATTCTTGGACTAGGGAGACTGCCGATTTCATAGGGAACTTAAGAGTTCAAACATCCATTTCTTTCTATTATTTTTTCATGTTAACGGACCATGGAAGCTGCATAATCTGGTTTTCCAATCCTATTAGTGACTTTGGAATGTTAATTCCACATTTTCAGGGCAATAAACATCAAGCAGGGGCAGTGGGAGGAGGCAGCTGTAACATATTCTCAGGCACACAAAGCAAAAAACAAAAAAGAAAGAAAGAAAACCAACTTGCTCAGTATGCTTAAATATTTGATTAATTAGTGTGACCCAAACTGTATTTCATATGTCAAAGAGAAAAATGGATGTGTACACTGTTTCCATTTACTGTGCTCTTGTTCATCAAATGAAGGTTCTTAAATAAGAAATCATACATTAGGGTATTTAACCAAGGAGTATGAAGTATAACAGATGACAAGCAGTGAGTTATTACCCTATGTTTTCATGACTGTATGAGAAACTTTGGAAATTAGAATTTCCTCCTAATGCCCCTTTTAATACTTATATTGGCTTTTTTTAAAAAAAAAAATCACTCAGTGAAATGATGTTAACAATACCTACAGACCTTAGCTCCAGGCCCATCCTGATGCCATCAGATACCTGGACCCATTTCAGTCAGTCTTTTATCCAGAGTACGGTATGGAGACTGTTTATGGCCTTGGTCAATACCCTGCCCCTTGATGAGGGAAATTCTACCCTGTTGATCTGGGTAGATCTTTTGGCATCCTTTGATACCATTTATCATGGGGTGTTGCTGACATGACTGTGGGACCTGGCAGGACCGCTCTTGAGTGGTTCTGCTCCTTCCTATCAGGGAGTTCGCGGAGAGTGGTGATGGGTGATTGCTCGTCATCCCCTTGGGACCTTCTCTGTGAGGTCCAGCAGGGTTCTATTCTGTCTTCCCTCTTGTTCAGCATGTATATGAGGCCGCTGGGTGAGGTCATTCAGAGGTTTGGGGCAAAGTGCCATCAGTATGCTGATGAAAACCAGTTCTACCTCTCTTTTTCATCCAATCCAGGCTCTACAGTCTCAGTACTCACCTGATACCTGGCTGCTGTTGGAGACTGGATGAGGGAGAGCCAATTGTGGCTGAATCCAGACAAGACTGAGGTGATGGTTGGCCGGCCTTGTGACATGGAGGGAATTGGAACTCTCATTATTGATGGCATCTGGCTCCCTCTGGTCAGTCAGGTTCGCAGCATTGGAGTGCTGCTGGACCCTTTGCTGCACCTGGATTGTCAGGTTGCAGCAGTGGCCAGGAGCGCTTTTCACCATCTCCATCTGGTGAGGAGGCGCCATCCTTTTCTTTATGATTTGGATTAGGTCACCATCATCCATGCTTTTTTTATCACCTAGAGACTAGATTATTGCAGTGTGCTCTACATGGGGCTGCCCTTGATGACCATTCGGAAGCTGAAGCTGATGCAGAACGCAGTAACTCACCTCCAGGCTCCTTTCGGGCATGCGATGCTGTGAGCACATTTACGCCAGGGCTCCGAAGTCTGCACTGGCTGCCTATACTTTTCCAGGCACAATTCAAGGTGCTGGTTTTGACTTGTAAAGCCCTAAACAGTCTGGGCCCCACATGTCTGAGGGACCATCTGTCCTTACATGCCCCATTGTGGCCCCTGCAAAAGGCTGGGAGTGCCTCCCTGTCGGTACCATATGTTAGCCTTATTCACATGACAAGGGCTCGCAGGGGGGCATTTTCAGTTGCTTCCCCAGTGCTGTAGAACTTCTTTCCCCTAGAGGTCTGTTTAAGCCTGGGCCTGAGCATCTTCTGAAAATAGTGCAAGACATTTCTATTTGAAAAGGCATTTTGTGGGCGGGGATAGGATATTAGGATGGTCTTGGGGTAGGGGGATGAGGGGGGTGGGGTGAAGGAGTTAGGGAGAGAGTTGGTGGCTGAGGTTTCAGATTTATTTTTAATTGTTACGTTTTGTATGTTTATTTTTGTAAGCCACCCTGAGACTTTGAGGGAAGGGTGGTATAAATAAATAAATATAATGTAACTAGGTAAAGTTATAAAGGTCACAAAGTATGTTTGCAAAAATAAGCTGGTTTGCTGTTGTGAGCAAAGGGGGCAAATCATACAGCACAGAGGATTCAAAGTAGAGTTGAGATGGAAAGTGACATTTTTTTGCCAGTGTTATACGCATTTTCTGGTCCACTTTCTAATACCCAAATAATGTCTGTGATCAAAATGAGTCTCTCTCTCTCTCTCTCTCTCTCTCTCCCCCCCAGGTAATGGGATTTTCCTTTGATTAATTCAATATTTGGGGTTTTAACAACTGAATATGCACAATAGTGCTAATATCACCAAAACAATATAACCAAGATACTGAAATGACTAAGGAATATAAATAAGCAAACCAGACAAAAGGAAAAACAGAAACAGAATAACTGAAATGGATACCTGATGGAGCAGGAATGGATATCAGTTATTACCTTAGCCACCATTTTCAGTTCAAGTAGGCAGAGTATATTTGATGGGCGTACCCATTTCTACAGGTACTTGTTTCAGTTCTAATTCAGAGGTTAGCTTTGAAGGAATGTGGTTTCTAGTTCTGTCTTTGGGCATTTTACAGGAGTTTATTTTCATTTGATTTTTTTTCTATTTTATTGTTTGTTTTTTGGTTTTTTTAATGTTTAAAATTTCATTTTCCATTTGCTTCAGTGGCTTGGTGTCAGATCTTTGTCCACTCCCAGGTCGAGGCTGGGGATGTAGGAGGAGAAACAGCTTCTTGAAGTTAGCATCAGGAAGGTTTGCTAGGCAATCAGGGAAAGTTAACACATCTGCAGCCTGAGTTAGTGTGGGCTATATCTTGCATCAGAAGCAAGCAACTGTGCTTCATTAGTTATCTGACTCATCAGGTTTGCTGGTCCCAGTGCTGTTTCCTGACTGCTAAGTTATGTGAGTTGGGCGCCTCAGACTTTCCCCTGTTCTCTGTGTTTGTATTTTCCCTGTCTACTGTCCTTTGACCGTTCCCTTCTTTTATATGTTAGTCTATGCATCTGTGATAGTTTCCTCACTTAGGCTGACTCATTACCTATCTAGGTAGGTATCCTTCCACTGCTGTGCTTGTCTTCACCCCCTTGCTCCCTCTGTGACCACCTACCCTTGCAGTGAAGTCTGGAGGTATGTAAGTCTTGTTTGCTCTGTCTGTACCTTATTTGTTCTCCCCCCTCATTTGCTCTGTGCCTTGTTTGCTTCCCTTGTTTGCTCTGTGTCTTGTTGTTCCCCTCACCCAACCACCAACCCCTGCAAGAGTCTGTTGTGTGTTCTGCTGGCTAGGGTTTCTGTTGCTCTGTCTCTCCTGGCTATTACCCCCTTTGGACCACTTGGAGTCAGCATAGCACCCCTATGATGATTTAGGTGATGTTCCTCCCTTGTGGTTTTTTTTGCCATTTAAGATCCCAAGGGGACGTAACTTTCTGCTTGCCTGTTACCGCCTGTCGTCTAAGATTTCCTGTCCTGGTGTGTGTGTGTGTGTGTGTGTGTGTGTGTGTGTGTGGGGTGGGGGGGTGTCTTTGCCTCCCTGCTTCCTTTCCCCTATTCATCCTTACACTTGAGCATTATTTGCATGACTTTAGGGAATGTGGGAATACAGCACGAACTAACGCCCACAGAGGTGCATCAGAGGAGCACTCAAAGGGAGAAAAACAATCAAAGCAGTTGCAGTGCACAACCTATGGCTTTCATGGTGCCCCCCTCCCCCCCCCCCCCCATAGTAAAGAACAGCAGGCTGTGGAGTGAATAATGGGTGTTTTCAGACATTATGAGATCAAAGTCAACCACACTCAACCCCGTGGCAGGGCCAAAGGGACCTGAACGTCTGTTCGGCGGATGCCAGATGTTCAACACAGACAATCACCAGTAGTGGACAATATTAACTACCCTTCTGGAGGTCCGGCACCGACCATTGCTAAAAGCGTGGTCAAAGCAATTCCCACCAGGAAACAACAAAATGTAAGGACTGAATGGCAACCACCAGCCAGAATCAATCAAAACGATTCCCAACTGGGGACAAAGCACACAGCATTGCTGCCAGGCAACGAGCAACAACACAGGCCGGGGAGGGAGACTTAAAAGGCACACAGCAGCAGGGGGACGTGGCGGGATGGAGTGAGGCAGAAGAGAGGAGGGCGAGAGAGCAATGGAGGAGGAGGATGTGCAGGCAGAGGAGGTGGTCATGCTGCACATGGAGGTGGTGGAGGGAGAGCAGCAGCAGCTGGGACAGCCTGCCCCAGTGCAGGCAACCGGCCCGGGGGATGAGGCACTCCAGAAATGGGTAAGGGGAGTGAAGGGAGGGACGGCACAGAGGCAGCACGGGGGGTGGGTGGGCTGGCAGGTGGGGGAAAGGGAGAGGGCCACGGGGCTGAGGCAACCCGGCAACCAACTCCCCCCTTACAACCCACAGATACAGAAATGGGCCTGGGAGGCCGAGCCCCCGGAGGAGACGGGTAGAGGGCAGGTGGTGGAAGAGGAGGAGGAGGACTGGGACCAGGAGGGCTCACGCAGGAGACGGCCGTACCACCGAGGGGGGCAATGGGGGCACAGGGAAACCCAGGACTTCATTAGGATTTAGGGGACCCTGGAGCAGCAGCTGGAGCTAGCCATGAACCAGAGGAATGAGCATGTCTACCAGGAGATCATGAGGGACATGGAGGCAGCGGGTCACCACAGGACAGTGGCCCAGTGCCGTTCAAAGGTGAAGGAGCTCAAAAGGGGGTACAAGGCCATTAAGGACAGAAACCAGCGGTCTGGACATAAAGCCCGGGCTGCCCCGTACTATGATGCCCTGGACCACATCTTCCACATGAAGGGCTCCATAGTCACCCCGCATCTCGTGGGGAGCGCCGTGGTTCAGGGCAGGGAATGGGCCAACGTACCCCCTCTACTCTCCACTGCCCCTAGAAGGCACTGGATCCAGGGGCTCCAGCCCCCACGAGGAATGCCCCAGGACCTTGGGGACCAACAGACCCCCTCGTGCACCAGCCCCAGGAGCCCTCAACTGACCACTATACTGGAAGGGGCTGAGGCCGGTACACCGGGCGCCCCTGATCAGGGGATGCAAGGGGACCCTAGAAACATGGAGAGACCAGCTTCAGAGGTTTCTGAGACTGACATTGAGGGTAAGCAAGCGGGTGGGATGGGAAATAGATTGGAGGGGATGGTCCGAGGGAGGGAGAGGGGCACACAAGCCATGGGGTCACCCCCAGCAACCCCAGACACCCCTGACCTCAGACAGGGGGCCTTGGGGCTGCCGGGGGACACCTAACACCCAAACCCACCCACCCCTCTCATATCTTCGCAGGTCATGGCATACCCCAGCACCCAGGATAGGCAGGCGAGGGGGGTGGCAACGAGCAGCCCCAGGATCATCCAGAGGTTCCAGGTGAGCCAACTCAGCAAGTGGGGGGAGGGGAGGCTGGGGGTGGCCGGGCGGGGGACCTGGCCCTAGTGGTGTGGAGGAGAGCGGGGCTAGGGGACACTGGGGGAGGGCACCGGCCAGCCACCAGAGGGAGGGCATCACCCACCAGCTGCAGCATGAGATGGGGGCAGGCAGCTGGGGTGCCTAACCAACCCCTACTGTGCACCCCAACATGGTGACCCACCTGGTCCCAGCAAGGCAGCCCTGTGCCCCTGGTCCAGTGGATAAGGGAGCACCAAGCATGGGTATGGTGCCGGAGGGAGGATCAGGTGGAGGACATTGTCCACAGCAACACTGAGCAGTGTGAGCGGATGATATCAGCCATCAACTGCATGGAGGCGGCCACCGAAAGTGCCATGCAGCAATTGGAGGCAAGGAACCAGAGGCGGCAGGTGGAGGTGCGCCTCGAATGGAGGTGGAAGTTCTGGGAGCACAGCAAGCAGGTGGAGGATGGTGAGGGAGCACTCTGCCAAGATGGACCAGTCCTATGACATTGACCCCTCACTGCTCCTGCATGTTGGGACCATGAGTGCCTATGCGATGGCAGCCACCCCACCGGGCAACCTGCCTGCCCTGGCTCTGATGCTGGGCTCCTCGGTGCCCTCACCACCTCCAACACTGCCCCAGCCTCTGGCATGCCCACTGGGGCCATGCATCCACCTACCAATCCCTGTAGGTCTCTGGAGGGAGAAGTCACCCAGGGGGGCCCTCCAGTCCTGGGTACTCCTGCCCTCCCAACACCGCCTGCCCCTCAGGACACCGAGACCTCCCAGGACACTGTTGGGGACACGGACAGTGGGGGGGGGAGGGTAGGTACCAAAGCTCCACGGAGCCCACAGGGCACCCAAGAGAGAGGCCCCAGAGACTTGCAGGCCATGGGGGAAGGGGCCTAGATGGGGAAGGGGGTGAGCTGCCTGAGGGGGACTCATGGCACTGGGAGGTGGGTGGTGGTGAGGGGGCATCTGTAGGTGGTGGTCACAATAAATGTATGGGCACCACAGTTGCTTTCGTGGTTCTGTTCATGGTCCTGGGGGTGGGTGGGTCTCCACCATGTAGTCCAGTCAGCCCGTGAGGCACCTCCAGAGTTGCTAGAGGGCCCCGAAGGCCCCCTCAACCATGGTCCTGCTTGCACACAGTTGGGTATTGTAGAGCGCCTCCACTGGGTTCCTGGTGACTGGGTATGCCTTCAGCAGCCACCGGGTGAGTGGATAGTCCGGGTTCCCCAGGATGCAGAGGGGCATCAGCACCCCCTCGATCGGGGTCATCCCCATGTCCATGAAGTTCCCCCCGGTACATCTGGGCATAGAAGGGAGAGATGGTCATGATCCGAGCATCATGGCTGTGCCCGGAGTGGCCCATGTAAATGTCTTTGAACTTCCCCTGGTGGTCCACTACAGCCTGCACCTGCAGGGATTGGTACCCATGTCTGTTGATGGATTCCATGGCCTCCCTATTAGATGGGCGGAGGATCTTGATGTGGGTGCCGTCCACGGCGCCCATGCAGTTGGGGAACCCGCCAGCTACGAAGCCGGCCATCACAGTCTCCTGGTCCACCAGCTGGATTTCTTGGTCCAGGAGTACGTTCTCCACCACCTCGCAAACATCTCGCAGGATCCCGGCGAGTCGGCGACAGTGTTCACCCCGACACCAAAGTGCTGCGAGACAGACCAGCAGGAATAGGGTGTTTCTAGGGCCCATACCCTGATGGTCACCTGCTGGACATGGGAATGGAGGCCCACATGGGGGTGTGCTTCCACTCCAGTCAGGGCATTAACAGCTCCGTGAGTCACAGGAGGATGCGCCTGTTGATACAAAAGTGCGCCTGGGGAGCACGCTTTTGGATTTACAGGCGCATCCTCCTGTGACTCGCGGAGCTGTTAATGCCCTGGCTGGAGCGGAAGCACACTGAGCCAGCGTCCTGGCCCACCACCCCTATGTCTGCTCTGTGACCCAAACCCGCCAGTCAATGGGCATAGTGAGCAGGGCTTCGCGGCCCATGATCTCCCTCCACCACAGGAGCTGTCTGGCCGCCTTGCAAAGCACAGCAGCCTGCTCCTGGGTGCAGAGAAGGGCCTGTCTGGCTGTCCCGGACACCTGCAGGACCCTGAACTGGGCCAGGGAGCACCTGCACCCGTGGTGGGCTCTCTGGGCTCTAGCTGCACTCCTGGCCATGCACACCCAGTCCTCACACCCACAGGAGATCCGTGTGTGAGCGGTACCACTCCGTGCAGGTGGCTAGGTTCATCCTGCATGCGCCCAGCCGTCCAAGCTCCATTGTGAACTGGGTTGGAGCTACACCCATTATAGGCTGCGCCTTGTGTCACCTCACCTGCCTTGGTGACCAGGGGGTGGGCCGGGTCACCCTGACCGCCCTCCTAGTTGGCTGGTCTGGCTCCTGCAGGTTGAGCAGGGTGGGGAGGCAGTGGATGCCCCATTGGACACACCTGTGGTCCCTCACAGGGCCTTGTGCATTGTCCAGTCTGTGCCTAGGTTTGCGCACAGCAGCTGCATTCCTGCTGTCATCACCTCCCACCTCTCTGTGTTGGCTGCCTGTTGTCCTCGCTGCCCTGATTACAGTGCGTAGGCTGTCTTGTCCATGTGCTTGGTTCCAGCAGCTGGGCTGGGTCCTCACCCCACGCCTCGCTCATTTGCCGTGCCATGTTGTGGCCTATGGCCTTATCACTTGGTCTTGGAGCTCCCCTGCTTCCCCTCCCATCCCTCCAGGGCTTGTGGGCCCCCCCTTTCCTTGCTGTTAGTCTCTGCCACTTGCTGGACCATGGCTGGCAGCGCTTCCCCAGAGCTCGTGGGCCCCACCACCCCTGGTGCCCCACATAGCTGGACCTTCTGCGAGACTATGGCCCTGTGTGGCCTGTGGAATTCCCCGGCCATGCAATTGCTCCTGAGCTGCCTGGACAGCCTCACAGGTGCCTATGCGAGTCTGAGCTCCAGGCTACGCTACTTTGGCTATGAGGTGAGTGCCCGCAACTGCCGGCTGCATGCGGAGATGCTGGGCCTCTATCCCTTTCCTGTTGGGCGCATCCCAGAAATGAGGTGCACGCATGTGGGGTGGTTGGTGGTGGAGACTGTGTCTGCCCTCTCTGTGTGCAGCCTGGCCACCTACATGGCCAGTCTGGTGGAGGGGGCCCCTGCTCTGGCTGTGTCCTTCTGTGTTCACGGGGCCCATGGGTACCAGTGGTCACATGAGGTCTATCACCGGCTGTTGGAGCTCGATAACCTTCTGTGACCCTCAGCTGCTGACAATGACTTGTCAGAGCCCACAGGGGCGGAGCTGGCAGCGCTGGCAGGTGTGTGGTCCTGATCCGATGTGGAGGTGGGGCTCACCATGCAGGATTCCTTCGAGGCTTACTAAATGGTCACCCTCCACATGTCTGCGCTGGGATACCATCAGGGCATGCTTCAGTGGCCCCACTTCCTGCACCTGGTGGGCCACCGGGCCCCCTTTTTGGCCCCCTGCAGCTGGCTTTGAGGTCTCCTGTGCATTCCAGGCCCTGGATGATGGCCCCGCTATGAGCTCCCACCTCCATTCTGATGCCATGAGTCGCTGTCCACTCCCTCCCTGCTGTCCCTGGTTCGCTACTGTGCTGGCTGGTTCCTGGGGTTCTGCTGCCCCTGCCTGTGGCTCTGGGACCCCTCCTCGGGCCCCCCTGTCTGCCTCTGCAACTGGTGTTCCCTTCCATGGCTGCCTTCTCCTGTGGCTGTGTCCTGATCTCCGAGCCTGCTCCCAGTGCCCCGGGTGCTGCTGTCCTTCATAGTTCGGCCTCAATCACTCCTGTGCCTGTGCCGCCCTGCCCCCCATGGGTGCCTCTGTGACCGTGGGGTTCTGGGGCCCCCAGACTGCACCTCCCTGCTTCCTCTGGGGGGGGAGGGTGGACCAGCTGCTCTTCGGCTCCAGCTCACCACCATCCCATCCATTGAACCCTCATTGGTATGTAGGGTACCTGACAGCCTCCTGGTCCATTCAAGGCCGCTCCCTGTTCCGTGTGGCCTCCCTCTGTGCCTGTGCTCTGCCCCTGAGGGGTCCCCTCATTCCGGGACAACCTGTGTAGCTGTGGGGGTGTCTGTGCAGGCTGTGCTGTTGTGGAGGTTCTGGATGCCATTCCCCATGTCCTGCCCTGCCCATGGGTCGGGTCCCCCTTCTCACTGTCCCCTCCCTCCCCCCTTTGCCCACTGTGCCATTCGGGTTTTGTCCATCCCACTGTGTTCCCCCTTCCTTGCCTTTCCCGTGCGGGTGCGTATGTGCCCGGGCGTGTGTGTGTGCATGCTGTGTGTTCCACTGTGACCTCATTGTCTCTGTGCCTGCTGTGTGTGTCGCCTCTGCGGCTCTTCTCCCTTCCCGTTTCCCTTGTGTGGGCATTCCCATTTTGCGCTTTTCACTTTTTTGCCCTCATCTGGACATGTCTGCCTCCCGCCCCTCCCTGGTGCCCCTCTGGGTGTTTTGACCATGGCCCGGAATTGGCGTCACATCTGTTGCGCTGCCCCAGGCTGTGGTCTGTCGGCCCAATTCCCTGCCATGGTCCCTGTCCTGTCACGTCTGTTCGGGGCCTTCCTGGACCACGGGGGGTGGTTGGTCGGCTTGCCACTGCTGTGAATCCACTGTGGTGAATTGGGACCACGTAACAACTGTAAAACACCCATAGTGTGGGTTTGGGAGGTTTTTGAAACTGAGGAATAGAATCTGCTGAAGCTAGAAACAGTGAAAGCTATGGCTTTCACAATGCCTTCCCCCCAGTGTGTCTGGTTGGCTATTCCCAAGTTCTCGCAGCACCAAATATAGCCCTAACACAGGAATTCTCTGTATGTGTCAAGTGCTGTGTGATGTCTTAGTGATTTCAATTGGCCAGCAAAGATGCCAATCATGCTTTCCCCATTCCCTCCCTTCCCCTTTGTCCCTTGAATTGATACACTGTTTTACTTGACATAGGGTCACTGTAAGCACTGTCAGGGACAACATAAACATTTAAAGGAAATTTCATTGGTTTTTTATTCTGTTTGTTTTTTCTGTTTACCTTAAATGAAATTACAAATTTTCATTTGAGCTAAACAGAAAACATAAATGAAATGTACACCCCTAGTATCTGGTTAGTGTTTAGTGATTCATCTGGTTAGCATCTGGTTAACCAGATTATCGTTTTACTGTGATACAGCATTGCACCGTTTACCACATTACCGTTTACTGAATTACCATATATGGTATTAATATTTTACCACATTACCATTTGCCCATAATTATTTTCCTATTTATTCCCTTGCCCTGGCCTCTGGGCTTGGCTTTAGAGTAGTGATGGTAATATTTGGTTACATGGTAAAATGGTAATCTGGTTACAATAAAGCAGTAAAACAGTAAACTTTTGCTGTATTACCTGGTAATCCAGTTTGGTGGTTAACCTCTGTGGTAATCAGTTTACCAGCTAATCATCAAACTTGCTGGAATACCAGATATTAATAATGGATAACTTTTTTGACATTAAGTTTAGAGTTAATGTTTGATGGGCCATATAAATTCTTGTTATGACCTAGCAAGTTGAGAAGATCTGGGGAAGGTTTTGGGTGGAGGTTATGAAAGAAACCAGTCTTGAAAACAATTACTTTGAACATTTGTGGAATGTTTGACAATGGTTTTGTTTAAAGTCACAATCACAATGCTTTTTAAAATAGCCCTTCACCCTCCACACCCTGGCGGCGAGTGGGCCAGTTGGCGGGCTCCCCCTGTTGAAGGAAGAAATAAGGGAATGCCACCTCTAACAGGCCCTTCAGGTGCATGCACCAAGATGACTGCACAAATTGGGGAGGGCAACGGTCACACTAGGGTAGAAAGTGGGACTGTGTCCAGCCAGGTTGCTAGAGCAATTGGCCAGCAAAGATGCCAATCATGCTTTCCCCATTCCCTCCCTTCCCCTTTGCCCCTTGAATTGATACACTGTTTTACTTGACATAGGTTCACTAGAGCAACCTGGCTCACGGTGCAAAACTGTTTTGGAAGGCGAAATTCCCAAGGTTGGCTTTAAAGACTGGCAAGAGCTCCCAGCCACTTGCAGGTTGGGAGCCGACCAAGAAGGAACCACCCACCCAATCCCTTTTCTCTAATGATTGTAGGCATAGCTGGTTGCCATCCAAGGTCAGGAAGGAATTTTTATGGTAACCCCAGATTAGCCATGGGATTTCTGCTTTTTGCCACAGAGACAAATGCATTGAGTAAGACTTTTGGTTCATTTTGGGCCGGGGTGTATATTAGTGTATTACTGAAATTTTAGCACTCTTTTCAGAGGTCCAGTACTGTTACCGTACTGTTAGTATAGATTTATGTAAGAAATCTGGACTTGTTGCTTTAAAAGATGGGGAAGCGAGACCCAGCACAGAAACAGGGTATGACGAGCACTGGGCTTGCAGGGGTGAGACATTGCAGGGGTGAGACATTGAGGGTAGAAAGGGACAGGTATGGTCCCGCACCTTCTGGCACCTGACTCCTTACTCTAGTCCAGAAGTGACCATATTGCCCCCCCACACACACACATGCACACATCATGAGGTGTGGGATGGCAGTGGGAGATGTGACTTGTTATGATATTTGGGGGCGGGTACTTGAGGGTACATCAGGGTCCGTTCTCCTGTTGGTTATAATTAACCATGGTTGTTTGTTCTACTGGACCCTAATTGCCTTTGACAATTAGTCCACCTAGCACAACTGAAGTTCAAATATTGGGGACAATCCAATGGCCCGCAGATCCCACACATACGGAAATCTTGCACACCTCCATTACCGGCACAGTGTTGCACGGAAACTGTGTGCATGTGCATGTGGGCAGAGGATCCGTGGGTCATCAGATCAGCATCCCAAAAGTATGGCCCTTAAAACCCACGTGATTTGTCCTTGTCTCATTCCGGGATGCGCCAACAATGGGTGCTTTCAGACATGACGCTAACCCCAGTTTAACCACACTTAAACATTTCTTATGCACGTTGCAGGACTGCATAGGGCACCAATACAACCCTGCAACATGTATAAGAAAAGTTCAAGTGTGGTTAAACTAGGGGTTAGCGTCATGTCTGAAAACACCCAGTGTCTCAGCATGGTTATCTACTCACACTGCTGTTGATGGTAGGCCAGTGCTGTCAGGAAAAGAGGCAAGGCTATTTCCTGCCTCTGCCTGTTCCCTCCATAAGCAGAGATACCCGCTCCTGCAGAAAACCTTCCTGGATCTGGATCTCCCCAAAATGTTTGGAACATATGGATCTGCCCTTTTATGAACCCAAACTTCAAATCCTAACAACTCTTAAAGAGGCCAATGAGATGCATAAATGTGAGACTTAGGCCCTTTTTACACAGATGCTCTAACACCCATAAAATGGGTGTTACATTTCATTATACATGTTTCAGGGCACCACTGCAGCCAATCACCATGGGTCCTGTGCACACATGATGTCTCCACCCAGTTCCTCTGGGTGGAGATGGGTGTTGGCCGGTGGGTGGGGAGCATTTCCCTGGGTGGAGATGGGTGTGGGCGTCTGTGTAAACGCTACTTTCGGTGTGTGTTGGTGAGTGTTTTCTCCTGGTCAACACCCATCTCCACCCAAACACGGAGCAACGGACTCCGCTACCGGTTGGAGGCATGTGTGCACAGGGCCCATGGTGATTGACTGCAGTGGTGCCCTGCAACATGTATAATGAAATGTAACACCCATTTTATGGGTGTTAGCGTGTCTGGGTAAAAAGGGCCTTAGACTTAGCTATTCTGTAAAACACACCACTAGCAAACTGAGAGATTAAATGGCTGAAATTCCATTTGGGTTCCGGTGACTTAGGGTCTGTTTTTTGTACTCTTTGTCATCTCCAGTTCACATCCCCTGCCTCCCCCCCAATCCTACTGAAAAATAAAAGCCTGATAAGTCACACTTACCAGTCATTTATTCTCTATATTTTCTTCCTTTCTCCTTGGCTGGCTGCTAGCTCCTGGATATTAATCTCCACGGGGGTGGACATTTCAGCTGCAATGGATCACCCCTCCACCACCTTCTCTAGTCTGTGCATCTCATTTCCTAAACATGATATTCACAGGCTGTTAACCTCTGCGCTGGGGTGGGGTGGGGTGGGTGTGGGGGTGCTGGACACCGGAAGGTTTTATACAGCAGCCTTTCTTTCATCTAATCTTTTTTCTTTTAAATCTCTTATAAAGTGAGCCAGTGGGGGGGTGGCCTTTTCATGAATTAGGTTTAAAATACCTGAAGCCGTATACTTTTAAAATATCTGGAACAACAGGTTTACATCTCCCAATCCTTAGTTTGCCCTTTTATTCACTCCGAGTTAAATACACTAGAACAAATTTGTCACAGGCATATGGGTACAACATTCATTTACTTCAATTAGGGGTTTGTTCCATGCAATTTATGTTGGCGAGTTTGTCTCATGCAGTTTATATTGGTCAATTTCTTTATTATTAATTATTACTGTTTTTTTATTACACCATCAATTTGCCTGACACTAAAAAATCATGTCAGAGACTGATCTCCGCCCTGAGGGGCTTACAGTCTACAATGGAGAAGAGGATACATGAAAAAGAGTAACAGAGAGAGACAGAATATGTTTAAATTCAGAAATGCATATGCACAGCTTACTTATTTAGGATGAGAGACTCTGAAAAACAGTAGAAGGAGTATCAGTGAGCACTAAGCTGTCTGTGGGGGTGAGGAGCTAGGGAAAGCTTGATAGAAGCGTTAGGTTTGTAGGAATGATTTGAAGAACAGGAAAGGTTACTCTGTCTTTGCAAATTTTAGCTTCAAATCAAGGAAAATCACTTCTATCCAAGCCATTTTTTGCATCATTGTTGGGCTTTTGCACTGAGATATGCAATCAAACAATTAAGGTTCTTTTTATACGGATGGCATGGTGTAATCTGGGCGTTCTTGTATGGGTGGCGCCCGTGTAAATCCCGAAGCGGGTGGGTGGATGTACGTGCGTGCATACTCCATGTGTGTTAATGGGTGGAGGTGGGTGTACATGGGTGTGTGTCCATCTACAACATCCCTGCACCCAGACAATGACACCACTCCCCATGCCCCCGCGCCCATGTAAAAAGGGCCTAAGACAGCAATAGATAGACTGGTGGAGCAATCACCAAATAGGCAAGGCTGTACAGGGCTTTTGAACAGTCAACACACGGTAACTTTAATGAGTCCGTAGTGTAAGTTCTTCTGTTCTACCACCTTAACTATCCATATGTCACCATAGTTTTGATATCATCATTGGTGTGCTACTGATGGGGGTTTAACTTCAGGCTAATACAATGGTGGAACTTTACTTCCATCATGCCTACTGTACCCAAACTCATTTTACAGCTGGGGAATCAAGGATGAGAGAGGTGACTTGTCCAAGGCCTCCCGGTTCCAGGGGTGTAGTTAGGTGGGGATGGGCCCCGGTGCAGAAGATGGAATGGGTCCCCTGCTGGCACACTCCACTCCAGTGTCCATATGTATTTTATGTGTGTGTAGCCCCCGCCCCTACCACCCAGGTTTGTGGGCACCCGTGTGGCTGCACCTGTTATAGCTATGCACCTGTCCAGTTCCAGGTCTCAGCCCATTGGGCCATCCTGGCTCTAAACCTAAAAAATATAAAAATATACAGAATAATGTATTTAATATATTGGGAAGGACCTTGTATTCTCTGTCTCACAGCACAATAATAAGAGGACTTTCAATGAAAGTGAAAACTCAAAAATAAGAGATGTAAGTGCCTCCTCCCTCCCCCCCTCCCATGTATGGAATTTATTGTCTAGGAGACCATTGAAACTAACAACTTAGCAATATTTACATTGCCAGAAAGAACATCCATGGTTATAATAGATAATATTGTTTAAAAAGTTTTAGTAATTAGAGCTTGAGTTTTTATATTCCTTCTAACATCTAGGAGCAAATTTTCTGGCAGGTGGATTATCCCATGTCTACATGACACAAGTGTTTTAGGGATGGATGAACAGATCGTGGTTTGGCCATTGGGTTAAGCCGTTTGGTTCAGTCGTATTCGGTTCGGGCGTTTGGAAAAAGTATCGCAAGAGCCCGTGATTGTACCAGAAACTGGAAATTCGAGTGTGTGCGGAGTTTGTGTGGGTGAGAGCATGTGTTGTGGCTGGCTGGGTGTTCGTTTTTGATTCGTGTATGTTTTGGCTGTGTGGTGTGTGTTGGTTTTGGTTTGGCTGGTTGGTGAGTGTTGGTGGGTGCTGTGTGTTCTGTGTTGGCTGTGTGCCTGTTTAAAAAAAAAAAAAGAAATGGAGAAGAAGGTGACAAGTACCACCACCATTAAACTGAAGGAAGGCCAAAGTGGCGGAACTGGTGGTGGAGGAAGAGGTTCCTCGGCTGCTGCTGAACCTTTGGTGGTGGAGGAGGAGCCAGAGCCAGCGGGCACAGGAGGTGCTGCTGTCACTGCTGCCAGGTTTGAAAACATTTTTTTAACTTTCAGGACAAAAAACTTAAGGCTCTATCCATTAGAACGAGCTCACTGGCATGCGGGTGGGTGCATGGGTGGTGAGCATCAGTCAGGCACAAACAGTGGGCATCAGTGGGTGGCAGCAGATGTCTGCAACAGAGAGAGAGGGAACTGTAGTGGGGGGGGCTCTTCCAGCAGTCAGGCACGAGCAGCACCCCCACCCAAACATGTGCTAGGCTAGCAAGGGTCTCCACTCTCTAGTTGCCATCCCATTCCGTACGCACCCCCAAATAAGGCAGGATTTGCACGTGCCAGCCACCAGGGTCTTTCCAGTTGCCATCCATAGCGCCCCAAGGAGGGCAGGATTTGCACGTGCTAACAAGGATACTTCCAGTTGCCATCGCTACTAGCACCCAAAGAAGGGCAGAATCTGTAGGTGCCAGCCAGGGTCTCATCCCTCCGCAGCACCCAAAGAAAGGCAGGATTTGCATGTGCCATCCAGGGTCTCATCCCTCCACAGCACCCAAAGAAAGGCAGGATTTGCATATGCCAGCCAGCCAGGGTCTCCCCATTGCATTCCCAAGAACCCCAAGAAGGGCAGGATTTGCACATGCCAGCCAGGGCCTTTCTAGTTGCAATCCCTAGCATCCCCTAGCACCCCAAGGAGGGCAGGATTTGCACATGCCAGCCACCAGAGTACTGTAGTGTGGGGGGCTCTGGCACGAGCAGCACCCCCACCCAAACATGTGCCAAGCTCTCCACTCTCCAGTTGCCATCCCATTCCCTATGCACCCCTAAATAAGGGCAGGATCTTTCCACCCAGGGTCACATCTTCCATTGCTATTGCTACTAGCACCCAAGTAGGACAGGATTTGCACGTGCCAGCCAGGGTCACATCCAGACGTGGCTTGCCTTCCAGAGCGTTTGGGGCGCTGACCCCCCCAAGCGCCCTGCCATGCACCGCCACTGGTGGTACTAAACAAAAAACAAAAAACCTTGCCGCCACTTCCCAGGACCACCCGCAGCAGCCTCTGCCTTGCCTTTGCTTCATAGAAGAGGCTGCTGCAGCACTGTGGTCAGTTTCACTGAAACTGACCAGAAACTGACCACAGTGCTGCAGCAACCTCCGCTCTGAAGTAAAGACAAGGCAGAGGCTGCTGCGGGGCTTTTAGTTGACTTCTGGCACCCACTCCAGACGAGTGGGTCCCAGAAGGCTCAAAAATCAGCTGCCCAAAGCATTTTCCTATGGAAAATGCGATTGGGGCGGCTGAACTCCTCCATCCACAGCACGCATGGGACGTGCTGTGGAGGGAGGGGCTTCCCTTTCTATTGCACCCATTCCCACCCCCGCACCCACAACCACCCTGCATCCCACCCCTAGGCTCTTCAGTGCCAGACAGACTGGGTCAGAGCAATGGTCCATCCAGCCCAGCATCCTGTCTC
>QEPC01012203.1:932654-953330 GCA_003113815.1 Sphenodon punctatus
AAAATGTCATGTTTCCACGATTCCACTAAGTTGCGGAATTAAATAAGCGGAACCGCGGAACCGCGGAATGAAACCGCGGAATGAAAGCCTCTGCCATGCCGTTCCACTAATTGCGGAAACACTGTTTCTGCCAGAAATAGCTACC
This sequence comes from Sphenodon punctatus, assembly GCA_003113815.1. Classification (NCBI taxonomy): domain Eukaryota; kingdom Metazoa; phylum Chordata; class Lepidosauria; order Sphenodontia; family Sphenodontidae; genus Sphenodon; species Sphenodon punctatus. The sequence continues at coordinate 932,800 of QEPC01012203.1, forward strand.
GCTGCGATATTCCGCTACAGCCCTATTGATTGTATAACTGTTGATGTTGTTAATAAAGGTGCCAAAATTTTCCCAAACTTTATATGACTCTGAGTCCTTTGTGGGGGTTAATTGAGATGTCTGAGATGTGTGTATCCGAGCATACTGCAATTGCTAGTGTTTCTAAAATAATATCAAAAAGCAAGTGTGAAAGTGGACACCCCTGTGTCAATGCCTCTAGAAAATGGAAAAGTGGGGGGACAGCTCTCCATTCACCACAATTTGTGAAACAGGTTTTTAAAATATAATTTGTCCGATTTTAGAAAATTACCTGAGATACCCATGGATTTGAAGATTTCAAACAGGCAGGTTGGCTCAGCCTTGTCAAATGCTTTATCAGCAACCATTGAAATTATTATTGCCTTCAATTTGTCTTTATTTATTTTATGAATTAAATTTAACATCATATGGACATTGTCAGAGCTAAATCTATGTTGGATAAAACCAACTTGATCAGGAAACACAATTGATCTTCATTCAGCTTAAGTAAGGTGACTGAGCTTAAAAAACTGTTTATCTCCTCTAATTTTGGTTTGGTAGTGGAATAAATTTCCTTAAAATATGCTATAAATTCTATTTGAATATCTTTTTAATTCCATGTTTCGCAACCTTCTTTGGTTCTGATTTTAGTAATTAAAGCTTTCTGCCTTCTTTTTTGTATTAACTATGCTAATATTTCATCCACTTTATTACTTTTATCAATGTAAAATCATCTCGCTTTTTTCATTTGCTGAACTGTATACTGTTTCTAGCAAGGAGATCTTTAATAACAAATCCAGCATTAATATACATTTCCTGCAAAATCAGTATAAATGAACACATTGTCCAATGCTGGACTACTGTAAAATAAAATTCTGAACTTACATTTTAACTATATAATTAATAAACAACAAACTTTAAAGTAACACAATCAACAATAACGAAAAGAAAACAAAAAAAAATCACAAAGGTAACCCCCTTTTTTGTAATGGGCTGATCTAGCCAACCTGCTGGTGTTGTTTTTAACTGTCTTTATTATTTAATACGCCCAGTTGAAGCCATCATTTTGCTCACAAAGGTCTCAAATGTCCATTAGACATATAGTGTTGTGTGTTTTTTTCATGTCTATTTCTCCATTGATTATGTTCCAGCAGGGTGTCCATATCAAATAAAAGCTTTTCAATTTGTCCTGTAATCTGGCCGATATACGTTCCATAGAAATTGTGAACCATAGTCTCTGTATCCACCTGGTGTATAATGAGCCTTCCAGATAGTGATTTCTTCCAGTTAGATACAATTGTATGTATTGCCGCTGTAATCAAAATTTGGAAAGTCAGCCTCATTTCCTCCCTTGGTTTTGGATCCGGGAAAAAATTTTATCCTTCAGTTTTGTGAGTTGTGCATAGAGATCCTTTCAGCTCTTTCTTTCGTAAAATCTGCATCTGCAGATATAATCTCACCTCTCCAGACCGCCTTGGCCACATCACAAATTAATAATGGAGAAACTTCATCTGGAACATTATGTTGAAAATATTCATTTATTGCATTTCCCACTTTATCCTTGGCAAGTCCTGCAGATAACTGGTATGAAGCTTCCAGTATCCCCTTGATATTTGAGTATGTGGGACGGGTCTCTAAGATATTTTAAAATCACCGGATCATGGTTTATATCACATTTTGAACAGCTTCTTAGTAATTCCTATTTATCAGGATGTAATCCAATCTGGAGGACATGTTGTGTCGTGCTGAGAAGAAAGTATAGTCAATTTTCTTATCATTTAAGGATCTCCACGTGTCAACCCATCCTGTCTCCTCAATCATTTTGCCTAATTTTAAATTCCAGTTTTTCAGAAGTACAGGGCTTGACTTCAAGTCAAGTCATTTATTAGGTGGGGCCATAGGCCATTGCAAACAGTTTCATATAACAAATATCACAATAAAATACAACACCACAATACATCATAATGAAAAATTGGGTTTATGCTAAAATTAGAAAAGAACAAGGAAAATAGTAGTTTCCTCAAATTAAAAATTCCAGAAAGTACAAATACACCCTCAGTATCCTATATAAGGAAAACTTCATGGTTGGTACATTCCTCATGGGAAAGAACCAAGGTAATACAAAGAGTGCCCACCCCAAGGACACTCCCCCAGCTTAGACATATGTAACGGCTTAAGAATGAGCACCAATCATAGATGGGAAGCCCCCCCCTAAATAATTCAAATGCCCGACCCCCCCCCCCCCCCAAGAGCTGGGAAGGTGAACAATCTAGTAATTAAAGATTAAAAACAAGCTTTAACTTTAAGGGCTCAAACTCCGGGCCAAGGTCTCATGGTTTATTCAAAGGCCAAGGGGTCACCTGGTTCCAAGAACTACACCCCAAAGGTTCATTCCTGGGCTGGGGATGGAGGCTCCAAGAAGTTATTGGCAGTTCGACAAGAGGTCCCTGTATCGATGAAGGTATTCCCAGGGACCCTGAATTTCATCAAATTAAATCAAATATAGGCACCAGGAGAGTATTAGGAGTTCAACAAATTGTCCCTGAGTCGGTTGAGGTGTTCCCAATGGCCCTGTATGTCATTAAAATTATGATGACAAAGGACCAATTGAAACAAAAAACAGGCCATGGCTTTAATAATCCCAGAGTCAGAGCTGTTCAGTAAAAAGAACAGTAATGCTTCCTCAGATCTCTCTGGGTAATTGACCAATATGGGGAGGAGGAGCTTCTTTCTTAATTCATCATACAGATGGTAATGTAATATCATATGGCCTGGAGTTTCGACTGACAGATTATCAAAAGGACATCATCTTTCTAGATAGGGAATCCCTAGAATCCTACCCTCCAGGACTTGGGATGGCAGTGCTTTGACCCTTGCCCGAAATATCAATCGGGTTGCCCCCAAGCATATTGGGGCCCTTAAATAGTCCGCCATCTGGCCCCTTAAAGGAACCCAATCTAGATAGGCCCTCATATGGAGGACTCCTCGCAGTTTCTCCATTTCCCCTTGCCAATAAATATCGTCTGCTCTAGTAAGGACTTCTTTCATAAGTGCAGGTGGGGGCTTATGTGCCAGATAGCTCTTGGAAAGCCCCATCAACTGCAAAAAGCCCTCCGCCTTCTGCGCCCATAGACTAACATGTCTATCGCTCACAAGGGCCTTAAGCAGCTCAGATTGCTGTGCCAATGAAGTCCTGCACCAAAACTTCAAGGTTACCTCCAGAGCCACCTGCTGCCAGCTTTTTTGCCACAGTTCAATTCTCATGGCCACATGAGGGGTACCCCTAGGAGTTCCCAGGAGTCCTTCTAAGAATCTTGATTGCACCGTATTCAAATTTTAAGTGGTGAGAGGGGCCCATACTTCGGCCCCATACAATAGTTGTGCCCTGAATTTAGCATTTAGGACCTGGACAGCAGGTACAATAGCAGTCCTACCCTTTCGGTTGAAGAGTTTGTATATGGCAATAGCTGAACCTCTAGCCTTAGCCATGGCACCGGCAACATAATCCCTCCATATCCCTGATCTATAAAAGGTAAGGCCTAAGTACTTAAAGGATGATACCTTCTGTACAGAGTGTCCATTTATAGCCCACTGATAAATCTTTTTCTGATTTGAAAAGATCATAACTTTAGATTTATCAAAATTGATTGTCAGCCTGTTTACATCACAAAAAAGCGGCAAAGATTTTCAACTGGCGATCAAATCCTATCCCTGGGTGTTTTCAGATGTGACGAGATCACAGTGAACCATGCTGAATGCCTACATGTGGTCACTGTGCCCTGCACGTCTGTTCGGCAGCCGCCAGATGTTCGCCACGCTGAATACCCACATGGGGTCAATTTCAACCATGCTTCCCGGGCTACCAGCGCAAAAATTGGCTGAAGCGTGGTGAAAGTGATTCCAGGCAGGCATCAAAAAAAGTAACATCTGGTCGGCTATCACGGCCTGGAATCCCCGGCGGGATTCCGGGCTGTGGTAAACTCAGCCAGATGCTGCGGAGGCATTGGCCTCGTCACCCGCCTGTCTCCCCGGAGGGCGGGCGGTGAGGCAGCGTGGAGGGGGTGGGGCTGTGCAGCCACACGTTACATCACACGGCCCCGCCCCTCCCTGATTCCCCACCGGGATCCCCAGCACGTCTGTTTGCCATGCCTGGGTGATCCCGGCAGGGAATCTCTGGGTTATTTTCAGGACGGGGCGAAGCCGCCCTGTCACGTCTGAAAACACCCCTTGTTTGCGACAACAACACCACGTTGTCAGCATAGCCTAAGCAGTCGATCAATCTGGTGGCTAATTTTGGGGGGAAATAGTGTGGAACGGCAACCTTGGGGATGAAATCATTTATATAAACATTAAAGACTGCTGGCGCTAGCACACACCCTTGGCGCATGCCCAGGCACTTTGGAATTGGTGATGCAACATGCCCCTGATCATCCAGCCTTACCACAATTGAGGAGTTGCCATATAAGCTACGGATGAGACAAAGTAGTCTACCGTTGACAGAGGTCTCCTGGAGTTTCCTCCAGAGTATTCCCCTGTCGACGGAGGGTGTTTTCAGATGTGACGAGATCACAGTGAACCACGCTGAATACCTACATGTGGTCATTGTGCCCTGCACGTCTGTCCAAATAACAATATAAACAACAATCAGCTAAAATGTCAGAGATAGTAACTAGTGCGCATGTTTCCATACAACTAGCTGTTACATCTATTCCCCTTAGGGAACTTAAACCTGAATTTTCGCATAGCCACAGTTAATGTCAGGACCATTAGAGTAGGGAGTCAAGAAGAGGTTTTAGCTTACTTGTCCCTGGCCACTCTTTATCTAAAATCCGAAGGATAGGAGCCCACGTTTCTTTAAAATTCTGTATCTTACCATGTAACCCGGCATGCAATTTCTCCATTTTAAACATAAACAACATTCTTTGAAGCCATTCCTCCATCTGCAGCTCTCCTTGGTCTTCCCAGTGTCTAAGTATTATGTTGATAGCCGCAAGGAAAATAATTTTACACTGTTGAGTTTTCCCTTCCAACACTTCTCCCTTCGGGTATATACCTAGGAGAGCCACCTCAGGTCTAAAGGGAATTATTGTTCCCACTAATTGTTTTATTATCTTCCAGATTTTACTCCAGAAGACCTGCACTCTGCTGCAGAACCACCAGCAGTGCAGGGAGTCTCCCCACTCTCCGCATCCCCTACAGCACAGTGCTTTGCCTCCCGGCGCCGCGTATCTTGTTCTGTCAGGGGTTAAATAGTATCTCATAGTTAATTTTAGCTGGGCCTCTTTAATTTCTAAAGAGGAGGCACAATTATGCATATGATCCCATATGATTTTTGTTTCCTGTTCCCCTAATTCTTTTTTTAGATCATTACTCCATCTTTCGAGATAGTGGTTCTTGTTGCCATATAATATAGCTTTGAGTTCCTTATAGATTTTTCCTAACCTGCCTGCAGCTTTGCTCTTTTCAAATATATTTTTTTTCAATTTTGAGTGGGTCCCTCCCATAATTCTCCCCCGCTTGTTGCGTTGTACACAAACTTTTTAATTGTAAATATTGGAGAGGATCGACTTTCTGTTGAATCAGGGATTCTGTTTTTTGAATGGTTATAAACTTTCCTTTGTTGAATAGCTGGTGCATTCTGGTGACTCCTCTCTTTTTTAACTTATTTCTTAAATCCGGGGCAAGGTGAGATGCCAAGGCCTGTTTCGAGTCGATGGGGGTATAAGGGGACCAACCTGGTTTTATTTTTGCTTTTTTTTGTAGGATCCTCCAATTATTTAGTATGGGACCCAGGAAGGGGTGTAGCCTTGTTCAGCATGGTTTGTCAACATTTTGGTCTAGTATTAAACTCTTTAAAGACTCCACTTGTAGAGCCATCTTCTCTAACTCCACCCAGTCCTGGGTATCCCCTTGTGCACACCAATCTGAGAGAGCACCTAGCACTGCTGCTTTATAGTATGTCTCCAGGTCTGGTAGGTTTATTCCACCTTTGTCCCTTGTTCTCACAAGGGATATTTTTTTCATTCTTGGCTTCTTACCATTCCAGATTAGATTCGATAGCAAACGATCGGATTTCTTAAAGAAGGACACCGGTAATTTAATTGGAAGCGTCATGAATCTGTACAGAATCTTTGGGAGTATTATCATTTTGTATAAATTTATTTTCCCCAGCCAAGTTACCATTAGATGTTTCCAAGGCCTTGTTTCTTCCTCTAATTTACTTAGGAGGGGGAGATAGTTTTTCTCATATAACTCACTAGTTTTCCTGGGCAGAATAATCCCTAAGTATTTCAAGCCTGTTTTGCCTATTGGGAAAGGTAGTGCTTTTGCCAAAAATTGTTCCTGCTGTCTATCTTTCCCGAATACTGCAAATGACTTATCTCTATTGATTCTATATCCCGATATTTCCCCAAATTCTGCGAAAGTTTTTAGTAATTCTTTGCTCGAGGCTTCTGGTTCGGTTACCATAGGAGCAAGTCATCCGCAAACAGGGAGAGTTTGTGTTCCTTTACTCCAATTTGTACCCCTCTAATTTTATCATTTTGACGTATTGCAATTGCTAGTACTTCCAAGGCAATGTTAAATAGAAGGGGGGAAAGAGGGCAACCCTGCTTAGTCCCTCTTTGTAATTGAAAACTTTCGGATAGTTCCCCATTAATTAAAATTTTAGAATGCGGATTTTTGTAAATCGTTTTAATCCAATTTAGAAAATTTCCCTCAAATCCCATTTTTTCCATTGCTAAGAGGAGATACTTAACTTCCACCAAATCAAAGGCCTTTTCCGCATCCACTGAAATCATGGCGGCTGGGGTCTTATTAATTTCTAAATTATGTATTATGTTTATTGCCTTCCTTATATTATCTTTCCCCTGCCTCCCGGGTATGAACCCAGTTTGATTGGGGTGGATTATTTCTCCAATTATGGATCTCAGCCTGTACGCCAGTATTTTTGCGAATAGTTTATAATCAGAATTTAGTAAAGAGATTGGCCGGTAACTTCCACAAAGTTCTAAAGGTCTACCAGGTTTGGGGATTAATGTGACTGTAGCTTGGTAAAATTTTTGGGGCATAATTCCTTCAATTAGAATATTGTTAAATACATTGGCTAAGTGTGGGGCCAGTGTTTCCTTAAAGGTTTGATAAAATTCGTTGGGGAAGCCATCCGGACCGCACGCCTTATTTTTCTTTAGATCATTAATTGCATCCAAGACCTCCTGTGTGCTTATAGCTGAGTTTAGGAAGGCATTTTGGTCTTCATTAACCTGTGGCAATGTTATCGAATTTAAAAAGCTCTTTATTTTTTCAGTTGGGGGGTTACTGGAAGTATACATTTTTTTAAAGAATTCTAAAAAGACCTTTTGTACTTGCTTAGGTTTGCTTAAGCATTCCCCTTGTTTGTCTTGTATCTTTGAGATATAAGCCTTTCTCTGCTTAATCCTAACCAGGTTGGCCAATGTTTTACTGGCCTTATTGCCAAATTCATAGAAGTGAAATCTGATTCTTTGCAGCTGCGATTTTACCTTCCCCAGTTCTGCTATGTTGATTAGTTCTCTTGCTTTATAGATTTCATTTTTTAGAATTTCTGAAGGGCTTGTTTTGTTTTGGGCTTCCAGCCTCAACAACTCCTTGTAGAGTTCTTTTACAGACTGTCTTTTTTTTTTTATCTATCTGCACCTGGAACGAAATTATGTTTCCCCTCATTACAGCCTTGGCCGCTTCCCTCAGCATTCCTGGCGAGGAAACGGAGAATTCGTTTAATTCAAAAAATTCTTTTATATTTTCTAAAATTTGATCTCTGTTTTCCTTTGCATTTAATATGTATTTCTTTAACCTCCAGTTCCCTACAGCGCTTTTTGGTTCCCCTTGTCCTTAAATATATATATAATCGCATTGTGGTCTGATAGTACCACCGGCAAAATAAAACATTTACAACATCTTCCCACTTCCATTTTGGATACTAAAACATGGTCTATGCGTGAATACATATTGTGTACTGTTGAGAAATATGAGTATTCTCTTGTGTTCCCGTTTATGTGTCTCCATATATCTACCAGACCCACCTCTTTTAAGCAGCTCAGATATTTTTTTGTGCTCTGATTTTTGCCCTAATCCCTTAGAATGGTCCAAGTTTGACAATTTAATATTTAAGTCTCCCTGAACAATAATCCAGCCTTTTGCTTCTTCACCTAATAGATTTATATTATTTTTTTAAAAAATTCATTTTGCCTTCATTTGGCCCGTACAAATTTATCAAGGAGAGGTAAAGAGCTCCCACTCTACCAACGACACATAGAAACCTCCCCTCCTTATCTGTTAATATTTTTTCTTCTTTGAAATCTATATTTTTGTCTATTCCAATCATAACCCCTGCCTTCTTTTTTTGTGCACAGGAAGCATACAGTTTGCCTATTTGAGGGGTTGTCATTCTGGCTACATCTTTTTTCAACAAATGAGTCTCCTGTATAAAGAAGATATTTATTCTCTGCTCTGATATCAAATTTTTAACTCTTTTCCTTTTTTGGGGTGTATCTAGCCCTCTAACGTTGAGGTAGATTGTTTTAAATCCACTCATCGTGTATTTTTCTTCCCTTTACTCTGATCCCATCTCTCTGTTTTCCCCTTTTTTGTTGAGCATTTAACTTTATTACTTCTCTTTTTTTACGCCCCCCTATCTGGGTTTTCTGGCTGCGAACTTTTTCAGTCCCTTCACACACTCCAACGCACATTTTATTTCTTGACAACATTTCAAACTTTCCCCAACCATTACCCGCCCTCCCTCAAAACCCTCCCTCTTCCCCCCCCTTCTTGTGGGTTTACTCTTCTCCATGAAACTTCGCATGAAGCTGAGTCCTTGAAGATCTTCCTCTTCTTACATCTTAGTCAGTCTCCCACCCCCCACTGATTGTAAATCATAGTTTTGTCTGCAAGACAACTTTTTCATTTAACTATTTAACAATAAGGTTTTTCTGCCCTTTTTCTTAACTTTTTTTTTCTCCTTTCCTTCCCTCCCCTTATTTCCAATTTGTTTGCTCAATTCTCTATCATCTCTGTTACCACATAAGCCACTAGGATCCCTGATTCCTTTCACTCGCTGTCTTATCCCTTTAAGCAATGCTCAAGACCCCCCTATTCCTCTCTGCCTTCAGACTCCCACTGAACCCTCTCTTTTGAACTCCATTGAACCCTCTCTTCTAATTAGGACTCAAGACCCCCCTCCTTCACCCTACCTTAAATCATGACATATGCCTATACACTGGGGCTCAATGACTCAATCAAAAAACCCCACTTCCTTTCCCCATTTACTCCCTTTCCCCTCTACTTGCCCTCATGTCCTGTCCCCGGGTGATCCTTGCTGGGACATTAAAATCTCTGTCTTCAGCAAGTCTATATTTTTTTTTTTTGATTGAGGTCTTGAAAATGCTCTGATCTACTAAGGTCTCCTATATGTGGCTCAGATCAGTTCATTCAGCTGCCCTTTGATTATCAGACCTTGTGACTGCTGGAAGTACGAGCAGGAAGGCCTTCAAGTTCTCTGTGGCGTCGAAGATTTTCTTTTTTCCTTTTAAAGTGATCATTACTTGTGCCGGGAAAATAATCCTAGGGCTCAAATTCTTCTCTAACATAGTACCAAAAAACTTGTTCCATCTCATTCTTTACTGTTTGTGCAGCATAGTCTGGTAGTATCCTAATTGGATTTTGTTGGTAACTCAGCTTCCTATTGGTTCTAGCCGCTTACAGTAGCTGCTCTTTTATATTGTACGAGGTGAATTTCATGATAATGGGGCGAGGGGGATCGCCTTCACGCTGTCTTGGTCTCCCCACTCTGTGAACTCTGTCAATACTAGGATTATGCAGATTCCCCTTATCTGGAAAAATTTCTTTTATGATGGCCCATATGGTTTCATTGAGGCCTTCTGCACCATTCTTTTCTTTTACTCCATGTACCCTCAGATTAACTCTTCTAGCTCGATTCTCTAGCTCTTCACACTTTTGGGTTAGCATGCTTGTCTCTTTTTTAAGCTTATTTATTATTTCATCCCTTTCCATGGCTAGATCTTCCAGGGCTGCTATCCTCCCCTCTGCTACTTCTGTTCTCTTGGTTAAGCTCTCTATCTTATTATTGCCCTCTTCAATAGTCCCTTTTATTTCCTTCATTTCTCCCAGGAGCGCTCTTCTCAACTGCAATATTAAATTCCTTATTGTGGCCCCTTGTGCCTCTGCATTTGATTCTGAGCTCTCAGAGTCGGCTTCAGGCAAATGCAACTCTGGCACCCTTTTCCTGCAGGGAGCAGCATGTCCCCACTCTCTAAGATGAGAGGGATTTCTCCTGCCGTTTGAGCCCTTTTCCCCTGCTATAGCCTCCTCTCCTCCTTTCCTCTTGTCATAACCATCTTTGGGGCTTGCTTGGGGGAGTCCCTGCTCTTCCTCCTCACCCCCCCAGCCAATTCCAATGCTTCAGACACCGCCGAATCCTCCTCTGCATCGGGATCTGCTGGCGCCATTTTTAAACTGCCGGGGGCTTCGGCACGCTCCTCAGGCCCCGTTAAGTCCCTCCAGTGGCACAATCTCTCAACTGCATTTGCTTGAGAGATTTTTTGTCTGCTTTTTAACTTATTAGGCATACCTTGGCTTTTGCGGGTTTTTTTTCCTTTTTTTCCCTTCTTAGTTGGCTGATTTAATGCAGGTGGGTGCGGAGCTCGATCTTCTCCTGCCTACCCTGACCGGCGCATGCGCAGTCTCCTCCACATGGGGTCAATTTCAACCATGCTTCCTGGGCTACCGGCGCAAAAATCGGCTGAAGCGTGGTGAAAGTGATTCCAGGTGGGCATAAAAAAAAAGTAACGTCTGGTCGGCTATCACGGCCCGGAATCCCCGGCGGGATTCCGGGCCGTGGTGAACTCGGCCAGATTCTGCGGCGGCATTGGCCTTGCCACCCGCCCATCTCCCCAGAGGGCGGCGGCGAGGGAGCGTGGGGGGGGCGTGTGGCCGCACATTGTGCCGAGCTGCCCTGCCCCCTCCCTGATTCCCCACTGGGATCCCCGGCATGTCTGTTTGCCGTGCTTGGGTGATCCTGGCGGGGAATCTCTGGGTTGTTTTTGGGACGGGGCAAAGCCGCCCCATCACGTCTGAAAATACCTGGAGTCAAAAGCAGCTTGTAAGTCCAGAAAGGCCGCATAGAGCTTCCCATTAGTAGCTTTGTATTTGGAAACCAAGTGTGAAATAATGAAACACTGTTAAGTTGTCAAGCGACCTCTTTGGAAACCTGCCCGCTTGGGCGCTATTACTGCCTGTTGTTCCATCCAGTCAGACAGTCTATTCAGCAAGAACTTTGCTTGACTTACCTAGCGTGGATAAAGGCAAATTAAGGTCCCCAAAAATGATTACATGACCCATAGCTTCTCTTTTTAATTAGAGGGAAAACCTTAGGGGAAAAAAATTAAGTATTTTCATTTGGTGCATAAACACTTACCCAAGTATATGTTACATTATCTATTGAGCCTTGCACCAACAGAAGTCTCTCTTTTAATTTTCTGAACCTTTACACCCAATTTTGAGGCAAACAAAATAGCCACACCTGGCCCTTTTCTACTGGCACACAAAAAATATTGCTTATCCCAGTTCTTATGTCTTAGTCTTAAGGAATCTTTTTATAATAAATAAGTTTCTTGCAGGCAAACAATTTCTGCTTTATGAAACTTTAAATCCTTAAACAATCTTTTTTTTTAATGGGGCAATTAAGTCCCTGGATATTCTAGGTAAACAAGGTAATATTATTCTTCATAGTCACTTACTCGCTTTGATGTCCATTTACTTTTCACTCTGCTCCCACTCTCTTGAGAAATCATAAAGGAATTTGCACTACCTTGCAAAACAGGCTACAACAAAGGCCAATGAATACTGAATAGTCTAATCGTGTTAATCCTTAACTGGTTAAATCTCTGCATGCATGTAGTACTGAGCCTGTAGATTCTATTACCAAACAAAAAATAGAAGTTAGCAGATCCAAAACCAAGCTCACTCCTCCAACTTAAACCCATTTTAGGAAGCCTTTCTATTGGCAGGTCTCCCTCCATGTCTTAATCATAGATCAAGTAGTTAATAATGTTTTTTTAAAGGCCAATTCCTTTTAACTTGTCATCTCCTACTGGTACTCAAAGTCTTTTAAGACTCCATTGTTAATAGAACTCAGTTTAGCCAAATAAAAGTTCAATGTTTTATGAAAGGAAGTCTTAAATTCAATCCTTAACTCTTCATGTGGGCAGTAGTTATTTTCCATCTCATTGGAGATCACCCTTGTTCAGATCCTGCTCTTCCAGATCCTACGTTTTCCTCAGTGGAGTATGCTGCTTTTAATTGAGGCAGACTTTTCAAATCTCTTTCCAGAACTTCTGTATCCACGTAAAACCTTTGTTGCTCTTTGCATACAAAGACAAATCTTGCTGGAGTGGTATCCACAGCTGTGGCTTGAAACCCCTATCCCATATATTTATATCATCTTCTATGTTTGGCTGCAGTCTCAGTTGAAAAATCTACTACAATTCTTATCTTGCAATGCAGATATTGTAATCTCTGCTGCATTCTTGCCTTTTAAAGTATTAGTTCCTTTATACGATAATCCCTAAATTTCATAATGATAGCTCCTGGTCTATCATCATCCCTTGCTCTAGCTTGTAAGCCTCTGTGGACTCTATCAATTGCCATCTCTTGAAGGCTTTCATCCTCAGGGAAAAGTTGTGCAATTGAGGATTTTATAAAGTCTCTAGGATTAGGCAGTTCCAAATCCTCCTCTAATCCAAGTTGTCCATTCGGTACCAGTTCTCTAGATCTTCACATTGATCTCTGAGCTGTAGTAAAGATTTTGCAAACTCTTCCCTTACTTCCTCTGCTTGCAAGCATTTATCTTTGAGTGGCCCCAACCTTTCTTCAGTCGCATCCACTCTTTTAGAAACCACATCCTCTCTTTTATTTGTTTGCTCTAAGGACTGCTTAAATTCTTAAACTCTTACTGTTCTCAGAACTCTCAGGGCCCTCTGTGGCTTCAATTTGTTTCGTGGCAGCCATTTTCTCCTTCCCAGAGGCTTTAGGCTGCAGACAGACTAAAGGGGATCACGGGGTACAAAACCTATCTATGTTATTTTTCTGGGTTCACCTCCTCCTCAGGGGCATGCTCACCCCATCATATGCTTAGGGTGGGAATCTTCTTAATTGAGCATTTACTCAGTTTTAATACTCAGTTAAAGACATAGCTGAACAAGAAAACATACAGAGAAGGGCAACAAAAATGATCAAGGACATGGAAGGGCTCCCATATGAGGAGAGGCTTGGTAGGCTGGGGCTCTTCAGCTTTGAGAAGAGACGACTGAGAGGAGATTTGATAGAGGGCTATATAATCATGAGTAGTGTGGAACTAATAAACAAGGAACAGGTATTTACCCTCTCAGCTAGTACAAGAACTAGGGAACACTCCATGAAATTCATGGGTGGCAAGTTTAAAACAAATAAAAGAAAATATTTTTCCACTCAGCGTATAATTGGGTTGTGGAATCTACTGCCAGAGGCTCTGGTAAGGGCCAGTACTATAGCTAAGTTTCAAAGAAGTTTGGACAAATTTCTGAAAGATAGGTCCATTAGCAGGTATTAGCCAGACAGGATCAGGACACATGATGTGAAATGGGGAAAACAACAGGGAATTGATCCCCCATTGTGACCTGTTGGGTGCTTCTTCCAAGCTACCGTGATTGGCCACTGTCAGGGACAGGATGCTGGGATAGATGGACCATTGGTCTGACCCAGTATGGCACTTCTTACATTCTTATATAATAGGAGATTTTTTATCTCCGGTTGGAGGAGTGGTCTTTTACCTGCTGTGCTCAGAAGCTGCATACGCTCAGTCTCCTCCTGGTACATCTTAACTGTTGTAACTTCTTTAAAAAATCACATTAGATCATGGATGGGGGGAACCTTTTCTCTCCTACAGGTCATTTCAAAAATTAGTACAAGCTTGTTGGGCCAGATATTAGACGATATTACAGATAGTACAGAGTTGTTTAAAGGGTGTTCTTGGGATGGAGGGAGGGGAAAAAAGGATGTCGATCATCAGTTAATGCCATTGACTTATCCCCCATTTGTGTATGCATCCCTTCATACCTTTTCCCTTCCCCTAGCGTCACTCAGTGCTTGAGTGTAGGTACTGGATCCACAGGCCAGAACCAAGAACTGGAAAGTGGCCAAAGAAAAAAAATTCAGTGGCCCAGGATTTGGCCTATGGACTGAAGGTTCCCAATCCCTACCCTATGTAATATTAGTTTCCACATGGTCATTCCGAGTACTAAGTGCAACGATATTTCATTCCATCACAAAGCACCTGGTAGAAACCTCCTATGGGCTTACCACATGGTACTTTCTGTTGCTTTTTCAAGCCACGTATTTCTTGAGAATGGAAAGCAACTTAAGCTTGTTGACGGGCAATGCTATTTATTTATTTATTTTGTAGAATTTTTTTCTGACAATCCAGAGAATGAGAGCCATGCGCAGAGTGGCTAGTATTTGAAACACATTCTCTGATTTCAGATTAGTAATTAGGCTGTGCTTTGTTTTCCTTATAGCTTTTCCTACTATTACATCGTTTTTCTCAGTTTCTTTCACACTGCAGTTATTATTGCTATTTCCTCTAATGCCAAAGGCAATAGACTTTCATGCATTAGTTACTGCACAATATTTTATTTATTTATTTATTTATTTTAAACAGAACTATATAGTAAGCATATAAACCTTGGCCGATTTCCCTACATAGTCCTACCCCAATTAATGAGTCATTTATTTGCTATACGTTTTTCCATTAGCAAACTTGATTTGGGAACTGTGGCTCAATGGGACACCATTTTAGTAAAACAAGCTACAATTTCCAAACAGTTTAAAAATATATTGCGCTCTGAATCCCGTTGTGAAACACCTCATTTATGTATTTAACACCTGACTGGATGCTAAATAATGTCAAAAAATATTCCTAAAGTAATCCAGCTGCTTTTTAACACCTAATTATCACTTCATGGTAGATTCTGGAACAGGATTCCATACATCTTAGTGTATGGGATTTCGTCACAAAGCACTGGTCAAGCAGCAACATGTACATACACCTATTTTATGTAGCTGGTTCCCTTCTGGCCTGTCTACCAGTCAGCTGTACTGCATTTTGGGATGAAATTACAGGGCACAAGCCTCCACCCTGTGGCAAAATTATATTTTATGTAAAGGAAAATTCCTGTCAGCATTCATTGTTCTGGAAGGAAACAAGAATAATGATCAGAAGGAGGATATAACAATGACTCCTAAATATTTAGCCAACTCAAACCCATTTTGAGATTGCAATATAATCTTGTGTCCACAGGCTGCAAAAAAGACATGCAAGGAACACTTCATATCAGTTACGGTCATGACCATTTCTGCAGACTATAACCTCCCACCTTGAGATTGTGAATCACAGTTAGGGTTGGCACCTCTTGTGGATTTGATCCTGACACTTTCATTTTGGCCTATGGGAGTATCAGAGTCAAAACTGTGAGAAGTGGAAATCTTAACCATAGTTTGGCAACTTCTGGCATTAAAACCTCGCTGCTGGTAGTGATGTGTGAACGTGGTTTGGATGTTCGGACTTCAGACCAAACTCAGTCTGTTTGGACATCCGAAATGAACTCGAAAACAGCTGAACAGTTCGGTCATGTTCGGGTGAGTTCGGATGAGTTCGGGGGCGGGTAAAAAGTGACTTTGGGTGGGAAAAACATGATTGGAAGGGGGAGGCAGCTGAGGAGCAGACTTCCTGGCACCAGAGGTGATGACCATGGGGGTTGTTTCAGGGCCAAATGATACCGATACGGAAAAAAATCTTTGAATTTGGTATTGGTATCGGTATCGATAGTGCTATTTTCAAATGTTCGGCCAAGTTCGGCCGAACCAAACTCCATCGAACTGAACAACTGAACCCGAACTCGGGTTTTGAACCAAACAACCAAACGTCTGAACATCCAAACCGCATTCTGTTCACACATCCCTATCTGCTGAAGCGTTTTCCTGGTGGCCTAGTTATTTGCAGACTTGACTATGTGATTCCTACTGGATTAGTTGCTACATGACAGCTTGTTACATAACGCATTACTTCATTTTAGTGCATAGCACTTGTTTCTTGATAAATTTTCAATTTACTTGCAAGTTCCAAGTAGCATAGGGGCCACATAGATATTATAAATTAGAATAAGGGTTGGTCACTAATTATCTAATGTTTCATGCAGAGAAGAGTGAAAATGCTTCTAACAGTGCTGCATTTTGCAAAGTTAATTGTTCTTATATATATTTAAGACTCTGCTGGTCTTGAGCCTAGGTCTACAGAGTTCAATGCAAGGGCTCTCAACACATAACCACTAGGAATCTGTCCATGATAATGATAATGTTTATTTGAATTTTCTATCTGAATAAACATCAGCATACATACAAAACAAAAACAAAAACACAACACCCAAATCCAGTTTAGACAACCAAATAAATATAATAAATAATAATTAGCAACTAGCAGGGATAGAACTTGCTCTCTACTCTGCCTCAAAGCTTGACTCTACACAGCAAGAATGAAGCTTAGCCACTGAGACAGCAAATGAAGCTACAGCCTTAGTGTACTATCTGGACTTGGGAGAGCTGGACTTTGATCTGGACTTGGGAGGGCCTGCAAAGCGAGTCCCGGAGGTGCCAGGGATCCAAAACATATAAAAAGGGGATGCTCTAGACACAGCATCCATGACTCTAGACGTTGGAATATCAATATCCCTTATTCTCTGTTTCAGCAGAGGAGCCGCCTCCCGCAATGGGATTGATAGCAAAAAATCAACTCAGAAGCCAAGGTGTCTAGCGTTATCCAGCATCCCAGACCACAAATTTGATTTCCCACAACCCATAAGGGCCAACCTTTCAGTTAGACACTGTTTGGGTAGAGACCCCACTGGAGAGTATACAATCTTTAGCCAATACAGCAATAAGGCAGTGATACTCCTTGAGGCTATTGATATAACCCCAACTTCCAGCCTCAGAAAAGCTATGGTCAAAGATGGATGGCCCCCCAATAAAACCCTTTAGGAACATGTTCTGAACTGATTTCAGAGATGACACTGGAGCTCCCCCCCGACCCCCAGCAGAGCCCCATAAGGTAGTTGCGAGATCACCTTCCCTCTCAAAGATCTTAATTGCTGGGGGGAACAAACACCCTCCCTTTGCCCTATAGAAATGGACAAGTGCATTGGTGGAGGTAATAGCTAGCGGCCATGCAAATTTAATGTGGGATCCCAAAACCCCAAAGAGGAAAATACAATTCCCAGATTCTTAAAGCTATTGACATGCTCAAACTGATTACCATCTAACATTCAACTGAATAATTTGACTAAGGGTATGAATGTCATGACTTTAGTTTTAGTGAAATTTATCTTGAGCTCTTCTTGATGACAAAGCTCCTCAAATGCCCGCAACAGGCAGCACATACCCACAAGGGACAGGGAGAGTTAGACAGTGTCATCCACATACATGAAGATGGGGACATGTTAATGACCAATTTTAGGAGCCAGCACATCCTCCCTGTTCGGAAGACCAACCATAAGGTTATTTACGTATGGATTATACAATGTGGGGGCCAATAGACAACCCTGTCTGACTACCCTGGTGTTAAAAAGAGAATCTGTCAGGGAACCCCTCCCGTTCATTTGCATCTGAAAATTAGAGCCTGGGTAATGAGATTTATGAGCTCAGTGCCTATCAATACCTTGCCAGCTCAACTTATTCCAGAGTCTCTCCCTATTAATCAAATCGAAGGCGGAGGTGAAATTCATAAAAACTGCATAGATTCCTGCTCACAATTCCCTTGCTGCTCAAAACATATTCGTCCCTTCTCCCTTGCTGACCCCCATGCTTCCCTGGACCCCAGGGAACACTTTCCCTGGGTACATTCATTCTGCTCCCTGTCAAACTTCAAATCCCTCCTGAAAACCTAACCCTTCTTTAAGGGTTTCCCTAGGTCATCAAGAGGAGGAAATTGCCTCTGCTTACCTCCCTCCCTCCCTCCGAATCTTTCTCTTCCTTGTAACTAAGTTATGCCTGTGCACCTGCAACTTCTTATATTCATGAATGCATCGTCTCTCCCTGTGTTCCTGTCTCTCTTTTCTGCTCTTCCTTATCTTTCTTAAGCCACTTGCACATGAGACAGAAGGGTTGGGGGGGTGGGGGCAGGGAGCGGGAAGACTGCCACAAGCCAAAATCACAGTAGGGGGATCCTGTGAATTCCCACTTGTGTGTACAGGGTTTTTGACATTAGCCGTGATCTGTGATTTCAGTGACAGGAGACAGGGTTGGATTTTCAGTCCTATCACCAAAATCACAGCAGATATATGCTAATCACATTAAAAAAAAAACCTGTGCCCATGAGTGGAGCTTCATGAGATCCCCCTGCCATGATTTCGGTTCATGGCAGTTCCTATCTCATATGCAAGTGGCCTGAGATTGTAAGCCCCTTGGGGCAGGGACCTGTCTACAACTGTTGATTGTGCAGCATCAGGTACATTGCTGATGCTATATGAAATAATAATATCTTTGATTGATCACTGAAGTAGAGTCCTATAACCATCACTGGAGGTTTTCAAAAAGAGGCTGGACAGTCAGATGTCAGGGATGTTGCACCTGTGTCATCTTGTGTCCAAGGAGGGGGGCAGGATTACTTTGTTAGTACATGGAACTTGAACTGGAACCTTTGTAGCTCTGGGGCAGTGGCTGAGTCAGCAGCACCACTGCCATGCACTGACTTGAGATCGGGCTTCTGTCTGTTGGGATCTCTGGCCCTGTACTTTGCCATGCTGCCTTAGCTTTAGGTTGGCTGCCCCCATATAAGGAGCCCTGGTTATTATGGGTGGAGCAACACATCTGATTTTCTGTTTCCTGTGCCCAGCCTTGTTACATCATTTATCCTTGAGTTTATGGTCTCATCTCTGCTCCATCCCCCTGAGCTCTCTCTTTCGGTACTTGAAGGTAAGAGCTGCATTTGTGGGTCAGATGCAGGAGCTGAAAAAGGGCCAAATAAAAACTAATCCTGGACCACATTTGGCCCACAGGCCTGCTTTTCCCCACCCCTGATGTACACAGTACAGTTCTCTGTGCATCAGGCTATTTGAGGAGGAATTGGGCTGTCCATATGGAAGTGAGAGGCAGTTCCACACAGTTTCCTATTCAGGTCAGTTGCTAAGAGCTACAATTTGCCCCTAACTGTTCTCCTAGCTGCTCTGATATCTGTGTGCCAATTTTCCATGCACTACAACATTAGAAGGGGACACAGTAGTATCATGACTGAAAGCACTAACTTTTACTTGAGACCTGAGCACCTCTTGAGACCTGAGCATGGATTATGAATGGGGGGAAAAATTAGTTTGGTACCCTCAGCCTATAATGGCTATGTCTTTCTGCATGATGAAACTGCCAATAAACCTGGTGTGATCTAGAGTTTCTGGTGTGCAGTCTGCTCACAGAATAACAGGATGGGCTCAGGGGCACTCTCAGAGCTGTGCGCTCTTGCGTAAGACCTGCCTGAACAATGTCTGGCTTTAATCAATGAAATCAATCCTCTATAAATATGAGGTAGGTGCCAAAGTATCATTTATGTCTTTAAAATTCTTCCCTTTTGTTGATGGATTATGTTATGTGTGCAGCTTGGAAATGGTGAATCCAGCATTGGTGCAGGGGGCTAGAACAGATGACGCTTTGTGTGCAGCCACATGAGATGCCCTAGGAAGGCTACCACTCTTTGGGCAGCCTTACCATGCAATGCAGTGCATCATGTGATGATAGCTGGTTACTACGTGCTACGTCCTCAAGTCTGAGGACATGTCACTTAGTTGCCTTACTCCATATGGCATAAGGCTTCCCAAGGAGTGGCTACCTGTCTGCCAGAGCCCTTTCTGCCCTGCCTCACAGTGAGTTGAATGTGAGCAGTGGTGCTGTCACCCCTTGTACACTGCCACGTCATAGCCAGGAGTGGGAATTTGGTCAGACTGGGGGAGGGAGGAGGGGCAGGGCCAGGAGCCCACTTGTGTGGCCGGCCCGGCACCTTGACCTATTCCTGCCATAGCAGGAGCTCCAGCAGTGGCTGGCTGCCCCATGGTTGGGTGGAGGGGAGGCAGCTGTCCTCAGTGCATTCCACTGGCACAAGACCCTTGCACTTCAGTGGGGTTTTTACTGGCAGTTTACTTTTATGATTTGTTACAAAAGGACACAAGTCTTCAAAATGGCTTGACACATCAACAAAGATCATCACATAGTTACCGGTTTCTATTTATTTATTTATTTAATAGATTTATACCCCGCCCCTCCTGCTAAAGCAGCCCGGGGTGGCTTCCAACAATTAAAACACAATAAAAACAATTTAAAACATCCAATACAATAATATACAAATATTAAAACAGGGCTAAATATAATAAATACATAATAAATAATAG
>QEPC01012203.1:958221-968248 GCA_003113815.1 Sphenodon punctatus
GGAGACAGGGAAACACACAGGTGTAGGTGGCAATCCTCCCTGCAGCTTCAGCCTCTGGGGCCAAGCTCTCCTGGAACCCCACCCTCAGCGCAGCCCTCTGCTATAAGCAGCCTACCTGGGGGTGGAGACAGGGAAACACACAGGTGGAGGTGGCAATCCTCCCTGCAGCTTCAGCCTCTGGGGCCATATATGCCTGTATTTCTCATGTGTCCTCTAAAATTTGCATATATGGCCACCCTAGTCATATATATAAATGCACCTGTTTATTCTTAGTGCATACCTTTGTTCCTGTCTTTCCTTTTGTCTTGCTACTCCTATCTTGCCCTTCCCTGCTTTACCAACTTCATATTTTGACACAGCTCTGCCTATGTCTTGGACCCCGACTCCTGAACCCTGATCAAATCCTCACTTCCTGCAAGTCTTCTCTGATTACCTGGCTCCTCATCTGGATCTAGTTTCCCAGCTTCTTATTTGACTTTGGTTTGACAGCTTCTATCTCTGTTGGCTGTAGTGTACAACTGGCTTGACCTTGATCCTTCTCACTTGCATTGCTCGGATGTACTTCTGGCCTCCTCCTAACTTCATACCTAACCTGACACTAACAATTGGGAGCAGATCAGCTAGGGAGCAAAAATTTTGAAACGTATAAGAACAATTTTTTCATATTTAAAAAGGCAATAGTGATAACTCTTCTTCTATTTTAGTGAACCAGAAAGTAAATAAGATGATAGTTTATGGCTATAGTGTTATCCAGTAAATATGGAAACAGAACTCCAGGGACATAACCGATTTCAAAACTATAGGCTAGAGGTGGAGAACATTATCCCGCCTATCGTGGTTCACTTTGAAGATTAGTACAAGCTCCATGGGAGCTGGGGGCAGGGGTGCTTAGGAGGGGGGAAAGAAAGGGAGGGTCCTGATCATGAATGCATGCTTTGAATCCATCCTCTATCTTTGATTGGGTCCGTGAGCCAAATAAAAACCAGCCAAATTTGAAAGTTCCCCACCCCTACTACAGGCAATACTCCTTCCTTGGAGGATTATCTAGGTTGTATATTTGGGTCATAATAAATTGCTTCAAAATCTACAACCCATGCCCATGTAAAGCATTCATCATCACGCTGCAGTAGTAATTTTGTTTTTATTTGCTCATTTTAATTTAAAGTGCAGTAATAAACAAGAAACTAATGCAGAAGAGAGCTGAGGGGTCCCAAGTTCTTGTGCTATCTGGAAAAATTGAAATCTGAACAAAATACAAAGTTAAATACAAAGACAGCAGACGAAGAAACTGGTGAAATCTGAGTCAGGCCATTTTTGGATCCTGCTGATTGCTAGCATGCTCTAATTACTGAAGCAGGACATCTGAAGAGCAATCAATAGCATAAGAATAATCAAATCGTTGTCTGATATTCATACCCACTAAGAAGGCAGAACATAAGTAACTGTGTGTGTGTATTTTGAGGGGATAAATCCTGAGGTCATTGTGCAGTTTCTCCTCAGTAGCACAATTATAAAATATTCAATTTATTTATAATGTAGATTTTATTTTAAAGCACTTTACATGCAGTGCATAGTCACTTGGCTGGACTTGGTGAAGAGGGAATTGGCTATAATTTCTATTGCTATCAGTTGGAATTTTGGATGTATGACATCTCTGAAAATCAGGTCCTAGATGTTCCAGGCTGGGCGCATAGAAATTAAGGAACACAGAATCTGTGAACAGTTTTGAAAATTTGCCTGAGAGAAATACATAAATATACAAGCTCCCCCAGGGGAAATAGTGTCCAGACCCTTTGCCTGGGATATTGAAAAGAATGTACAAATCTGTAGTATCTCCTACTGATGGGC
Source organism: Sphenodon punctatus (assembly GCA_003113815.1). Lineage (NCBI taxonomy): Eukaryota > Metazoa > Chordata > Lepidosauria > Sphenodontia > Sphenodontidae > Sphenodon > Sphenodon punctatus. The sequence continues at coordinate 960,070 of QEPC01012203.1, forward strand.
TGGATTATGGGAACCAATTATGATTGACATCTCAGCTGGTCAATTGGCATTGCAAACATGTCAGTGATTACAATAACTAAAATGAATGGCTTAATAACTAAAAACAAATACATTTTAGTATTAGTTATTAGCTCTGCTCTGCTGCATGCAGGGCTAGAGCACATTCCATGGCTCCAGCCTGCCTGTGCCTTGCTGTAAACAAGAGTTCAGAATGGGTCAAAAGGGAGGGGGAGCCATGAGTGACTTCTTCTCCGTCCAATTGCATACACTCTAACACAGGAGAATCCCTGTGATAAGTTATTCTTTGGACATGATGTGTAAGCTTTATGTACTAATCAGAGACTCGAGATGGCTTTGTGGGGACAAATAGTCTGAGTCAAGTTAAAATTTATTATTAGCTAAAATGAATGCACATGCCTACAATTTTGAGCCCAGCTAACAGCATTAGGTTTCCTTTTCTTGATGGATGCCCATGGGCTACTCAAGATAAAAGATTATTTTCTTCTTTCTGTACCTCTGTACTGACTGTTGTATTATGTTAGACTAAGAAATGGTAAACTACGGTACCTTCTAAAGTCACTGTTACATTTACTGAGTTTCTTTGACACAATAGTTCCAGGAGAGCTTGGCCCCAGAGGCTGAAGCTGCAGGGAGGATTTCCACCTACACCTGTGTGTTTCCCTGTCTCCACCCCAGGTAGGCTGCTTATAGCAGAGGGCTGCGCTGAGGGCGAGGTTCCAGGAGAGCTTGGCCATATGTGATTAATTTTATCTTGAGGAGGTTGGCTGTTTTGGCTGTGTTTGGAAATTGAACTATTTGTTTTGCTGTTAATAAGCCCTACTGCTGGGCTCTTCCAACTCTGGCGGGCTTGGTTCTGGGGATTAAGTATTGTTTTTGGGGAAGACTATTATATATGTAGCAGACCTGTGTGTGTGTGGGGGGGGCGCTTTATTATATATATCTTTGGGTTAATCTGCTGGGTGTATTTGTCCAAATTCTCCTCTTTGATGCACAATATCATGATGAGATCTAACAAAGTACTTGCTGCACTGGAGCTCTTCTCCTGTTCCCATTAACAATGAAGATGCTCAGCCATCAATAGTTAGGAGTCAGCATAAGCTGATTGATTTTATTTACAAAATCAACTCCCATAGCTCAGGAAGATTCCCAGCATCATCCTTTTAATACAGACCTAGATAAGGTGAATGTACTAGACTCCCTGGTAGAACTGAGAAATTCTAGTCTCCTAATTTGCTCCCAGATCTCCAATGATTGTTGATTTGAATCCTCTATTATTAATGGAGCTTCACTCTTTTCTAATCCTGGTGGTGAGGTGAACCAGATTTTTTCAGGAGCAGAAATTATTCAGGGATCAGTTTTGCATGCAAACTAGCCCCCTGGATATGATAAAGATAGGAATTCTCTTGGAGAATGAAGCCACTCTTACATGAGGGACTTAGAAGCACCTATGGATCCCCGCATTAAAGAGGAAAACTGCGCAGTGTGTGTTTACATGCTCCCTGCACTACCGGAAGTGACTTGCTGCCCATTCTCTTCAGCAATGGCGGCTGCAGACATGAGGCTTTCAAAGAGGCATGTTCTATAGACCTGAAAATTGAGGTCAACAGAACGCACCTCTTTGAAAGCCCCGCATCTGCAAGCGCTGCCACTGAAGAGAACGGGTAGCAAATCACTTATGGTAGCACGGGGAGCATGTAACCACTCCCCGTGCGGCTTTCCTCTTGTATACGGGGCTCTGGAGGTACTTCTAAGTGCCTCATGTAAAAGTGGCCTTTTTAGTCGTGTGCATGGCACCGTGGCGACAAATCACACGCTATGTTAAAATATTCCGCAGGCAGGGTTTAGACGTGACATCACATGCATGATTAGTCACTCGCACATTCTTTAGAGCCACAGACTAAATACCTTGATAGTGAGGGCTTTTACATACTGCCTGGAGCAGCAGGTAGAGGGGGTAGCGAAGGCTGCCTTCCACCAGTTGTATCTGGTGTGGAGGTTGCGTCCGTATGTCTCTGACCCGGATGTTGCCTCCCTCGTCAATGCCTTCATCACCTCGAGGCTGGACTACTGTAATGCACTCTACGTTGGGCTGTGCTTGTTCCTGGTTTAGAGGCTGCAGCTAGTGCAGAATGCGACGTCCTGCCTCCTTTTGTGGATGGGTCGCCGGGACCACATAACACCTGTGCTCCGGGCTCTACACTGGTTGCCAATAACATGCCGAGCCAGGTTCAAGGTATTAGTATTAAACTATAAGACCCTTCATGGTCTCAGCCCCTCATACCTCAGGGATTGCCTTGCCCTCTGCACCCCAGAGTGACTCCTTTGGTCTGCCGGGGGTGTCTTCTTCGAGGTTCCTCATGTTAAGCAGGGGCCACAATAGAGAGGGCATTCTCGGTGCCCGGGCTGCGTCTTTGGAATTCCCTCCCGGAGGAAGCTCGCCTGGCCCCAAGCCTCTTAACATTCCGGTGAACTTGTAAAACCTGGCTGTTCTCCCAGGCCTTTGGGGACGGTGGAAGGGTGGGTTAGTGGGTTTTTATCCGCCTACCCTTCCTTATTTTTTGTTATATTCTTGTCTTTCCCTGTTTTAATTGTTGAGATTTTTATGATGTTTTAAATATTTTAAATATTATTTTATATGAGATTTGTTAGCTGTCCCGAGCTGTTTTCAGGAGGGGCGGGGTATAAATATATTAAATAAATAAATAAATATTATTTGATGCCGTGGTGCTGTGCGCATGTCTAAAAGCAGCCCAAGTTAACTTCTCTGCCCCATAATCTGCAGCATTATGGTAATGTTAGTCCTTTTGAAGCATCTGAGGAACTTGAGAAAGAGAAAAGTCCTTCATTTGTTGCTGCAGAATGTGACATTATTCACCCTAAATGCAATTTTATGCACAGTGTGGTTGGGAATGTTACTCAGGGAGTGAAAATAGTAAATCTGGGAATCTGGGTATGGATGTTTCAGTAGGTTCTCTGTCTTCAGCATCCTCTTCCTTCCTGGCTATTTGTAGAGAACTAATTGATATCAAGAGGTCAGTACTTGATCTAAGGACATTGCTGGGAGGGCTTTGGTTAATATTCGAGCTATGGCGTTCACATTTCCAGCCTTTTCAACAAAGACGAGTTAAATTGGTTGATGCTGCGAGTCAAACAGAGATTTTATACGAACAGGAGATCTCATCAGGAATGTCTTCTATAAACTGGAACGATGCTTCATGACTGATAATGAATTACTATAAAGTGGAATTTAATGCAAGTTTAACTCAGGTGAGGATCTGGTAGGTTCAGTCTCAGATGATCAGGGCTGTAAGGTAGTTACTATGAATCAGGTTGATACCATATCTCTTCTCTCTTTGGAATATTCTGATGAAAGTACTGGGAGTTCTTCTCATGTCAGAGCCCTGTTGGACCCCCTGCTAGTCTGGTCAGGTGAACCTCAGGTCTACTTTTTTGTTTGCCTATGAGGAAAAGTTTTCTATCTAATCCGGTGCGCACAGGAGAAATTACAGAGCATCTTTCAAATAGATTGGGATTCACTCTCCCATTGGATTCTGTATGTGTAGTCAGGCAGGCCCTCTTGCGTGGAATGTACGAGAGATTTGAGGTCCATTTTGTAAGTTGGGAAATAACTCCGTGTGTATGGAAAAAGAGGAAAAGTTTGAAACCCTTGGATATGGGTATAAATAGAATTGATAACTCTTTGGCAAGATCGTTTTTGCATACACTGATTGGCCCTCTTAATACAAAAGAGGTGGATATAACAAGGATTCAGATAATACAAGCATCTTTGAAACTGAGTGAGCCCATTAATGGTTCCACTCATTCCTGGCAGGGAGAACACAACGTGTGGTTTTAGGGGAATGTACATCGTTTCCCTGGAATCTCGCATGTGGAGTCCTGTGGGATTCTAGTCTATTCCCTTTCTTGTTCAACGTGTAAATGCAACCGCTGGATGAGGTCATGAGAGGGTTTGGCGTACGATGCCATCAGTACACCAATGATACACAACTTTACCTCTCATTTTCTGAAGACCCAGGCCCAGCAGTTTTGGTGCTTTCCCAGTGCTTGGCAGCTGTAGGGGACTGGATGAGGATGAGTCATCTGAGGTTGAATCCCAACAAGATGGAGGTGATGTTGGTGGGTAGGGCTGAGGGGGTGGTGGCTTCCATTATTGATGGGGTTCCCCCCCCCCAGCCGCTCAGGTTTGTAGTCTGAGGGTGCTCCTCAACCTGCAGCTCTGTCTGGATTGTCAGATAGAGGCTGTGGCAAGAGGAGCATTTCACCAATTACATCTGGTGCGAAGGCTTCAGCAGTCTGTCTTGGTCTCAGATCTGGACACCATCATCCATGCTTTCATTACCTCCTGACTGGATTACTGTAATGCACTCTACATGAGGCTACCCTTGGTGATGGTCCGGAGGCTGCAGCTGGTGCAGAATGCGGCAGCCCACCTAATGGGGACAGGTTGGCGTGAGCACATTACACCACTGCTCCGGACTCTTCACTGGCTGCCTATTGTCTTCTGGACCCAATTCAAGGTGTTGGTTATGACTTATAAAGCCCTAAACAGTTTGGGTCCTGGTTACCTGCGAGACCGCCTCAAGTCTTGGGTCATTTTTCAGTCCCTGCGGTCGGCAAGGGGCAAGGGGCGTCCAACTTGGGGTCCCCCGGGTACACCAGTTGATGACAGCGGGGAGGGCGTTCTTGGTGGCCGTGCCTTGGCTTTGGAACTCTCTCCCATTGGAGGCTTGTCTTTCCCCTGATCTCCCCTCTTTCTGTAGGTGTTGTAAGACCTGGTTGTTCCACTGGGCCTTCGAGGAGGCGGGGTGGGTAGGGTTGGGGTGGGTACTTGTCTCAGCGTGCAGGCGGCAATCGCGGGCACTCGCCTCATAGCCAAAGTAATGAAGGCCAGAGCTCAGGCTCGCATAGGCACCTGTGAGACTGTCCTGGCAGCTCAGGAGCAATTGCACGGCCATGGTATGCCACAGGTCACACAGGGCCATGGTCTCACAGAAGGTCCACATATGGGTAGGGATGGGCGAATGCATTTCAGAAGTTCGGAGTTCGGCCCGAACTTGAACTGTTCAGATGAGCGAACACGAACACGAACGCTAACAAACCGAACAATCCGAACACTGAATGACGAAATGGCCGAACAGTTTGTGGACTTTGTGGATGTGGGGATCACCCGGATCGAGGGGGTGCTAATGCCCACCTGTATCCTGGGGGTCCCGATCTATCCCCTCACCTGGTGACTGATGAAGGTGTATCCGGTCACCCGGACCCCGGAGGCAGGGCTATACAATTCCCGCCTGTGTGCAAGCCGGACCATGGTCGAGTGGGCTTTCAGGGCCCTCAAGCACTGCTGGAGGAGCCTCACTGGGTGGCTGTACTACACGGTGGAGACCTCGACCCTGGTGATAGGTACATGCTCCCTGGGTGAGCCCCTCTATAGCCATCAGCCCGCCCCCACCTCTGGGCCCATGAACAGACCAAAGGAGGCAGTAGTGGTGCCCTGGAATTTATTCCCTCACCCAAGTACATGTGCCCCCTACACTACCATGCCCACCCCGCCATGCAGGTTCCGTTCTCCCCTCAGACCGTCCTCCCCCTCGGCCGCCCTGTTGGTGCTGCAGAGCACTCGGAGCCCCCCTCCCCACTCTCCGTGTCCCCAATGGTGTCTTGGGAGGCCTCAGTGTCCGGCGGGGCAGGCGATGGTGGGGAGGACCCAGGACCTGAGGGCCCCCTCCTGGGTGGCTGCTCCTGGAGGCATACAGGGACCGGGCGTCAGATGCATGGCCCCAGATAATGGGGCAGCAGCTGGGGCAGTTGGGGAGGTGGTGAAGGCACCAAGGGTCCCAGCATGGGGTCCTGGGCAGGCAGAGTGCCCGGCGGGGTGGCTGCCATCACCTAGGCACTCATTGTGCCAGCGTGCAGGAGCAGAGGGGGTCCTAATGTCGTGGGACCTATCCATTTTAGTGGAATACTTCTGCACCGTCCCCTCAATGGCCTATTCCAGCTGCCCAAATGCCTCTACATGACTGCTGTGGTCCCGGCACTCCCTCCTCAATTCCTGGCACACCTCTACCTGGAGACTCCAGTCCCTTGCCTCCTCCTGTTGCAGGGATCACTCTGTGGCAGCCTCCATGTGATCCACGACCGCTATTATCTGCTCCCCCTGTTCTGTGGTGGTGTGGACGATGTCCTCTGCCTGGTCCTCCCTCTGGTGCTGAACCCGTGCCCAGTGCTCCCTCATCCATGGCATTGGGGGCACACATTGCTCGGGTCTCTTGGGCTGGCCTGTAGAGTAAACAGCAGTTATGGGGTGGCTGTCCTGGATGGTCGCACCCTAGGTGGGGACACGGCTTGGGGGCCAGCGAGCCCCCCCAGTTAGGTGACTGGTGCCATCCCCCCCCTTCCCCATACCCAACCCCCCACCCCGCATGACCCGGATCACCCTCCCGGCCTCCTTGGCCCCCCCCTCATTGCTGGTTTGTCTCACCTGGGGCCTCCGGCTGCTTCAGGGGCTGCTCCCCTCCAGCCTCTTTGCCCACCTGACTCTGGTGCTGGGGCATGCCATGCCCTGTGGGGATATGGGGGGGTGGTAGGCGGAGGGCTTTAGGTATGCCCGGTTGGCCCCCCAGGCTGTGGGACGGGGGATCAGGGGTGGACAGGGCCGCCCCCTGGTCCATCTCCCCTCCTCTCTGTCTACGATCTCTCCGAGACTGACCCCTCCATGTAGCTGGGGGTCCGCAGCAATCACTGGCTGAGGGTGATCTCTGAGATGGTGTCAGGGGGGCCCTGCTAGTCTGGGAGGTCCCTGGGCATTCCTCGGAGGGCCCTGGGGCCCTGGAGCCAGTGCCTTCTTGTGGGGAAGCGAGGGGAGGGGGTACCTCGGCCCGTTCCCTGCCCTGGACCACGGCGCTCCCACCAAGGCGGCCTGTCCCGGTTGTTGCTGCTGCTGCTGCTGCTGCTGTTCCTCCCCCTCCTCTATGTGCACCACAATCACCTCCTTCTCCACCTGCGCCTCCACCTCCTACTCCTTCTCCCTCACTCTCTCACCCGCCACTCTCCTCTCCCTTCCACCTTGTTCCATCCCGCCATGTCCCCCTGCTGTTGTGTGCCCTTTAAATCACTCTCCTTGGCCTGTTTTGTTGCAGGTTGCCTGACAGTGATGCTTCGTGCTTTGTCCCCAGCTGGGAATCATTTTGTTTGATTCCAGCTGATGGTTGCCGTTCAGACGTTATTTTTGATTGTTTCCTGGTTGGAATCACTTTGACCATGTTTTCAGTGATTCTCCAGGCTAGAACTCTGGAAGCGTGGTTGATTTTGACCCCAGGTGGGTATTGACTGTGGTGAACATCTGGCGGCTGCCGAACAGACGTTCAGAGGACTTTGGCTTTCCATGGGATTGACCGTGGTTCACTGTGGTTGACTGTGATCTCATAACGTCTGAAAATACTCAGTGACTCAGGATGATGTAATGCAGCTGATTGCTAGTCTAAAGCCAGTGAAAGCACCCAACGTCAACTATTTACTGGGCAAATTATTAAAATTAATGTCAAACTGGTGGGAAGGAGCCTTAGCCAGCCTTTTTCCTTTATCAATGGGTATTTTCAGATGTTACGGGCGGGCGGTTCACCACAGCGAACCCCCAGGGGGGTGAACAGCACAACCGCGCCCCGGGGTGGAAAAATGACCCAAACAGACGTGACGGGACCTGGACCACAGCCGGGAACCGGGCCAAACCATCGCGCACCGGGGCAGCACAACAGACATGCAGTCGAACCCCCGCCGGGCGCAAAACGCCCAGAAGTCACCGGGCAGGGGCGGGACACAGACATGGCCGCCTGAGGGCAAATGAAGCCAAAAGGCACACAAGGGAATGCCCCCACAAGGAAAATGGGAAGGGAGGGGGGAAGAGGGAGAACAGGCTGACAGGCGACACACACAGCACACACACAGTGGACCCGCAGCGGGACACACTGCACGACCTCACGCCCGGGCACACACACACAAGGGAAAGATCAGGAAGGGGGGGCAGGGGTGCCCGGAACACAGCATGAGGAACAACGGGAGGGATGAGGGGGGGCACCGCCAAGGGGCAAGGCACAGGCAGCAGCAACCCCCACCCCCACAGCACCCCAGTCCACAGAGG
>QEPC01012203.1:974082-1003655 GCA_003113815.1 Sphenodon punctatus
CTGCCCCCCCAGGGGGGGTCTCCCATGACCCCTGGTCCCCCCCTTGTTCCCCCTTACCCTTTTCCTAGGTGCCTCCTCTGGGCCCATTCCGGCCGCTGTCCCCAGGGCGTCGTGACCCGGCTGCAGCTGTGGCCATTGTGCCTGGGCCGCCTCCCTGGTTGGGTGCACCCATGGGCCTCCTTCCTCTGCCTGTGCCCCCTCCACCTGCATCGCTGGCCCTGCCTGCACCTCCTCCGCCTCCTGCCCCACCACTGTCACTGTCTGTGCCTCCGCTCGCTTCCTCCTCCCTCCTCGCTCCATCCCGCCACGCTTGATTGCTGCCAATTTCACTTTAAATCTCCCTCCGGTGGTTGTGTTGTTTCTGGTTGCCTGGCAGCAATGCTGCGTGCCTCATCCCCAGCTGGGGCTCGTTTCGTTTGGTTCCGCGTGGGGATTGGCGTCCAGACGTTACTTTTCGTTGGTTCCCGGTGGGGGTCCGTTTGACCACGCTTCCCGGGATATTCCCCCGGCTAGCCCGGGAAGCATGGTTGAAATTGACCCCATGTGCGTATTGACCATGGTGAACATCTGGCGTGCGCCAAACAGACGTTCATGCCCCTTTGCCCCCCCCCCCGCGGGATTGAGCATGGTTCACTGTGGTTGAGCGTGATCTCGTAACGTCTGAAAATACCCAATGAGTCTGGGGCTATTCCAGATAATTGGAAATCTGGAGTAGTTGTCCCAATATATAAAAAAGGGGTGGGAGAATCCCCAAAACTATAGACCCATCACATTACTTTGCATCATTTCTAAACTTTATGCAAAATGGTTGTTGAACAAGTTGGTGGGGATGGATTGCCAAGGCAAACATCTTGTCCAAAGAGCAGGCAGGGATTTGCGCCCACAGATCTACTGTAGATCATTGTTTCATACTAACCCATTTGATTGGGAAGTACAAGAGAATCCAGCAAAAACTTAGTTACAAGGAAGAAAAAGATTCTGAGGGAGGGAGGAAATTGGAGGCAACAGGCAATTTCCTCCTCTTAATGACCTAGGGAAACCCTTACAGAAGGGTTAGGTTTTCAGGAGGGATTTGAAGTTTGACAGGGAGCAGAATGAATGTATCCAGGGAAGGTGTTCCCTGGTGGTCAGGGAAGCATGGGGGTCAGCAAGGAAGAAGGGACAAATATGTTTTGAGCAGCAAGGGAATTGTGAGAAAGAATGTGGTGGGAAACAAGTGTGGAGAGATAGGGGGAGCAGCAAGGGCATGAAGTGCCTTGAAGAACTTGTGCTGAATATATTCAGACAAAGGAGCCAGTGTATGGCAGAGAGAAGGGACTGAACATGGTCAAAGTGATGGATAAGATTAATGACAGAGCACTGAACAGAAATGATGGGGGCGGGGTGAGATCAGAGTGGGGGAGACCAGTAAGAAATAAGTTGAATTAGTCAAGGTGAGAAATAACTAGAGCATGGACTAGGGTTTTGACAGTGAAAGAGGTAATGCAAGGCTGTAGTCCTTTTAGAGTTCAGACACTGCCGTTGTGAAAGGCATTTGCACAGGCAATACAAGAGAGGCTGCTTTCTCGTGTTATCCAGAAAAGGGGCGGGAGAGTCTTCTGTGATGGCAATCATGAATTCTCACAGGAATTAGTGCACATAGGAATGCACTAATCCACTTTTCTCCTGAAAGAACACTAGAGATTGTAATAGCTACATTGGCAGACCCAGTCATGCATATTCTTCTCAAGTAAGGCAATCTGGGTGGGGGGGTAGGGCAATCCCTGGGGTGGGGTGGGGGATTAAACCACCCCCCACCCCAGAGATCACCCTAGTACCTGCCGGTGTGGGCACAGGGAACCGGTACCGGTACCCCAGATTATTGGGTTAATCCAAAACTGCCAGTACAGCAAAATACTGGCAGTTTTGGATATCGGGGGAATCAAAATTCCCACCCCTAAACAAAAAAAAATATATGATTTTTTTGTTTTTGTTATTGTAATTGAAAAATGACAAATAATAATAATGAAAATGAAAAAAAAAATTGTTTTTGAAATAATGGGAAAAAACTGAAAAATGTATGTCTGGCTATAACCTTTTTGTTTCTTATTCCATTCTTATGAAACTTGGGGAGAATGTACCCTCAAGGAAGGGCACTATGTGTTCCATGTTTTGAAATGATTGGATAAAGGAGACCGATGTTAGAAGCAATTTAATGTTGTGAATTAAAGAAAAGCTCCATACACATTCCTGGCTACAACTTTCTTATCTTCCATCCCATTTCCATGAAACCTAGAAATATTATGTCTCTCCACTAGGTCACCAATACAACCAAATTTCAGAAAGATTGGATAAAGTATTCTGATGTTATAAGCTATTAACTTGAACATACTTTTCTTGCTGTAACATTTTTATATTCCATCATGTTTACAAGTAAACTGGCAGAAATTTATCACCTACCTTCCCTGTCATCTCTTCCAAACTACAGGACAATCTGATAAAGGGGCCCAATTTTATAAGCAATTGACTTTGTTCCCTTGAAGACCATTATTCAGATAAACAGGCGCACATACAGTGCCAGTCAGAAGCAGGCACCTGGCATGGCAGGGGCATGGAGACTGTAGGAAGGAGGATGGGAAGCAACCCAAAAGACTGACACATTCACTGGCCAATTACTGCATGCTTTCAGATTTACAGGACCAATTTTTGGTGGCTTGGAGGCAGGCATAGGAGGCGGCCCTCAGGCAGACATAGAAGGTACATAACTGGGACTTTGGGGCTAGAATCTCAGCAATCAGGAGACATAGTTTACAAATCCAGGCTGACCGATTATCATCACAATCATATCCTGCAGCACTGTGACAGGGGACATAAGAGAATCTCTACTGGCTCTTTCCAAAACAGTTGCTTCCGACTTCCCAGTAACAAGTGGGGGAGAGACATTGGGATGGTCTCAGCACAGAATGAGAATATTTGGTTGACATTTCTGCTGGCCAATTGGCATCACAAACTGATCTTATACCACAATGACATGTAAGATAATCACTGTCATAGGTTAATTGACATTCTCTACATATGCTGTGCAGGTATATAAAATTGTAACCCTTTATCACATCTTTCTTATAGTTGGCTAAGGTTATTGTGATGTGAATATGTGAAATATAGCTCTGCTAAATTTTATGTACACTGGTTGGATTACAAAGATGTTACAGTCAAACATACATTTATAAGTTAATTCCTTATACCACCAGAACCCTTTATCCAATGTTTCTGAACATTGACTTAGATATTAAAGATGGGGAGGGGTATAAATATGCTAAATTTCATCCACATTAGATGGGAGGCAAAGAAGATACAACCAGGAATGTATATGCAGATTTCTGAAAAATAGCATAATTCAACTGCTTATAAAATTGAATTCCTTTATCAAATTTTTCTGGAATTTGGTACACTTAATGCTTTCCATTGGAGGTACAATCTCCCCCATTTCATCCAAATATAATGAAAAACAAAGAAGGTAAAGTCAAAAATTTGTTTTCCATTGAAACCAATGGAACTTGAAAAAGAAAGCAAAAACGAAAACGAAATTTTGATATTTATAAAAAAGAATACAAAATATTTAAATAACAAAAATGAAAAACAACATGGGTCCATGGTGCACAACTCTAGAGAAGCTACTCACCCCACAGGCACCCACCTGAAGGCCTCATCTACTCTATGTAGTCAAGCATTTCAAATATAGAACATAAAATAAGGCACATTTAGGCAACCCAATAAAAGGCCCAAATTTTTTAATGGTTCACAATGGTTTTTTTTTTACAGAAAAGTGCACATTATTGTGCTAAATCACTCAGAAATAGCTCCAATGGTCTCCTATTGATATCAAAGATAGTTAAAAATAATCCTCTTTAAAGTAACCATCATGCATGTTTCCAAAGGATGATACCCTGATGAGGCTACAGTCAGAACACTAGCTTTAAAGAAAACTATGCTACCAGTCACAAACACGCAGAGCCTTTGAAATCCATATGGAATCTTCCCACCTGCTGGGCTTCATTCCAGACTTCAGTGCTGTCACTGAAGACAAAACGTCTTTCTGCCTGTTTGTCTTTGGTAAACAAAATGTGTTTACCACATTGCAAAAATCTCCATGAAATGATAGAATTCACATTTGCCGAGGGAAACATTTCTGTGCCCCACATTGTTCATTTAGGACAAAAAGATGCTGGGCATGAACAGTTTGTAGGAAAGATATAGGGACACACTTGTCTCCCCTGCCACCCATGTTTTTTGTTGTTGTTTTTTTAAAAGTAATGTTAGTGTCAGGAAGGGAACTATAAGGAGAAATGTGCTGCCCTCATCACTATTGGTGCTTACACTGCCCTGCTGGAGACTGTGGAATCTCCCCAGATAAGTAGCAGCATGAGCAGAAAATTTTCTTTTGGGCCCTTCCCCACCTCAAGAGAGAGGGATAAGGGACCTGATATGCCAGCTCCGTGTCTGCCACTGTTCCATCATGCCACCAACCCCTCTGAGTTCCGCACCTTGAAGCATCAGGACAGGGGCTTCCTGGTTAAGGGTGTCCCCCCCCCCCCAACTTCAATGGTTGTGTCATTCCTGAGACTGAGCACCTGCATACATTTCCACATAAAAGTCAAATGGAGAAGAGCTGCTCGGTACCTTTGAAAATAGACTGAGGAAGCCACTCTTCAAAACCTGGACTTGAGTGACTGGATTATGCTGCTACAGAAACCCATTATCAGAGCGGAGATAAAATGAGGATTCCTTGGCTCTCAGACCTACGTCCATACCAGTAGGCTCCAATCTCTTCTTGGTCTTGTTTCTGTGTTTCCTATTCTCTTCCTCTCTTATATGGCTAGATACAAAGATAATAGGAAGGAACTAATTTAAAAATGGAGAGTGGATGGATGGGTGTGCACACTCATCTGTCACCATTTAAACCCTCCTCCACTCACTGGAAGTGTNCTCCTTTCCTCCAGATGACCAGAGAGTTCTGGTCTCACCCTACGTGCATGAGCGCTCCACACAGTGCACACAGACCTGCCGGGCCGCCCCCCCGCCGCCGGGCTGCTCTCCCCCCCCATTTAAAAACAGCCATAGGCTTTCAATGGTCCTATAGAGTCTACTAGTCCAGCCCCTTGCACCAAGGTAGGATTCACCACACCCACACTGCCCTGCCAACCCAGAAAAACCCACCAATAAGAAACAGAGTGTATCATTCAAATCTGCCACAAGCAGTGTTCGCGTGTGATCAGATCACACTGATGCCTGACATTACAGGGCGATCTTACAAAAAAAATAAGTGAAATATCTCAAACAAGTGAGCCATGCCAGCGTTCGAAAAGGAGGTGAGTGGGTAGTGTAATGAAGTTCTCTATTAACCTTTTAGAGCCTCATAAAATAATGTCTGATTCAAGATTTCGGGTGAAGGATTTGACAGTTCTTGAGTTGTCCAAACTAATTAGAATCATAGAATACTGCAGTTGGAAGGTATCTCCGAGGTCATCTAGTCCAACCCCCTGCTCAGTGCAGGAAATCCGTAGCTACAGCATCCCTGACAGATGGCCATCCAGCCTCTGTTTGGAAACCTCCAGAGACCACCCTGTGTAGTGCTCCACTGTCGAACAGCTCTTACCATTAGGAAATTCTTCCTAACATTTAGTAAAAATCTGCTTTCTTTCAACCTGGGATTTTCTGGGTTGCACCATTGGTGAGGTGGGTGGAGGTGAGTGGGGTGAGTGGGTCATGGGAGCACGCACCCACTCACTGCCACTTTTACACAGGCGCTACCATGGTACACATGTCCACTGGGTGGACCAGGATGGTAGCATCTCGTGTAAAAATGGCCCATACCCTAACTGTGGCAGATTCCAAATCACCTTGAAAAAAACCTGTTTTTACATACTTGGCACTAGCCTATTCAGAACCAGTACTTTATCCACAGACCTTGTACATGGTCTTGTCACAGGGTAGTAATGCCTCAGAAGACTTTGTGGTCCCTCTGAATCCTCTGAAATTTCACCCCATGACAATACTATCCCCCCACTACTTAGCTCAATGGTTAGATTCCTACAATAAGTCTAACTTAAATAGGCTCAGGATTTCACCCATATTGCCTGCTATTTTCTGCTCTCTTTGCCCAAAGGCTAAAATTTTCCTCTAAATGCTCCTAATCCCAACGCTGTCTTTTTAGTGTGAAAGGATACATCTGATGTTCCGTGTCTTGGTGGCTCCAATAGTGTGAAATGTGGAGCATTGCTACATCATATTCTTACCGTAGCCACTGAATTCACAACAAAAAGTTTAAAATGCTCCAGCTGGAGATATTCATAATATCCTGAGTTATTACCAGACCGTGATTTCCGATAGTTTGCATTTTGTATGTATGTTTACACAAACAAAAATAGATGAAAAAGAAAAGCTGCTTTCGAAAAGCTGCTTTCTTGGTAATTTGAAAAGTGCAGGGTATATAAGGGAATGAGAACACTGTTACTCCCCTTTTATTCCCAGTAATTCTCTCTCTCCAGTTGAGAATTTAAGCAGGTGAGAAGGAGGAGGTTTGTAGTAAAAAACTGCATTTTGGCTCCCTGTTTTGTGAATATACAGAAGTACCATAAACCACGTTATCTTCATGCTATAGTCACAAAACCCCACAATAGTAAAAAAAAATTAAGCTACATATCACAAAAAAGGTGATTCTCAAGTTTCTACTGCTGCATTTTGATTGTTGATATTGATTCATTGAACATCTCCAAATTTGCTCTCCGATCTACAAAATACAGAATATGTGATCCTTCTTTTCTACTCCAAGGGCTAGATCCTCCACATCTTGGTCTAAGAAGTTTCAATAAAATCAAAAGTGATTTTGAATGAGAAAGTGCTAGGAAAGCACTGAAGAGGTTTGCTTTAATTTAGAAAGGGAAGAGCAGATTTTCAAAATGTTATGTGCTCAGTTATGCCTGCATATAAACTGCATGCAATGCATTACCCAGTGAGAAGCTGCAATTGATCATCCCATGTGTAGAGACCAAACCTGCAATTGCGTACTCAGTGTGGGCATGCATAGAGAAAGTCCCTCGCCTCCTGAACTCGCTGCCACAGAGGCAGCCACTTCAGTCACAGTGACCCATTCACCTTCAGCCACTTTTGAACTTTTCAGCATGACTTGGGTGCTGCTATTTTTATGGCAGAATCAGAATTTGGTGTTATGGAAGCCCAGTTCTGTCCTGTTTATTTGGATAAGTTTCGATTGATATCACGCACCAATGAGGAGGAGGTGCTTTGAGCAATAGAACTTTGCCAGTCCTGGCTGTTGAATGAAAACCAGTCGGAAGATGTTGAGACCATTGCTGGCTGGGGTTGTCAATGCCTCCCTTGAGGGTAGATCATCAGATGCCCTTACAATTGTGGTCGTCTGGCCCTTAAGAAACCATCTTTGGACCTTGGCTTTTGAGGGAAGGCTACTGGTTGGTTGCCCGACAGCTCCAGGCTCATCTCAATGCCCCTGGATTCCTGGACCCATTTCAGTCAGGTCGATCTTGTTAGATATTTCAGCAGATTCCGATAGTTGACCATGAGGTGTTGTTGACCTGGCAGGGATGTGTAGGGTCATTATTGAGTGATTACGCTCCTTTCTGGGGGGGGGGGTCCCTGAGAGTGGTGATGGGCGATTGCTTGTCATTTCCTTGGGACCTTCCCTGTGGAGTACTGCAGGGTTCTATTCTGTCTCCCCTCTTGTTCAACAGAGGGATATGGAACAGCACCCGTATGAGGAGAGGCTTGATAGGTTGGGGCTCTTCAGCTTGGAAAAGAGACGGCTGAGAGGAGATATGATAGAGGTCTATAAAATCATGAGTGGTGTGGAACTTGTAAACAGGGAATGGTTATTTACCCTCTCAACTAGTACTAAAACTAGGGGACACTCCATGAAACTCACAGGTGGCAGAGTAAAAATAGGAAAAAAAGAAAGTATTTTTTCACTCAGAGTACAATTAGGTTGTGGAATTTACTGCCAGAGGAGGTGGTCAAGGCCAGCAGTATAGCTGTGTTTAAAAGATGTTTGGACAAGTTTCTGGAAGATAGTTCCATTAGAAGCTATTAGCCAGATAGAATTGGGGAACAAAACCCTTTACTGTCGGGAGCCTGGGGATGACCCACAGGGAATGGATAGCATGGTGACCTGTTGAGTGCTTCTCCCAGGCCCTGTGACTGGATGCTGGGCTTGATGGACCATTGGTCTGACCCAGTATGGCACTTCTTATGTTATGTTAACATGCATATGAGGCCACTGGGTTTTCATCTGACCCAGGACCTACAGTCTCGGTGCAGTAAGGAGAAAGGAGAGAGAGGGAGCATGAGTTTGCATTGCCAAGCGAGGGCTCACCCACTCCCTGTTTCCATGCGACTCTAAATTGAGATCCGATCTGATGGATTGGGACAGAGAACTAAAGTCCTGCTATTTGGGTCCTTGCAATTGTTCTTACAATTGGCTACAAGCACAAAATTAGATCCAATCCTACACCTAATCTTATTGGAACTGGTCCCTCACTAACCTTCTGAGGATCCCATGCCGCACCCTTTCTCTCTCTAGCTTCTCAGATGTTGTGGTACAAGGAAAACAACATTTCCTGCCTCTGCTTCTGTGTATCACCTGGTGTTATTATCATTAGCTGTTTTTCACCATCTGGGAAAAATATAATCCACATTACCTCTTTCTACTAGACTTACAGTAATCATCTCCCCAAAGAAGCTTAATAGAAGCTTAATAGAATTAGAGTATGTTCATGAGTGTTCCCTTAACTGCAAAAACTTATTAAAATAGAAAAGCTGCAATTTTACTGAGGCTGTTGCTTGAAAGGAGGTTAGAACTGCAGAGGTTGTTTCATGGTGGCTGGCAAGAAAATCGATGCATTTTAAAACACTCCTCCCCTACAAAAGCATTAGGTACATTGTTTCATTTCACTGTTTCATGTCATTTTTGATTGCATTCTGCTTCCATTCTGCATTCTGCTTCATATACCCAATCTTTGCTATGGAAAGTTTTGACTATCATTTTCGCCTGTGACACCTCATTTTGAGACTTAAATATTGTCTTGTGACCGCAGATAATAACGAAGACATGCAAAGTATATCAAATACCAATTGGGACCTCAATCCCATTCAGTGACCTCACTTGGCTTCCCAACCCCCAGTTTCTACGTTAATTTTAATTTTTCAACTGTCTGTTACACATTTTCAGTCCAATTATTCCTCATTTATAAAGATCTGTTCACACTCAACAATAGTCAATTGACAACTTGTGAGATCCAAGTCACACTGCTTATCACCCAAAGGGGGCGGGGAAGAGAAATTACCCTTACCATAGGAAGAAAAATAGTTCACATGTATGTATTCTGTACTGTTACTTTCAGTGAATGGAATCATATATATCCACATTTCTGTAGATATGCATCTATTTCCATATATTTCTTCCAAGGTTGTGCAGAAAAACAAGAGAGAAGATGAATCACAGAAACTCACATTAAAAATGAATGTTGGTTCTTCCTAAGCTGTGAATAATAACAATTTACCATTGTGCTCTCCTCAAGTCTTGACTCTCAGGTGCTTCATCATCTGTCTCAGTGAAATGAAATTACTTGAAATATTTCAGAAACCTGCTGATGGACTGAAAAATGTTAATCTTAACAATAAACTCTAAGGGTCAATCATTTTAAGAGAAATAAATACTTTAACCAACAATGACAGTAATGGAGAAGAATAAAAGTAGATTGTGCTCACCTGAAATTACCTGGGGCTGGAAACTATGATATAATGAAATGGAAAATTCTCTAAATTTTGTCTTCAATTCTCATCCTCTCTCTGAATATCCTCAACTTTCAATTTACTCAACAGGAACACCCAGCTGCTCACATGATCTGTCTTCAAATACAGCAAAAAAAATTACAAAGTAGATGGATGAACTTTGCCAGTTAAATTGAGAATTGATTTGGGAGTTTAGGGAAGCATGCGGCCATTGAGAGGTTAAGCCCCTCCCCAAATAGTGTTAATCTTAGTGCCCCCGAGACCCCTGGAGGGTCTTGTTGGGTGACCGAGGATGTAGGGCTTCCCCCCCAGGATATAACCACAGTAACCCAAAGATCGCTGGGCAGCCAGGGCTATGAAAACCATTTGATCCAAACATCCATGTTGAAATATCTTGTCCAGGTGAGGGAGGAAGATGATGATTCAAGCCAGGAGACCACTGAGAAGGCATTGGCTGCCTTTAAACGTTCTGACAACGAGGCAGCATTGGTCTCAAATACCAACTGCCCCCAGATCGCCCCTGCTCTAGAATGACATAGGGGCCCTACTCTCCCTATGACAATAGAAGGTTGCGATTCCACCAAGGGGGTGGATCTGTCGGTCATGTCTTGGAACATAGCAGGCATTAAAGCTAAAACGGGGGATAGTGACTGGTTGGAGTTTCTGGCAGCCTTCAACTTTATATGCCTCCGAGAGACATGGATTAACCCAGATGATAGTCTGGCTATCGAGAGGTTCCAGACACTCCTACATGGTGGGAGGAAAAGGGGGAGAGGTAGGGTTTCGGGGGCCTTGCTTTTTGTGTTGCAGATAGTTGTTTGCGTAACTATACCCTGCTTAGTTCTGAGAGACCAGAATACCAGGTAGGGCTGCTGCAAGTGGGACAACCTATAGCCCCAATCATTGTTTTCAATTTATACATCCCCCCTATTGCATCACCCTACTATGAGGAGGATGTTTAGGTGGCTTTAGAGATAGAGATCCTGCGACTCGAGGACCAAGTCCCACAGGCAACATTCGTTTCGATGGGGAACTGGAACACCTGCTTGAGTGCTAGCCAGGGACCTTTTTTGATTTCGAGGGGGGAATTGGAGGGTTCCTCGGAGGCCGCCCGGCAGAGGAGGTAACTGGAGGGACTGGTTTCCAGATTTGATCTGACTGTATTAGAAGAAGTTCCCTCGACTGACTTAGAAGGGGGGTACACCTTCTTTGGGTCGCAGGGCAGAAGCAGAGTGGATTTAAACATGGTGGAGTCACGATCTTGTGGAACCTTTAGCCAACCCGAGCGGGCCGTGAGGCTCAAAAGTGATCACGTAGCATTGAGTTTCCTTATTAAGGGACAGGGGCCCTTGGGATCTAGGGCCAGGATGGTCGGCGGGGGAGGTTTCCCACCCCAGCTAAGAGTTCTGACCTCTGCGGAGCTAGTCAAGTCACTGCAGGCTTTCTTCCATTCTTCCACCTTTGTCCAACTATCCACTCAACTTGTCAAGTGCAAGGATTCATGTTGGCAAATGTGGTACTATTATGGTATTCTGAGATCCCTTGTAGATCCCTTGGGAACCAGACCTAAAGTTGCCCCACATGAAGCATATGGCAAATGGTTTGACAGCGAGTGTAGAGCAATGAAGGGGCATCTAGTGAGGCTGAAGAGGCTATGCGCCAAGGACCATGATGCGAGCCGATGGGAAGAGTTTAGAAATACTAGGTTAGCCTATTTCAAACTAGTGAAGGCCAAGCGAAACAACTACTGAAATAGAATGTGGCAACAGACATATCAACGGGAGACTCAAGTAGGTTCTGGCCTACTTTAAATGTTATTATCAATCTGAAAAGTAGAGTGGGCAGACAAGGAATTTCTCCCCATCAGTGGGAGTCTTTCTTTGCCGATTTATATGAGGATCAGAAGTTGACCTTGGATGATCTAGCTACTATGGGAGGAGGTGGGGGAGTTTGCCAACGGTGGAGTGACGAGTTCTCCGAGGCCACTGTCGTTAGAACCATCTTGGCCCTCAAAGGGGGCAAGGCAGCGGGGCCAGATGGGGTGACAGCTGAGGTACTCCAAGCCGCCCCTGGGAGCTGGGCCCAGCTCTTGTCCATATTATTTACCATGGCAGCCAATACTGGAACTGTTCCTTCATCTTGGCTAGCTAGTTTTATAGTGCTCGTATTCAAGAAGGGACAGCCCCAGGATCCCTCTTGCTATAGGTCTATTAGCCTGCTGTCCATTGTAGGAAAACTATACGCTAAACTTCTTCTCCAACAGCTGGCTATATGGGTAGAGGAGAGGGCCTTAATCCCTGTCGAACAGTTTGGGTTCAGGAAGGCCACATCGACTCTAGATTGCTGCTTTATATTGCAACATCTCATCTTTAAATACCATAAAATCAAGAAATGCAAGCTATATATGTTCTTCCTGGACCTGACCAAGGCTTTGGACACTGTTCCTAGGAACAGACTGTGGGCTAAATTAAAAAGGTTAGGGCTTAGCGATAAGCTATTGCTCCCTATAGTCCATCTTTACACCAATAATAGTGCTTGGGTGAGGTTGGGTGGATGCGGGGGTAGTGCTACTGGGTTTCCAATTAGGAGGGGGGTCCGGCAAGGTTATGTCCTGGCCCCCCTCCTATTTAACCTTTATTTATCTGACTTACTAGACTTTATTAAATCTGAGGCTTTCCATGCCCCCAAGATTGGAGATACCCAGTTGGGGTTCCTGCAGTTCGCCGACGACTTGGTACTGATGGCCCAGTCAGAGGTTGGATTGCACCAGACTATCTGAGCTTTCTAAGATTATTGTGAGGCAAACGGCTTAACAATTAACCCAGAGAAATCTAAGGTCATGATAACTGGCCAGAGGAAACCCCCTCCTGTATGAAGAACTGTGGCAGGCAAGTTCCAGGTGGTCAAATCTTTTCACTACCTGGGCGTAGTTTATTCCGCTGGGGGATCTTGGGCTGATCATCTCAAGGCAAGAGCCAATAGGGCCCAAAGGGCAGCTAGGGCTATTGCCAGGGCAGCTAGTATGTCTAGGGGTGTTCCCCTGTCAACTTTCTTGGGGGGTTACCGTGCAAAGGTCCCTCCAATGGCAATCTTCGGGATGGAGCTTATTCCAAACCCAGATGAATGGACCCTGGAAAGGACCCAGAACTCCTTCCTCCGGCGCCATCTCAGAGTGGCCCCAGGGGTTCCAGGGCCAATCCTGAGAGGAGAGGTGGGAATAGTTTCTCTGGGGGCAAGAGCCAAGCAGGCTTATGTGAGATTCTGGCTGCGGATATTGGCCAAGCAGGAGACAGCCCTCCTGCTTAAATGCCTGAGGGAGGAACTAACAGTTACGGGGATTCGCTCATATCCCTGGGTGCTCTACCTTTGGAGGATAATTAGGGAGCTAGGATTCTCTTT
The DNA here is from genome assembly GCA_003113815.1 of Sphenodon punctatus. NCBI lineage: Eukaryota > Metazoa > Chordata > Lepidosauria > Sphenodontia > Sphenodontidae > Sphenodon > Sphenodon punctatus. The sequence goes on from QEPC01012203.1 coordinate 987,283, forward strand.
TGAGTCCTTCTGGGGGAAGGGTCTCCAGGCTATTGAGTCCGAGGTTACACAGAGAATCCAGGATATTGCTTGGCGGGAGGATCTCCCAGTGGAAAGTGGTGCCGGGGCTGAAACAAGTCAAATTATTATTTGGGTTCGAGAAATATTTAGATCTCCTTGAAAACCCAGAGCTGCACCAGTGCTACACAAATTTACGCTTCCACTTGGTCAGTTCTGCAATTGTTGAGGGCAGGCATAAGCATATCCCTTTGACCAACGCCTTTGTCCATGCACTTTCCAGGAGGTTGACACTATCGAGCACTTTTTGTTGCGCTTCCCACAGCTCGCTGCATTAAGGATAACTTGGTTGGCCCCGCAGTCACTTGACAATGGTGGTGCCAAACGGGGATATGGCTATGAGGCACTGCTAAAGATGGTGGGCAGGGATGCAATTTTGGCTGTTGCGATCTTTGTTAGATTGGCAATTAAAAGGAGGGACTTAATTAAAATTAGGCAGGGCGAACTCACAGGCACCTAATAGACATGTTAGATTGGGACTGTTGTGTGTCTGTTGAGAGTTATTATCTAATTTATTATTAACTTTGGGTAGGTTGCCAAGCGCTGTAAACCTACTCGATTCGAATGTAATGCGAAGGCAGGCAACTATGCAATTTTGTATGTTTTTTAATTTTGTGTTGAATTTGGCTTCCAGCTATGGTGAGAGTAAATTGCTGTACTAAAATAATACATAATAACAATGTTCATATGCTTGATCATGATTAAAACTACGATGCCATTATAATTTGCTTTTATGTTTCCTCTTTTTGATTACATTATATTTGTATGTTTTAAGATATGGTTAATATTATATTTGCTTTTTGCACTTACTTTTATGTTTGTATGTCTGGCCATCGCGAAAGCTAGTGCCAAATAAACAGAATAAACAGAGAATTGATTTGATCCTTCATCTAAAACCAGAAATATTTATCTGATGATTCACCTTAGTATTTTAGGGATGAAAGTGGAGAGGACAAAATACAATCAAAAAATCATTTTTATTTGATGTTTCACTTCTGTTTTGTGGTCTCAGTCCTATCTGAAGATGTAGCTATGACAGGTACTGATGAACCTCAATTACCACTTTTTTCAAAAGTAGAGCTGAAAACAAATATTTTCATATTCACAGTTCTTTGAATATTCAGGTAGCCCTCCAGATATCCAAATGAGTATTCACCACAGACACAATATTTGCATATCCATTTATTTGGGTATTTTGTTTCACTTATTTTGGTCATGTTGTTGTTTTGATTACCTTGGGTGATTTCAGACGTGATGGGGCGCTAGCTGCCCTGGCACGGAATCACCGCAGGAATTCCCGACTGGGATCACAACAGCACGTCCAACAGACGTGTCAGCTGATCCTGGTGGGCAATTGGGGAGGGGGCGGGACCGCGTGGTGCAACGTGCGGCCACACAGCCCTGCCCCACCCATGCTCCCTCGCTACCCGCCCTCTGGGGAGACGGGCAGGCGCCGAGGCCAATGCGGCCACAGCGCCCATCCAAATTGAGCACAGCCCGGAATCCCGCCACGGATTCTGGTCCGTGGTAGCCATCCAGACGGGACGGGGCCCTTCATTGCGCTGGGGAATCACATTCACCACGTGATCGGGGCCGGCCCTGTCGGTTCTGCCGATCACATGGTGAATGTGATTCCCCACCACAATTGAGGGGTGTGAGCATCTGGGGGGTAACTTCCATTCCCCCTTCAGACGTGACGAGACATTTCTTGCCCAGTGGGAATCCACCGTGGTTGAGCATGATCTCGTCACGTCTGAAAATACCCCTTTTTCAGTATTTCATTCAATCCTGTATATCGATTTCTTCGTTATGGCACTTTTTAGCGCTATTGTGCAACAGTTTGGTTTCTACGACACTAAATAGTGCCAAAACAAAGCAAATTAAATACCAAATTGATGAAATATCTAAAATGGATATGCAAGCAAAGTAAGAACTGAATATAGGTTTGTATCAACTTTGTCTGACCCAATCCAAATATTCATATCAGGTCTAGTAAAAAAAAAAAGAAAAAGAAAAAGAAGAGATTGACCAGACAAGAAGGAGGCCCAAGTTTCTTGTGATATTTTTAGCATATAGGAAAAGCTAAGGTCCTGCCATGTAAGATATTGTATCCATCCTACAAGGTCTGAAGTGCCCTCAACACCTTCCAAATTTGGTGAGAACTGAGACCAGAATATGCCTCAAATGATGGGGCCCTCACACCATTTGAAAGTCCCCTGACTCTCCTATATAGTGTAGGAAGCTGTTTTTATAGCTGCAGAGCATGGACCTCAGAGAGAAAGTAATAAAGTATTGAGAAGATACACATTAATTTGAATAGACTTTGGATCAAGTACAATGTCTCCAAGGTACAGTGGCTCTTGCATCATATGTATATATAAAAACAACACAATTAATGCTATTCCAGAACTGCACTCTTGAATTCACAGAGCCAGAACCTCATATAGTGTCAAAAATCCTATATCCATCAACAATTGCACTGAGCTTTCTAAAAAATCTGTCCCACTCTCTTTTTGCACCCTGGGTGCAGCTACATGAGACTGTGGGATAACTAACATGCCTTGGATAGCCTTAACCCACTCTGGGCAGCCAGCCTATGTGATGCAGTACATTGTGTGGCTAGCAGCTGCCAGAGGTTCTCCCTGCCCAGGGGTGGGCCAAGCAGCTGGCTACTACACGATGCATCACATAGCAGCAGCTGGTCAAGATAGGGTAGCCCTTGTGGCTGGGCCATGTGTGACCTGCCATGGGTTAAGCTCTGTGGTGAGGCTTTGAGCAGCAGGCACTGTTGCCTGTCGCTCGCTGCCACTTGCCCACCATGGGACTACATTGGGATTGGGCCCCAGCAGCTTGTGTGGCTATACGTCTTGTGTTACAGTTCTCCAATTTTTTGGACAAAGGCATCTGTGCTGTCTCCCATGTCAGTACTACAGCTATTGAGGATGGCCTTACCATAGAGCCACACAGGGCAACCAACCCACATCCCGGTATTTTCTGTACTTCTGGGGACACTGCAGGAGCCCCTATTTTCACCAGGGCCCCCACTCGCTCTCAGTGGAGCTCCAAACATGGCCACCTCTAGGGCCCTGCCGAGGGTATGTCAAGGGATGTAGCCACAGAGGAGTGGGTGGGACCATCAGGTGTCATGTATTTTCTCTTCACCCTAGGACTAGGGCTGGCCCTGACAACCATACATAGGCATCTGCATTTGTCCTCTGATAACTTGCTAGCACTTTTAGTATGGCATTCTCTCTGACTACATATTTTAGGGAAAAACAGGTTAGTGGGAATTAATGGAAACCTGGCTTGTGGAAATTTCTAAAGCTCCAAGTACCCTTTAGTTCCATTCAAAAATGTCATCATCACACCTTTAATTAGTACCACACTTGTGCCTCTGGCTTTGTTTATTTTTGCTACAGGCTTTGCTTGTTTGAAAGAGGACATTGTTTTCCATTGTACAGAGTGCCAATAGGTCTCATAACCAACATTTAAGAGGGCCCATAGTTACTGGATCTCATTACAATCCTTTGAAATGCTTCTTTTATTTTTATGAAATGGATGGTTTTGTACAATCACTTAGTGATACTTGAAAATATTTCAAGAATTATGAAGCATTTTATGCTCTCTGACATCAAAGGCATCCTTTAATCCATTCTGTGGTAAGAGGAGAGAGCTCAAAATTACCTCCATGACATTAAAGGCTCAGTGGGGTCTTTATTTAGCTTTTAGTAGGAAACGGTATATTAGTGTTATCCTGGAGTCTTCTGAAATTAGTCTACTGTATTCACACTGCCAGGGAGAAAACATAATTACATTAAGTACTAATCGGATGGATCTGCTGCCTTTCGTATTTCAGTCACAGGCAGGAAAGCTAGAATTTCAAACAAGAAAATAAATAAAGTCCAACTATGTACTCTATTGTTTCCAAAACCAGGGGTAAAAACAAAATAAAAATTTCTTTGGAATGATCAGTCCTGGATACAGAGAAATTGGGGCCCCATGTGACATACCCATGACATACCCTTGTGGACATCCTTCCCCAAGTGAAATTTTGGGTGGGTCCCCTCTGGACACAGGGATGCTTAAAAGATACATACTAACTCACCCCCGAGAAAAAAGAAAAAGGAAATGTTCTAAGTTTACTCGATTATGATTATTATTTATATAGCACAAGCGATGTACCTGGTGCTTTACAAAAAATCAGATTGACACAGTCCCTGTGTCCCCGAGAGCTTACAATCTAAAGACAGGTGGCGGGGAGACAGGGAAGTGGGAACAGAGGGAGAGACAAGGGATGCGACATTCAGGATGCGTAAATGCAGGTACACTTTCTTGGGTTAGTTATAGTAAATTGGGAGTTTACAGATAGCAGGTGGGGGATAATCCTGGGTGGGGATGATTAGCAGGAATTCAGAGGGGCGGAGCGGAAGAGGTGGGTTTTGGGGAGGGACTTGAAGGTGTGGAGGGTGGGGCAAGGCAGATGAGGACTGGGGGGGACTTCCAGGCATGCAGGGCAGCAAGAGAGAAGGGAAAAAGGCAGTTGGGGGAGGAGGAGAGGTGTGGGAGGGTGAGGTAGGGGATGGAAGAGGAGCAGAGTGCTCAAATAGTGGTTCGTAAGGAGATCAGGGCAGAGAGGTAGGGGGGAGTGAGGTTGTGAAGGGCTTTGTAAGTGAGGACAAGGAGCTTGTGCAGAATACGCTCAGGAAGGGGGAGCCAGTGGAGTGAGGCGAGGCTGCACATGGTCAAAGCGACGGGAAAGGTGGATGATCCTGGCAGCAGTGTTTTGAACAGACATGAGGGAAGAAAGATGAGATCGGGGCAGGTCAGCAAGGAGGATGTTACAGTAGTCGAGGTGTGAGATGACTAGGGCATGGATGAGAGTTTTGGCAGAGAAGACAGACAGAAAATTTTGGATCTTAGCAATGTTGTGGAGGGAGAAGCGTGTTTAAAGGCAGAGGGGAAGGAGCTGGTGGAAAGGGAGAGGTTGATGATGATGTGCAGGAGGGGAAGGGTTATGGTAGGAGCAATGGAAGTCAGGAGGTGGGAAGGAATAGGGTCCAGGGGGCAAGTGGAGGGGTTGGAGGAGGAGAGAAGGGGGGAGATTTCCTCAAGGGAGGCGGGAGGGAAGGAGGACAGGAGAGTGGTGGGGGGAAGAGGGAGAGGGGGGACTAGTAGGGGGAGAGAACTTGGAAGCGATTTCCAGGCAGATCTTGTTGACCTTAGAGGTGAAAAAGAGAGCAAGATCCTGAGCAGAGAGAGAAGAGGGAAGAAGAGGACAGGGGAGCAGGACTCAATGTGGGAGGTGTAGTACTGCTGTCTAGTGTGAGAAATAGCAGAATTGAGCAATGAGAGGCAGAATTTGAAGTGGAGGATGTCAGTGTGGTAGTGGGATTTGCGCCAGATGTGTTCAGCAGCCCGGGTGCAGGAGCAGAGATGGCAAATGGTGGGGGTGAGCCAAGGGCAAGGGTTATGGTAGCGAGCTGGGCAGGAGGAGAGGGAGACAAGGGAGTCGAGGGTGGAGGTGAGAGAGGAGTTGAGGGTGGAGATGGTAGAGTCGGGGGAGGACGAGTTGAAGACTGAGGGGAGAAGAGGATAGGGAGGAGCAAAGTCCTGGGACACAATGGCCTTCAGATCGCAGAAGGGACGGGGAGATGAGGAAGAGGAGGGGGAGCAGTGGGAGAGGTTGAAGGAGGCAAGGAAGTGGTCAGTAGCGATGGGAGAACGCAGTTCAGATGTTGGGAGTTCGGACCGAACTTGGTCTGTTTGGACGTCCGAACCGAACGTCTGAACTGAACTCTCAAATAACCGAACAGTTTGGTTGTGTTTGGATGAGTTCGGATGTGTTCGGGAAAAACATTTTTTCACGGGAAAAAAAATATTAAGTCACGGCTTTGGATTGGGCAAAGTTTCAGCTTTGGGGAAGTTTCAGTTTCCGTTTTGGTTTCAGTTTCAGCTTGGTTTTGGTTTCGATAGTGCTGTTTTTGACTTTTCGACCAAGTTCGGCCAACCCGAACTCTGCTGAACCGAACCATCGAACCCGAACTCGGATTTTGAACCAAACGACCGAACATCCAAACCACATTCTGTTCACCCATCCCTAGTGGTCAGATATAGGATGGGGTTTGAAGGAGAGATCGGAGACAGAACAGTTACTAGAGAACACGAGATCAAGAGAGTAACCATCAGTGTGGGGGGAGGTAGTCCAGAGGTGGAGATTAAAGGAGGAGGCTAAGGATAGGAAGCGGGCAATACAAGGCTGAGAGGGTGCATCAACATGAATATTGAAGTCACCAAGGATGAGTGTGGGGATGTCATCAGAGAGGAATAGGGTGAACCAGGACTTGAACTGGGAGAGAAAGGAGGAGAGGGAGCTGAAGAGGTGGTAGACGACAACAACAGGGAGGTGGAGAGGGGAGTAGAAGTGGATGGAGTGAGTCTCAAAGGAGGGGAAGAAGAGAGAGGGGGAGGGGTCATAACTGGCAGGAAGAGGCAAAGAGGAGGCCAACACCACCACCCCGGCCTTAGGTCTGGGGCTGTGGGAGAAGGAGAGACCTCCGAAGGAGAGGGTGCTAGGGGTGACAGAGTCAGTGGAGGAGATCCAGGCTTCAGTAAGGGCATGGAGGTGAAGGGAGCAAGTGTAGAAGAGATCATAGATATAGGGGGCTTTGTTAACAGAGGAGTGACAGTTCCAGAGGGAGTTGAGAATGGGAGTTGATCAGGGGGGAGACAGGGAATGGGAATATGATTAGGGGAAGGGGGCAATGGAATCAGCGGGAAATGAGCACTGGGGAAGAGGGGGATGGGGCAGGAGGTGGGGGGGGAGGATGAGTTGTGGGTACGGTAGAGAGAGATGACAGGCTTAGTGGGAGGCAGGAGGAGAGGGGAAAGAAGTAGGGGGAGAAGCAGGTAGGAGGGAAGGAGGAGCGGGGAGAAGAGGGGGGAGGAGGTGGAAGATAAGGACAGGCATCTGGGTGGTTCGGTTACAGGGGGGGAGGTGGGATGGATCTTGCAGTCATGATGATAGCTGCCTCCACCGCCTCTGCCCGCAAACGCGCCCACCAACGCCTCTTCGGCCACCGCCAAGACGGTGCCACCCTCTGGGCAGCTCCTCCTTATGATGGTTACCTGGAGTGGGGGGAGGGGACACAGAGTGACCGCACCTGCTGCAGATCCCAGTAGATTCCACAGCTCGTTCCCTCCTGCCCCGCTCCCTCTAGTGTCTGAATAGCCATGGTCCCTCCATAGGCCTGCTGGAGGGATCAGTCTATAGAGACCGGGCTGATGGGAAGTCACAAATCACATGTTCTTTCACTTGACAAGGAATTCTTAGGAGCCACAGTAGATAGAGATAAAGGTTTATTAAAAGAAAGGGTAAAACTAGGGGTGTGCAATTTGTATGGCTTTAATTAGTTACAAAAATTTATTTATTTATTTATTTATTTATTTAAAATTTATATCCCACCCCTCCTGCCCACAGGGCAGCCCGGGGCAGCGAAAAACATTCAATTAAAAAAAACAAAAAAACCACAACAATTTAAACAATTTAAAACAATTTAAAATACAATACAATGTGGGGAAACCCCCCACCCCCACCCCTACCCCTGAACAAAAGCCTGATGGAACAGCCAGGTCTTGCATACACGCCGAAACAGCAGGAGAGTGGGAGCCAACCAAGCCTCCTCCGGAAGCAAATTCCAAAACACAGGGGCGGCCACCAAAAAATGAATGGAACTCCATTCATTTTCATAATTAAGGTAATGAAAATGAACAATAAAGCAAATGACATTAGTTTGATTTCATTTGTTTTTTATTTTATTTGTTCATTTTATTAAAAATATGTAAAATATATTCATTTTAATTTTTTTTTTAAAATCACTATTCATACGCAAATGACTGCCATTGCCATTTTGGAAATGGACCACGCATGTGCTGAACAGTTTCAGCTGTAATTTTGCGCACGCACAGGTTGGTTTTTTTAATGGTAATTTTAATAAATTAAACCCAAACAAAGTGGATTATAGCAAATGACAATAATTTGTTTATTCATCCATAACATTAGTCACAAAAATGAATGGGGCTTCATTCATTTTCATAGCTTATTAAAATGATACAAATTGCACATCCCTAGCTGTCACTTGAGGTGCCAATACCAGTGCCAGTACCTGCCACTCCTCCTACTCTTTGTGTCTTTCATATGTCCTGCGACTCCTGCCCCCCTGGGGTGCTCTCTGCAAGTTGAACCTCTGTCAGTCTTTGGGGTGCCAATGCCAATATCTGCCACTCCTCCTACTCTTCATGTCTTTCATATGTCCTGCCCCGTGGCACTCTCTGCAAGTTGAACCTCTGTCAGTCTTTGGGGTGCCAATGCCAATGCCAGTATCTGACACTCCTCCTACCTGTCTGTGTCTCTCTCTCATATGTCTTGTCCCTATGAGGCACTCTCTGAAAGTTGAACCCCCTCTGGGGTGTAAATGCCAGAGCCTGCCTGCTGCCGATGCTGCCCATTTGTGTGTGTCTCATATCTCCTGCAGGGGGGAAAAATGAATTTAAAATGAAAACAAGTTGATTCCTGCTGCACACTCCTAAGAAGCCAGACGGGTCTGAGAGCCAAAGTTTCTGTCAAGGTCGATTCCAGAAGTGTGCAGAATACGTGGTCGCACATCACTCTGCACAAGCCTAGGCCCCGTACCTGGGGGTGACAGCCCTTGCAAATTATTTTAATTATGCAAATTAGGTCCCGCACCAAGACCTCTCACATGGCCCCACGTGGTCCCGCAAATCCTGGGGCTGGCCCTGGTTTCAGGTGAGTTCTTATAGGAAAGAATCTCTGAGTCAGATATTTATAGCATTCAGTTCTACATTCCCTACATCATCAGTTCCACATATACAAAACCATTGTTTGTTTTTACACATAGTTATAAACAAAAGGGTTACTTCCTGTACTCACTTCAAATGAACCTTACAAACATTCTGTGGAGAAAAGTAATAACATAATTCAATGACCATTTGGCTCCAGGTTTATTATCTAATTCATTTGGTCTGGTACCCGTGTTGAAGTTTGTTCATAGTATGTAGGGATGGGCGAATGCGGTTCGGAAGTTCGTTCGGACTGAACTCGACCAGTTCGGTTGACTGAACTGAACCGAACTCGATTTTCGAACTGAACCGAACCAAATTTCTGAACTCGGTTCTGTTCGCCCATCCCTATGATAATATTCCATTTAGTTCCATTGGGTTTGAATTTCTGAACTCTGTTCGGAAGTTCAGAGTTCGGACCGAACTCGAATAGTTCAATCGACCAAACCAAACTTCCAAACCGAACTCCATTTTCGAACCGAACCGAACTGAATTTCCGAACTTGGTTCTGTTTGCCCATCCCTAATAGTATGAGGCCCTGTTAGGACTCTGTCTTGCTTAGCCTGATCTTCATTATCCTACAACGCGGTCCCACATGTTTGAGGCTCTCTGGGCCCGTACTTTACACCAGTGTTTATCACATTTATTGTGTCATTTCACGTATATTCATATACCCCCATGCACAGAGGGCCCCCAGAACAGGGGACCCTGTCAGTGCCATACCCTGAATTTGATCAAGTCCATCTATAGGAAAGCTAAAGCCAAACGCTAATTAATAATTAGTCATTGCTAGTTAATTATTAGCCATTGATAATTAATTATTAGTCATTGATCATTAATCATCATCAAATAATAATACTTAATAATTGATAATTAATAATTAATAATTGATACTTACTACTTAATATGTAATAGTAATTAATAATTAATAGTTAATAATTAATAATTTGTACTTACTAATTAATAATTAATTAGAAGGCTTTTGCAAACTAGTGATTAGTAGTAGTAGTAGTAGTAGTAGAGTTTTTCTTTCATGGGATATTCAAAGATGAGATATTTCAGCTGATTTGTAGAAGGGATACAGTTTCCTTAGCAAAACTTAGCAATTTTTAAATGAAAATGTATGCAATGTGTTAAACCGATGAAAGTACATTATTTTTGTTTTTAATTATAGCACTGGAGTCTAGAGCTGAACCCAGTAGGTGCGGAGATCCTACAAAGATTTCAAAAGATAGTGTTCCCATTTGTGAGTGGAAAGCATGTTTTTGAAAGCTACGTTTCTAATGTATCCCCATCAGGGTACTATTCTGTGGAGACAAGAATCATAGATGTTTTGTTGAGAGTATTTATAACTAACTTTGATATCTTCCGGAGCCATTCTAAGTGTTACTGAAAAAATGTGTAATGCACTTCTGTGTTGAAACCGACTGAGATTCCTTCACTCCCAAGGAGCCTGTAAAACTCTGATATGGAGTGAAATTATTGAAACTTCTTGAAAACACATGATATATTCTCTATTTTAACCATGTCCTTCCTTTAAACCCAAATTTTCTGTGCAGCCTTCTTCTGATAATCAGCAGACAATCACAGAGCAAGAATAGGTCTCCCTTAATTGCTATAAAACAGTATTTCTTAAACATTTTGCCTGCGTGGCCCCATTTTGAGATTAAATATTTAATCTTCCCTTTTTGAGAAACTGGCACCATTTTGGAAAAGGGCACACACACATTCACAGAAGGACCTTAGTTGTCATTTTGTGCATGCATTGTGGTTTTAATTTTTTTTAACTTAAAATAATATAAAATTTTAAAAATTCACCATTCATGTGCAAAATGGCCACTAGACCATTCTGCACATGTGTTCCCGTTACCAAGATGGCACGCCATTTTGGGGGGGGAAGGGCATGGATACACAGAATGGCCCTGATGTCCATTTCTTTGCATGCACAGTGATTTAAAAAAAAACAACTTATTATTTTTTAAAAAGAACAACAACATGGTAGGGTCATTGGGTGATTTTAGATGTGCCAGCCGGTGGGCTTGTCATAGCACGGGATCACATCTTCATCCCCCTCCGGAATCAGATTGGCCAGTCAACAGACATGCCGACTGATTCTGGAGGGGATTGGGGGAGGGGATGGGGCTGCACGGTGCAACATGTGGCCGCACAGCCCCAGCCCCCCTGCACATGCCTGGCCACCCGCCCTCTGGGAGATGGGTGGGCGCAGCAGCCAATCTGGCCACTGCACCCGATATGTCCCGGGGTCTGGGCCACAGCCTGGAATCAGCGGCTGTAACAGATGTTACTGTCTGCCGATTCCAGGCCATGGGGCAGTAACAGACGTTACGATACCATGGTCAACCACAGTGAACCCCAGCATGCTGGCTGTGGTACCGTAATGTCTGTTAGGCCCAAAAGAGATTCCCGCCGGGTGTTCATCCCTCATGGGAATTTCTTTGACCACGCTTTCGGAGCTCCGGCCACCCAGAGTGCCGAAAGCATGGTCAAAGAGATTCCCACCGGGGGTGAACATCTGGCTGGAATCTCTTTTGGGCCCAACAGACGTTACGGTACTGTGGCCACCACGGGGGTTGACCGTGGTTGACCGTGGTATCATAACATCTGAAATTACCCATTTACAAAAACCTCACAAAAGGAAGGGGTTTTTGTAAGTGAAAATGAAAAAAAAATTGGTGCCTTGTGCACACTCCTACTGCATACCCCTGCCAGGTTACACAGTCATGTCAGCAACATCCCATGATAAAAGTATGAATGTATCAAAAGCCACTAAAATATCTAACAGGGTGTAAGTACTACTGTTGATTTCCAAGTGGAGCCCAGCAAGCATCCTGTCTCTGACAATGGCTAGCCTTGGTTGCTTCAGAGGAGTGCACAACAGGTTCACTGTCTTCTGTTCACTCCCAGCCTTTGGCAGCCAGAGTTCTCATCCCCTGACCAACTTAATAAATAGCTGTTTATGGACTTGTCATCTAAAAACGTATTTAATCCTTTTTTGAACTTAGTTTGCTACTTCAGAACCACCTCTGGCAATGAGTCCCATAAGATGATTGCTTGCTTCAGAGGAAGTGTACAAACAAGTTATTGTTGTTTATACATTCGACTTATATTTGGTATATATACAAGTTATAACAAGTGTGGAGAAATGCTACTGAGCATGTAAGTTAAGGTTATGTTAAGTTGAGTACATTAAAAGATTAAAGTGTCATGGAAGGGAGGTAGGATGTGATGATATGATACTTGTATTTTATATATTGTAAGCCACCCTGAGCCGCTGTTGGCTGGAAGCGCGGGATAAAAATAAAATAAAAAAATTAATGCCAGAGGAGTAAAGCTTGACCAATAAATTTAAAGGTAGCAAGAGAATGCTGGCGAGAAGAAAAGCAGTTGAGTTCAGTTATCCTGGAAGATGTACTGAGAGAGAAGTAATACTACTACTACAATTTATCATTTCTATAATGCTACTAGCCATATGCAGCACTGTACAGATACACACAGACACAACATAAAGACAAACCCTGTTCCATGGAGCTTACAATCTAATCAAGACACGAAGACATAGACAATTACAAATAAGAGTCTTCCTATGAATGATGGCCTATAGGATACAGGAATTCAGTAAGTTTATTTATTTCAGTTAAAATGGCTGAAATCCACAAGGCTATGATAAGGACATAGCCTGGGTTCATGATTTAAAAGTGATCTCGAGGAAGTGGACTTTTAGGCAGGAATTGAATAGGGAGAGGGAGGTGGCCTGATTCACCACCTCAGGAAGTTTGTTCCAAGCATACGGTGCAGCAAGGTGGAAAGCGTGGAGTTGGGAGATGGCAATGGAGAAGAAGAGCACAGATAAGAGCATCTTGCCCAATGAATGGAAGTCACAAATAGGGGTGTAGGGAGAGAAAAGAAAGGAAAGGTACTTTGGAGCTGCAGAGTGAACACATGTGTAGGTGAGTAGGAGAAGCTTGAACTGTATGTGGAAGCAGATGGGGAGCCAGTGTAGTGACTTTAGGAGAAGGTTTATGTGGTCATAACGGCATGCAAGGAAGGCGAGTCTCACAGCTGAATTTTAAATAGACTAGTGGAGATAAGTGGCTCAGTGGGAGACCTGTAAGAAGGAGGTTGCAGTAGACCGCTTTTACATGAGCAGCCGGATGCAGCGTGTTGAAGAAAATGCTTCCTGAAAAGGCTCATGGGGTGCATTTAGATGCACCGGAAGTAGCCGGCTGCCATAGGAATTGTGGCTCGCATTGCATTTTTGAAGGCACTTATGGGAAATCTCACTATCAAGGCTTCCCAAATGTGCTTTCAAAAAGACCACGCAAGCCATGATTCCTATGACGGCCAGCTACTTCCGGTGCATAAATGCACCCCGCAGAACATTTCAGGAAGCGCCTTCTCCATTGCGCTACATCTGTGCACTCGTGTAAAAGCAACTAAGCGGAATGTGATGAGAAAATGGATTAGAGTTTTACCATTATGCTCAGACAGGGACGGATGGATTTCGGCGATATTATAGAGAAAGGAACAACAAGTTTTGGCAGTGTTTTGGATGTGAGCAGAGAAGGAGAGAGAGGAGTTAAAGGTGACCTCAAGGTTGTGGGCTGAGGGGACTAGGAGGATGACAGTGTTCTCTACACACAGAGCTGCAGAGAGGTGGGAGGGGAGGAGTGGGTTTAGGAGGAAACATAAGAACTTCTGTCTTTGCCATTTTAAGGTGGCAGTGAGACATCCAAGCAGTGATGCCAAACAGGAAGGTTGAGATTTGGGACTGAATTCTGGGTGATAGTTCCACTACAGAGAGGTAGATCTGAAAATCATTGGCATAAAGTTGGTATTAAAAGCCGTAAGATGAGATCAGAGCACCAAGGGAACAAGGGTAGAGTAAAAAGGAAGGAGGGCCCAGAACTGATCCCTGGGATACACCAATTGATAGTGGAATAGCAGTAGAGGATAGGGATGTGCGAACAGGTTGCAGTTCGGGTTTGGCTGTTTGGTTCGAGTCGGTTCGGTTCCTGCGTTCGGTTCGGCTGTTTAGGTCATTCTCAGAATTTGGGTTTGGCCGTTTGGTTCGGGTGGGTTTGGTTTGGTTCGGGTGTTCGGAAAAAGTATCGCGAGAGCGTATGCTCACGCTGGAAACCAGAAATTCAAATGCATGCAGAGCTGTGTGGCGAGAGAATGTGTGTTGGCTGGTTGACTGTTTGGTTCGTGTGTTTTGACTGTTTGTGTTTGGTTTGGCTGTGTTGTTTGCCTGGTTGGTGAGTGTTGGTGTGTGGCGGGTGACTGACTGTGTGTTTTGGTTGACTTGGCTGCGTGTTTAAAAAAAATGAAGAAGGCTTTTGTGCTGATGCCATGGCTGGGGGCCAACGTGGTGCTCTCAGAGGAGGAAGAGGTTGCTGCCCCTGGACCTTTGATGGTGGTGGCCAGCTCCTCAGATGAGGAGCAAGTGGTGGGCACAGGAGGTGCTGCCAGGTTTGTAAACTACTTTATGGACAAGAAAGGCTCTATCCGTTAGAACGAGCTCACTGGCATGCGGGTGGGTGGTGGGCATCAGTCAGGCACAAAGAGTGGGCATCAGCAGGTAGCAGCGGAAGGCTGCCACAGAGAGAGAGGGTACTGTAGTGTGGGGGGCTCTTCCAGCAGTCAGGCATGAGCACGAGCAGCACCCCCACGCAAACATGTGCCAGGCTACCAAGGGTCTCAACTCTCCAGTTGCCATCCCATTCCCTATGCACCCCCAAATAAGGGCAGGATTTGCACATGCCAGCCACCAGGGGCTTTCCAGTTGCCATCCATAGCACCCTGAGGAGGGCAGGATTTGCACATGTCAGCCAGGGTCTTTCTAGTTGCAATCCCTAGGATCCCCTAGCACCAGAAGGAGGGCAGGATTTGCACGTGCCAGCCAGGGCCTTTCTAGTTGCAATCCCTAGCATCCCCTAGCACCCCAAGGAGGGCAGGACTTGCACGTGCCAGGAAGGGTACTTCAAGTTGCCATCGCTACTAGCACCCAAAAAAGGGCAGGATTTGCATGAGCCAGCCAGGGCCTTTCTAGCTGCTAAATCTAAAGGAGGACAGAGTGTCAAGGAGCAGGTGGTGGTCAACAGTGTCTAAAACAGAAAATAAGACAAGGAGGATGTGGACAGAACAATGGTCCCTGACCTTGGCCATGAAGAAATCATTGGAGACTTTGACAAGATCTCTCTCCGTGGAATGAAGCGGGTGGAAGCCAGATTGGAGTGGATCAAAAATGTCCTGAGTGTTGCGGTGTGCATGTTGTTTTTGTTATTACAATAATGATAATGAAAATTGTCATTTTTGTTATTATTATTACAAAAAGAAAATGGGCAAATTATAATAATAATGAAAATAGAAATGAAAATGACATTTTGTTTTTTAAATAAAGGGAAAAACTGAAAATCCTATTTCTGGATATAACATTTTTGTTTTGTTATTCAATTCTGATGAAACATAGGGAGGATGTACCACCAATGGAGGGCATTATGTGTACCAATCTTTGAAACAAATAGATAAAGACAACCAATTTTAGAAGCAATTGAATGTTGTGATTTTAAGAAAAGCTCCATACATATTCATGGCTACAACTTCTTCATCTTCCATCTGATTTGCCTGAAACCTAGAAATAATATGTCTGCCCACAAGAATAACACTCCTAACAATTTTTAGAAATATTGGATTAAGGATTCTGATGGTATAAGACATTAACCTGAACATACATTTCCAGCTGTAACATTTTTATATTCCATCCTGTTTTAAGGACATTTGGCATTGTATCACATACCTTCCCTTTCATCTCTGCCACATTACAGGACAATTTGATAAAGGGACCCAATTTTATAAGCAATTGAAGTTGTCCCCTTGAAGACCATTATTCAGATAAATAGCAGCACGTGCAGTGCCAGTCAGAGACAGGCACCTGGCATGGAAGGGGGAGGGAGGTTGTAGGACAGAGGATGGGGAACAAACCAAAAACTGACAGACACATTTACTGGCAAATTACTGCATGCCTCCAGCTTTACAGGACCAATTGTTGGCAGGCATAGGGGGCAGCCCTCAGGCAGGCATAGAAGGGACATAACTGAGACTTTGGGGATAGCATCTCAGCAACCAGGAGATATAGTTTACACTTCCAGGCTGGGCAATTATCATTACAGTCACATCCTGCAGCACTGTGACAGTGTCACGGCCCAGCCTTGAACCCATGGCCCCTGGGGTGCTGGAGAGACTGTCCAGTGCTCTGCGCCACCTGGTGGGCTTGTGAGGGTGTTGGATTGTCCTCCCTCTGTTTCCCTTGTGTGCTTGCTCCCTGTGTGTCATGCCCCCTCCCAGCTGTAGCCAGTTGCCTTAGCCCTGCCTCCCAGCTTCCTGGTTGGCCACAGGAAGTATTTAAGCCTTGGTGTGGCCACAGGAAGCTGGTGGAGCAA
>QEPC01012203.1:1007562-1103658 GCA_003113815.1 Sphenodon punctatus
CGTACCTTCTTAGCCCAGGGTGCCTGGTAATGCTGCTGAGTACCTAATCTCTCGGGTGCAAGAGAGCGACTGAGAGGTTTCAGAGGGTCGCCTTGGGGCCAC
Organism: Sphenodon punctatus; assembly: GCA_003113815.1. Lineage (NCBI taxonomy): Eukaryota > Metazoa > Chordata > Lepidosauria > Sphenodontia > Sphenodontidae > Sphenodon > Sphenodon punctatus. The sequence continues at coordinate 1,007,665 of QEPC01012203.1, forward strand.
CTTTTTCCCCCCCTGGGCCTGGATTCCTCCCTCTTTGTTTCCCTCTCCCCAAGTCCGTCCCCTGGAACCTGATACTCCTGGCCTTCCTTCTCCCTCCTTGAATTCCCCCACGGCTCCGTACCCCGGAGCCTGACAGACAGAGACATAAGATAATCTCTATTGACTCTTACCTAAACAAATGCATCTGCCTTCCCATTAACAAGTGGGGGACAGATGTTAGGATGGTCACAGCACAGAATGAGGATATTTGGTTGACCTTTCTGCTTGACAATTGGCATCACAAACTGATCTTATACCACAGTGACACGTAAGAGAATCCCTGGCATAAGCTCCTTCTCTGCATATGGTGCACAGGCATATACAATTGCGACCTTTTTTTACATCTTACGGATCTTTGGCAGAGATGATCAGGAACATGAGAGATACAGCCCTGTCAAATGTCATGTGCACTGCTTGGACTACAAAGGTATTGCAGTCAGACATACATTTGTAAATTAATTGCTTATACCACAGGACCCTTTATCCAATCCTTCTGAAAGTTGGCAGAGATAGTACATATAGGAAGGGGTGTAAACTTGCCAGGTTTCATCTACATTAAATTTGAGGCAAAGAATTTACAACTAAGAATGTATATGAAGATTGTTGCAAAATAACATAATTCAACTGCTTACAAAATTGGAATCCTGTATCCAATCCTTTTGGAATTTGCTAGACCTAATGCTTTCCATTGGAGGTACAGTAACAGTTCCCACAAGCGACAGTCAAATATCATGAAAAACATAAAGTTACAGCTGGAAATGTGTTTTCCATTGAAAGCAATGGAAAATGAAAATGAACGCAAGAATGAAAATGAACGCAAAAATGAAAACGAAAATTTGATATTTATGAAAAATAAAATGACAGATTTAAATAGCGAAAACAAAAAATGAAAACAAAAACAACATGGGATCCTGGTGCACACCTCTACCTGAGTCACAAGGAAGTCCTGGCAGTTTGGATGCAAAGGTGAGGAGGGACGGTAGTTAGCAAGACAAGTAGGGTCCAGTGAAGGTTTCTTGAGGAGTGGTGTGACTACAGAATGTTTGAAGGCAGCAGGAATGATCGCAGTGGAAAGTGATAGATTGAAGATGTGATGGATGGAGGGGTAATGGCAGGGAGAATTGTTTTGGTAACTTCAGAAACAGAGGAAAGGGTGACAGGTGCAAACGTAATAGCCTGGAAGAATCAACTCCATGGATAAAGCATACAGAGAGAAGAGGATACTTATGCCATGTTGTAACCATTTGTAAAAATTGTATGGAAGATATATGAAAATCTTAATGGTTGTATTACACTGAAGACCTTAATTTACTTTATCAACCCAAGAGGATTGGGGTATATGTTTCCTTTAGTTCATCTGCTTTGAATAATAAAATAAAACAGTAATTTCTATTTTAACAAGAAGGACTACTGTGTCTCTGTGGATAAAATCCCACACCTACACTACCTTAGCAACATGGATAGGAGACTCTGGTCTACTCCATGTTGAAACAAAGTAGCAAGGGAGTGAATTTTTCAAGATCTTATCTGGATAAAAGAAACAAATGGTTCTTGGATAAGAAGATTGTTTTTCAATAATGGCAGAAAACGCAAGAAATCATTAGAGGGAGCCCATTGGGGCCACTAAGGCTTTTGTCGCAACATGTTATACAAGTTGTCTGTAGACAATGCAAGGCCTGGCTGTTTCGCAGGGCATTTGGTGAGGGAGACAGGTAGTGGGTGGGGAGATTTTGTTTTTGTTTTAAGGATATAGTTTTTTTTTACCAGACCTCTTTTATTGTGAATGTTTAATGCAATATTTTATTAGGTATTTTATTTTTGTAGTTGATGTTTTACATATGATGTACACCACCACGGGCTGCCATTGGGCAGGCGGGGGTGGCATAGAAATGTTATAATTAAACAAATAAATAAATAAATAAGTTATACTTGTTTGTACATACTCTATATGAGCTCTCAGCAAAGGTCAAAGGTTTCATCCTCAATCAGCTTGGCTAATAGGTATTTATGGACTCATCCTCCAGAAACCTATCCAATCCTTTTTAAAATCTAGTTTTAAATGTGGCCTTCACAATTACACCTGAAATGACAAATCACAATGAATGCTGTTTTGCTCGGTCATTTGCTTTCGTTAGGGTGACATGAAAATTTACCAGCTTTCCAATTGTTTTTGCCATTTGTTGTTTTTTGCTAGTTGAAGAGAGCTGATACAGGACTGATCCCAAGCCCCATGTATGTCCCATGCTCACCCTCTGAGGCTGTGGTGATGTGATTAAAGTGATGCCTAAGTGCTGGGGAAATGCTGGAAATTGCTCTGAGTGCCATAAAAGTACTGTAAAACTCATAAAAGTCCTGAAAAGTAACAAAAAGGGTTGAATATAATGAAAAATTACCAAAAAATGCCAGAAGGTGATGAAGGTAAGAGAGAATTATAAAAAAAATCACAGGCTTCAGTATCAGCAATGGGTATTTTCAGATGTTACGAGATCACGCTCAACCACAGTGAACCACGCTCAATCCCGCAGTGGGGCCAAAGTGCCCTGAACGTCTGTTAGGCACCCGCCAGATGTTCAACACGCTCAATACCCACACGGGGTCAATTTCAACCATGCTTCCCGGGCTCCCCACACCAATTCCCGTGGACACGTGGTCAATGAGATCCCCACCGGGGATCAACAAAACGTAGCGTCTGAACGGCAAACACTGGCCAGGATCAAAGGAAATGATCCCCAGCCGTGGGCAATGCACACAATGGCGCAGCCAGGCAACCAGCATCAACACAGTCACCGGAGGGAGATTTAAAGGGCGAACCGCAGCTGGCAAACGTGGCGGGATGGAGCAAGGAGGGAGGAGGAAGAGAGCGGTGATGGAGGAGAGAGCGAGGGGCGAGGAGGAGGAGGCGGAGGAGGCAGCGGTGGTGGAGTAGGAGGAAGCACAGGCGGAGGTGGGGGAGCCGGGGGTCGCGCTGACCACGGAGGTGGTAGGGAGAGAACACCTGCAGGAGCCAGCACAGGACACCCTGGGGACATCTGCTGGGCTGGCGGAGGAGGAGCCACCCCAGAAATGGGTAAGGGGGAGCAAGGGCTGGGGAACAGGGGGCAAAGGGGTGACAAGAGGGGCAAGGGGCATGCCCGGCCGCCCACCAGGGGGGGAAAGGGGGCACCCTGTGAGGGGGGCCCGACCTTGACCCAACCGTAATCCCCCGCCCTCCTGCCTCCCGCAGACACAGAAAACAGCCCGGGTGGGCAACCCCCCCGGAGCACACTGGACCCGCCCAGCCGGAGGATCAGCAGGAGGTGTGGAGGAGGAGGAGGAGGGAGACGACCTAGTGTGGAGAAGAGGGAGGAAGGCCTACCACAGAGGGGACCATTGGGGGCTCCAGGAGACCCGGGACTTTATACGGATATGGGGGACCCTCGAGTACCAGCTGGAGCTCGCGCTCAACCAAAGGAATGAGCAGGTCTACAGGGACATAGTGTGGGACATGGAGGCGGCGGGGCACCCCTGGAGAGTGGCACAGTGCCGGTCAAAGACCAAAGAGCTGAGGAGGGGGTACAAGGCCATCCGGGACAACAATAGGAGGTCTGGGCATGGAGCCCGGACAGCCCCATACTACGATGCCCTGGACTGTTTCCTCCACATGAAGGGGTCCATAGTCACCCCATGACTCGTTGGGAGTGCTGTGGTCCAAAGCAGGGAATGGGTCAAGGTTCCCCCTCACCGCCTCTGTGATCACCTCCAGCTCCAGGGCCCCAGGCCCCCAGGAGGAAGGCCCTGGGACCTCCAGAACCTGAAGGCCCCCCCGGACAGTAGCCCGGAGAGCCACCAGCCCCAGGCCCAGCAAGGCGAGTCTGAGGCCAGAACCTGCAGCACACACAGCCGGGGGTCCATGGGGGAGCGCTCCCACACCGAGGGCCCGGCCTCAGATGACTCTGTGACCAAGGCAGAGGGTAAGTAACCCCCCCACAGGGGAGAGGGCTCATGCCCAGAAGGGGCAATGTCTGGGAGGGAACAGAAGGGCCAGGGCCAGCCACAGACTAAGGCCTGCCCCCCCGCACGGCGGGAGGGGCCCTACCCCAGGTTGCCCAACCACACCCCCAACACACACAAACCCCCCCTCACCCACAGGCCATGGACCACCCCAGGACAGCACCCAGGCAACCTCAGAGGCAGCCGCCAAGGAGCCCGCCCAGCAGGTGAAGGGAGCAGGTGAGTCAGGCGGTATGGAGGGCCCGCCGGGTGTCCCATATGGGCTAACTGGTCATGCTGAGGAGGGGGGAACGGAAGGGGTCCGTGGGTGCGGAGGGGCCAGGCGACATGCCTGGGGGACTGTGGGGCCCCTGGCCTATCCTGGCCCGGGGCCAGGGGCCCATGCCACAATATAGCACACCCTCCTCTACCCACAGGGCAACCCCAGCAGCCAGCATCCCCTGGGCCCATGGCTCCAGCCCAGCGCATGAGGCAGCACCGGGCACAGGTCCACAGGCGCAGGCAGGAGTAGGCAGAGGAGATCATCTGGACAGCGGCGGAACAGGGGGAGAGAATGATCGCGGCCGTGGACCGCATGGAGGTGGCCATCGAGCGGTCCTGGAGTGGTCAGAGGAGCATGACAGGAGGCTCCAGGCAGGAGTGCTGAGAGCACAGCAGGCAGGTGGAGCTGCTTGCGGGGGATGAGGCAGGACATTGATGCCATGCTGCAGGTGCACTCGGACAAGATGGACAGGTCCCACGATATTGGGACCTCTTTGCTCCTGCATGCCAGAACCATGTGCGCCTACATCATGTCAGATGCCCCCCGGGCACCCTGCCTGGCCAGGTCCCCATGCCTCACCCCTCAGTGCCCCTGCTCCCTGGCCTGCCCTCCCTGCCACCCCCACACCCTCCAGGGCTGTGCATTCACCTCCCAGTGCCCCCTGGCCCCAGGAGGGTGCACCTGCCACTGGGAGGCCCTGGGTCCCAGCTTCCCTCTCCCCCCCAACTAGGGCCCCCCTGTCTGGACCCAGAGGTGGCCCAGGAGACATCTACCAGCTCAGACAGTGGGGGGGGAGGTGAGCTCAATGACCCAGACCGGGCACTCACAGGGCCGTCCCAGGAGATGGGGGGCGGGTGGAGGGGTGGGAGGGGAAGGACGGTGTAGGCGGGGGTCCGTAGTGGTGACAGGGCACAACCAGGTCTGAGGGAATGGGTGACAATGTACACATGGGTGAAATAAAAGGTGTTCTTGGTACAGTGGCTCCTGGTCCCATATGTGGGTGACAGGGGGTGGGGACTCTCGTGCCCATGCAGGGACCGGCCATAGGAACCCTCATGGGGGTGGGCCGGGGAGGAGGGCCCGCACCCCTTGGGCCCCCAGGCAACATGCCTAGCCATGGCAGACCTGATGCTCCCATAGTGGGCCCCACGGGCCCTTACAGCTTTGTAGGCCAGGGATGCCTGCAGATGGGCATCTCTGTGCAATTCTGCTGTCGGTAGGCACTGCTGCTCCATGTGGTCTAGGACCCACATGGCTGCGAGTGCAATCTGCCTCCAGTAGGCACCTTCCCTTTCCCACTCCATGGTGGTGGGGGCCCCAGGGGGTGTAGAACAGTTATGTAGCCCCTCGGTTGGAAGGGTGCACCATCACCCATTGGGGTGCAGGGACCTTGGGGTGAGCACTTGCCCCCCCCACGGGCACATGACTTCATGCGCTCCTTGTGCAGCTGGATGCAAGCAGCCATCAACACCCCCCCAAATGTTTGATGCTCCGTGACCTTGGAGGACTGATTAGTTGCTATGTGAGAGCTATTGTGTTGTGCAGCTATGCTAGGTCCACACCCCACACCTTGTTCTGTTGTGCTACAATGTTCCAGCCCGTGGCCATTTTCCCTGTCCTTGGGACCCCCGGGAGGCACCTTGGCCCCGGAAGGTGTGTGAGGCCCCCTGACCTTGGTGCTCATCTCCCCAGGAGGTTGGACCATAGCTGCTTGTCCATCCACCAGACTCCCACTTCCCAGCCCCCATGGGGCCCCCCGTACCTGGACCTACACTGAGACCATGTCCCTATGCGACCTGTGGCATAGCCCTGCCATGCAGCTGCTCCCGGGCAGGCCGGACAGCCGCTCGTCTGCCTTCGTGAGTGTGAGCTCTGGACTCCGCTACCTTGGCTATGAGGCAAGCGCTCATGATTGCCGGCTGCATGCTGAGACCCTGGGGCTGACCTGCTTCCCTGATGGGCACGTCCCAGAGAATAGGTGTTCGCATGTGCCCTGGTCCGGGGCTGAGACCGTGAGTCGCTATGGGTGTGAAGCCTGGGCACCTACTCACTGTGCCTTGCTGAGTGGGGACCTGCCTTGGCCGTGTCCTACTTTGGCTGCATTCACGGGGCGCGTGGGTACCAGCACACCCGTGTGCTGGTGTTGTTAATATTTAGGGAATTAGCTCTCTTTGGATCGGGGGACCCACACACCCTGGTTTGCACATATGAGAGATTCACATAGAAGGGATCTTTAATCATAGTTATAGATTTATTTAGTTGTTCACACATTTATAAAACCCAGTCTGTAATGATCCAGCAGCAGTTACCTAGCTATACAATATCCCACACCCAAAGTCAGTCTTACATGTCTTGAAAGCTCAAAACGGTGGATGTCATCTGTCAGGAGCAGGAGATAGGGTTGTAGGACCCCCTATGGAGGGGTCCCGGAAAGGGTCAACAGCCCACGAACACCAAGTTAGATGCCAAGCGCTGAGACAACGTTCTGGTCTCTGCTTCAGTCTTTTATAGTGTTTTGGGGAGAAGATGTTCTTCAGTATGCATATTCCAGGGTGCTTGATTGTGCAATGTGCTTGCTGGTATTCATCTTACAGAGTCTGGCTGTCATCTCCCTTTCCCATCCATCTGGAGCCTGGGTGCTAATGGTCACATTCCCAGTTTGTTTGTTAGTCAGGGTGGGCACTTGATAACAGGACATCTTTTTCCCTCCCTTCAGGCAGGGAGTAGATATGCCTTTATCATCTGTGCTGGTGCAAAAAGGGTGATGGCCGCTTGAATGGCTTCTGCTTGTCAGTTGGCAACTCCCTGAGCAGAAACATCTCCTCCTTCCCCTCCAGGCGTGAAGGAGATATTCTTCAGGGGTGTTCAAGCACCCTCTCATCAAGCCCCTTTGTTTTAGTCTTTGTCAGTGCTTTGTTCCAGGCTGGGTGCGGTTGGTCAGCAATATGATGTAAATCACTGGTCTTGCAAGACATGATGATGTGGTTGGGAGTTTGTGAAAGTCATGTGAGATTATTTCCCACACATAGCCTACCTGGCTATTTCTAGAGATCCTGCCTACTGGATCAGTACAGATAATTCAGAGCTTTGGTACAATAGTTACATGCATTTTCAAATATGGTCATTGGTTCCAGTATATTAATTCTCATAGTATATTACATACAATTAAATCGTAACAGTCCCCGCCTTGTCACCATTTTGCAATATGGTGGCATAATTTTATGGTGACATAATTTTGTTTCTGGACTGCTTGAGGCTTTTAGGTTTTAAGGATCATTGACTTGTCTGGCTGTGAGGGAGCTCAATTCTCAGTCAGAGAGCCTATGTCCTTCGTGTCAATGGAGCATGAATAGCCCTGGCCTGCAAGGCTCGTATCGCTCTCTTTGCCCAACATGCAATCCAGATAACAGCAGCTATTAAAATACATTGAATGATTAAAATGATAACAATGGAATGTATTAGAAGATTGAACACCCCTGTAGCAGTGGGTGACCACCCAAATAGACTTTCCCCAAAAAGAATGTTTCATGGTATATTCTACTTCTGTTAGGACATGGGTAATTGTATTTCCTTCTGATCTGAGAACCAGAGCTGCATGGCCTAATGTGTTAGCTAAATGTTGTACTTTAATTGCTTTCATTCATTTGCATGTAGAGTCCAAGTAACATTGTTTACATAAATTTTAGTTACATTACACATGAACATGAATCCAGTGTCTGGGGTAGTGTGCATAAATAATTCATTATACCATGTGGGAGTTCCAGGGGGTGGTATTACATAAAAACATTTATTTATACAAGCCTGAAAAAGTGGTGATACAAAAGGAGAACATTGGGGGTGATGTCTGCTGATATTGTCATTGGATAGGGTCAGAGGTTACCAGCACTTGACCCAATGTGGGGGCTGGGGGCTAGTCTTTACAACTACCCCTTTGCGCAAATAGTGTGAGTGATGTCATGACATAGCTGGAAAGATGCTTAACTTAAAAAACTGTAAATAGAAAACAAACAAACTACAAAGCCTAGATAAACACGTGGTGGTGAAGAGGTAGTGATATCACATAGACACATAGATAGACATACAACACTAAGTGATAAACACACAACACTGAGTGACAAACAGCCATGGCATAACATACACACATTAATGAAATAAAATAAAATAAAAACTGTGGTTGGTTCCTTAGTGTTGCCTTCCAAGGCCACCTTCTTGCTTCTGTAAGAAATAAAGAGATCTGACCTCTGCAAGGCCTAATTAAGGGTGACTCCCATGGTTAATTCATGAAACTAATCACTGGAATTATATAAATCCTCCCCCCTTTTAATACTGTAAGAGCACGAACAGTATTACTTTTGTAGACAACCCATGCATAATGGCTGCCTGCTCCAGCACTGATTTGTAGGAATCCTCAAACATACATACATAGCAGGCGCACCCACTTACACAAGCTTTCAATAAAACATTCATTACACTTGCACATGTGCTCACACAAATTTTTGTCACACACCCCTATCTCAGGGCACTCAGGCAAAGTCACGCACACACATACCCACATGGGGATCTCCTCGAGCATACAAATATACATACACCCTATCTCATACATCCCACATAGTCAAGCACACACAAATTACTCATATCAGCACAGAAGCATGGTAAATGGCAGGATTTTTGAGACTGCTGCTTTTATTCCTCCTTACAGACAGTTTTAGCCCTTGCTGGCAAAAACAGTGTAGATGAGGCCCTATTTTTAACAGAACACCTAAACAGACTACCTAAAAGACAACTCTACCAATCACAACAATAAAAAGCAATATTTCCCTCCTTAACACAGAAACACACAAAAAGTGGGGGCTTGCTTCAGGCTGGATTACACTTGTAGGGGCCAGGAACCACTGTTGCTGGTTAGGGCAGAATGGGGGAGCCACATGGAGAGATGGGTGAAATACATTCCCCAAAACAAGTTAGCGAATGTCTGTATTTCACTCCAAGCCCTGTCCTGGAAACCTGGCCATGGAGGGGGACTCCTGGGGAACCCTACAGGACCGTGGACATTCTGAGGGAAGGGGTAAGAGTCCCATGGCTGGCCAGAGGAACTTTTCCCTCCTGCATGATCTTGATGCCAGGCATCTCTCTTTGGCTGAGGTTGCCAGTGCTCCTTAAGGGAGGCATTGTTTATTAGAGGGTCTGGATCACAGGGAGGCAGGGGAGTTGCAGTTTTCTCAGGGGTGTGGGGAAGTGTCTTATCGGGGGCCATGGGCATACAAATGCTGGTTATAAGTTCCTCCTCATCAGAGGGGTAATCATCGTAAAAGGGTGCATCTGGGTCCATTTTGCTACACTGGGACACAGGGATTTTTCTATTAGCTGAAATGATGGCATGTTTTCCCTTTAAGCTTTGTGTGAGAGCGTTGATTTTTTCTTGGCATTTTACATGAGATACAGGATCTCCTTCCCTGAACTTTTTGACTTGATTCATTAACAATCTCAGACCTGCTTCGCTTTCCTGCAACTTGGTGAGGTTATCCTGATTAGTTCTTTGAAGACGCCTATAATCTTTTTGTAATGTTGCCAGGTGTTCGTTGAGTTCCCTGTACTCAATGGCTTGTCTGAGTTGCTGACAAGACTGTTCATTGCGCCAACTAACACTCTGTTGTTCTCTGCGTTTGAGATCTCCCATTAACACATCAGTTACTTTAGCATTATCATTTAAGGTGGAGATCTGTGCTACAGCATCCTGTACAGCCCCCCAGAGAAGCCAGATAGCAGCAGAGACCTTATGCTCTTTTTTAGGGGAATATAAAGAAACATACTTATCCCAAACCTCAAATATCTGTTTTTCAGTAATGGGGTTTGTAAAGAGCTGATCAGTCCAAGGGCATTTTCCCAAATTTTGAATGAAGTCCACTAGTTTTGGAAGGACCTTTACCTTGCCCCACTCCTCCACAGGGACCCTTCCCCTACTCTTTTTCCTAAACCAAGGCATTGCCTGTGTTTGCCACACGTGTGTGGTGTGTCCCTAGGAGAGTACCCTGATTCCCTTCTATTAACAATACCAGTGTGTTTCCAGGGTGTGAGCAGCACTGTTGGCCAAACAATGCAGCTCACAGTCTGGGTTAATGGGGACCAGCAAAAATGTACTTATCCCAATGGGTACTGTCAATAGTAGGAACCACAGGATATCTTCCCTCCCAGCACGCAATTCTCCACCAATTGTTAGGATTTAGGGAATTAGCTCTCTTTGGATCGGGGGACCCACACACCCTGGTTTGCACATATGAGACATTCACATAGAAGGGATCTTAAATCATAGTTATAGATTTATTTAGTTGTTCACACATTTATAAAACCCAGTCTGTAATGATCCAGCAGCAGTTACCTAGCTATACAATATCCCACACCCAAAGTCAGTCTTACATGTCTTGAAAGCTCAAAACGGTGGATGTCATCTGTTAGGAGCAGGAGATAGGGTTGTAGGACCCCCTATGGAGGGGTCCCGGAAAGGGTCAACAGCCCACGAACACCAAGTTAGATGCCAAGCGCTGAGACAACGTTCTGGTCTCTGCTTCAGTCTTTTATAGTGTTTTGGGGAGAAGATGTTCTTCAGTATGCATATTCCAGGGTGCTTGATTGTGCAATGTGCTTGCTGGTATTCATCTTACAGAGTCTGGCTGTCATCTCCCTTTCCCATCCATCTGGAGCCTGGGTGCTAATGGTCACATTCCCAGTTTGTTTGTTAGTCAGGGTGGGCACTTGATAACAGGACATCTTTTTCCCTCCCTTCAGGCAGGGAGTAGATATGCCTTTATCATCTGTGCTGGTGCAAAAAGGGTGATGGCCGCTTGAATGGCTTCTGCTTGTCAGTTGGCAACTCCCTGAGCAGAAACATCTCCTCCTTCCCCTCCAGGCGTGAAGGAGATATTCTTCAGGGGTGTTCAAGCACCCTCTCATCAAGCCCCTTTGTTTTAGTCTTTGTCAGTGCTTTGTTCCAGGCTGGGTGCGGTTGGTCAGCAATATGATGTAAATCACTGGTCTTGCAAGACATGATGATGTGGTTGGGAGTTTGTGAAAGTCATGTGAGATTATTTTCCACACAGCCTACCTGGCTATTTCTAGAGATCCTGCCTACTGGATCAGTACAGAGAATTCAGAGCTTTGGTACAATAGTTATATGCATTTTCAAATATGGTCATTGGTTCCAGTATATTAATTCTCATAGTATATTGCATACAATCAAATTGCAACAGTGTATCACCGGCTTCTGGGGCTGGGGCATCTTCATTGGCCCCCTGCTGCTGCCTGCTGTGTAACAGAGCCTTCCACGGCAGAGCTGATGGCCCTGGCGTGGGTCTGGTCCCATTTTGATGTCCAGTTGGGGCTCCAGTGCATGACCCCTTTGAGGCTTACTACCTGATCGCCCACCACATGTCCGTGTTGGGGGTACTGCCAGGGCATGATCCATTGGCCCCACCTGGTTAATAGGGCCGGGAACCCTGGGCCTGAGCCCAGAGCTGCCCCCAATGGCTGCCTGTGAGCCCCTGTGTACCTCCCTGCACCCCTTTGTCCGGGCCCGTGTGGGCTTCCGGGCCTGCCCGGGGGGGCGGACACCTGTGCCTGCCCCCTCCCTGATGTCTCTGCCGTGCCATGCTTCCTGGAGTGCTGCTGCCCCGGCTGTGGAACTGTCCCACAGCTGCACCCCTCCCCCCTGGTTGCTTGTGTGACCCCCAGGGTTCCGGGGGCCCCGGACTTCCCATCCTGACCGCCTACAAGGAGGGGGCACCCATCCTTGGACCTGCTGTGCTGGACTGCCTCTCCTGCCTGTCATCCATTGGCCCCTCGCTGGGGTGCGGTGTCTGCATGTGCCTCCTGGACCCTTCCTGGCCAACTCGCTGTGCCTTGTGGGCTCCCGCTGTGCCTTGCTCCTGAGCTGCAGGGGCCCGCCATTCCAGGACTTTGTGTTTTGCTGTGGGGGTGCCCGTGGGGACTGTTCTGCTGTGGGGTTTGTTGTACCTGTTGGTGGTGTCCTGCCTTGCCCCTGTGCCTGTTCCTCCCCTCTTCCCGGTCCCGCGCCCCCACCCAACCTGTGCCCGGTATGCCTTGCGTGGTGTCTGGGAGCCCTTGTCCCCCCCTTCCCTTCCTTTACTTTCTTCCATGCCTGCATGTGGGGGGGGGTGCGTGGGTGTGTGTGGGGGGGGTGGGCTTGTGCTGTGTGTGCCCCCGTGCCCCCATTGTGTGCATGTGTGGCTGTTCTGACTGGTACCTGGCCAGCTCTTCTCCCTCTCCCCCCTCCCTTCTCATTTCCCTTGTGTGAGCATTCCCTTGTGTGCCTTTTGGCTTCGTTTGCCTTCAGGCAGCCATGTCTGTGTCCCGCCCCTGCCCGGTGGATTCTGGGTTTTTTGACCACGGCTGGGAATCAGCATCACGTCTGTTGTGCTGCCCCGGTCCGTGATCTGGCGGCCTGATTCCCGGCCGTGGTCCTGGTCCTGTCATGTCTGTTTGGGGCTTTTATTCGCCCTGGGGGGTGGTTGCTTGGTTCACCCCCACCGGGAATCCACTGTGGTGAACCGCCCCCCCGTAACGTCTGAAATCACCCAAAGACAGAACCATGGAATCACCAGAAACTGATAAAGTACCAACAAACACTCACAAGCTCTCCTGAAAGGTAGATATTTCCCTGTGGAACAGGAACACTTGTCTCAGCACTATCCATAATGTCCCATTGTGTGCATTAGGGAAGAAGCTCACCAGGGGTCTTCAGCGAGACAATGTTTTTTGTTTTGTTTATTTTAACCCTACTGTCTGCTAATTTCATTGGGTGTCCCTAAGTTCTAGTCTTCTGAGAAAGAATAAAATACTACCTCCCTAATTACTTTATATACAACATCCATGATTTTCTAATGAGCTCTGTGCTGCTGAAAAGTTCACGCTCACCAACAGAAATTAACCCATGGAAAGAAACTATCTTAGCTAATTTGTGTCTTATCTCTCCCAAGTTGTACAGAAGTAGACTACTGACTTCAAGCTTCTAGTGTGTTTTTGCCCAAGCCAGTTCATTTTGGGGAAGAACTCAAAGTCCCTCTTGTCACATTCTGGATTGCAGTGTGTAATGAAGATTTAACTTTTCAAAATGAGTTCCCCAATTTACTGCCTACATATCCTTTACAGAGTAGTAAAAAATGATATTTCAGTCATTAATGCCATGCAGTCCAATACCATACCACATACTGTCTCTGATCCATTTCTGAAAGGTCTGGTAGCATACCGAACTGTTCCATGCAAATGTCAAGGTGATTATGTTATTGATGTTTTTTTCAGTAAGTAGTAGCAACGGACAAAAAGTATAATTGGTAGTAGGTCTGAGATGAGAGCAAGTGTTCCTGTTTGGTAAGGAAATGCTGACCTTTCGGGAGCACTTGCAAGTGTTCATCAGTAGTTCATCAGTCTGCAGTGATTCTGTGCTTCTGTCATTCTTGATACCAGTATCTGTAAATTTAATCAATTTTGTCACTTTCTGGCATTTTAAAAATCATTTTCATTACCTTCCAGTATTGTCCCATCACATTCAGTTACTTTTTATCAATTTCTGGGACTTTTTGTCACTTCCCGGGATTTGTGGGGACTTATATGGCAGTTTTACAGCACTTTTACAGCAATCTCCAGCACTTCCCTGGCACTTTTGCATCTCCACAGCCCCCATGGATGCACATTGAGCACACATGGGGTTTGGAGCAGCTCTGTTCAGCTCAGAAAGATAACGACAAATGTTAAAACAGCAGAGAAGTCATTAAGTTTCCACATTCTGCAAATGAAGGACAAGTACCTGTTTGTCCTGCACCCTGAAGAAGACAAGTACACAGTTGTGGGATTCAAATGGCCGCACTCTTTATTAAATTACATTAACAGTCAGGGGAGGGGCATTCTGCCTCCAGGGTCCAGTCTGTAACTTTAACATGAAAAGGTGGCCTAATGTCACCTCAGTACCACCCTGCTTGTAACTAACTCTAGGTCACTCTGCCCTCTAGCCACACAACTGGTTCAGGAGGCAGGATACCTCTAGTGACTGGAAGCAGGATGGGAGGCGATGGCCCCACCTGGGACCACCCTGTCCTCGAGTGTAGAGCCCAATCTTCATCCTGGGACTGGGTTAGTAACTGGCTGCCCCTGCTTTAGCTTCACCCATGGCTTCATCTCATAAGGAGATGACTTAACAATGGGTAACTCTGGATTAACATTAAATAAGTCCCTGGACCCCTGTAGAGTGCAACTAATTAGTGAAGCGGTATGCACCTGACCCATTCACAACCATAGCCAATTTTAATTACCATGCACTGTGGGAAAGGTGAAAAACTGCCAATCCCACAACCAGTCAGGGTTTCTTGAAGAAAAAATTCCTTCCCAGCTCCCATCAAAAGGCAACCAGCATTACACCCGCAGTGTCATGAAGGGAGAGTGGGTAAGTGCTTCTTCGCTCAACAGCTGTTCTGTGTGAACTGAGGGTTCCTGCCCTGAGCCTAAAATGGCACACACAGCATCTTGCCCTCACGAGATCCTGTTTTGTGCCCTTTCTAAAGGTTGCCACAGCAACCCCCGCATGCATTGCACCTGCAGAGACCTGTCCTGCTTGTCCTCTCCTTTCAGCGGGGCACGACAAAGTCCTCTGGCCATAGCCAGTCTTTGGAGCGCATGGAGGGGCAAAAGGGATTTGATGGAAACTGCATTTAGCACCATTTATCATTTTAGGCCTAATTGGTAGCATATTTGTGCACAGTTGCTCTTAATGTTAAAAATAATATTCTGGTGGCATCCAATCCAACAAGCTCACAATACAAGAACCCACTGAAGTTTGTTTTGAGTTTCATGAGTGAGAATCGCACCCTATGTTTAACAACACAGACCCAAAGCCTCAGCTTCTGTAAATTAATGTAGGGTATTTTCAAAGATGACACCACCACCCATGTCCACGCTTACCCTGGTATGAGTGCTGTCACGTCTGCTCCTGCCCACCAGATGTTCACCATGGGCGGAAGCAGGGCTAATCTGGGATGTGTGCTGGGGTCCCTGCCAATGCACATCCCGGGTTTAGCCCTGCCACGGTCCAGGGAAGCCTACCCCAGATTGTGGTAGAGTGGGTGCAGGTTTATCCCTGCCATGTCTGATGGTCTGCTCTACCTAACCCCAACCAGTGGTCAGAGCAGATCTGAGCAGGCGCAGCGGCCTCATAGGCCACTACATCCACTTGTCAGGGCGGGGGTGAGGCCACTCTGAGCAGCGTGGGGGTGTGGCCACGGGGACCCATGTACGCACGTCCCCCACCCTCTTCCCAGCCCTGGCTGCCATAATTTTGGTTCGGTGCCAGGACCTAATTCTGCCCGTGGTGAGGGGTCTCACCATAAAACCATACATAATGTCCTGGTAGGGCCCTCCCCCCTTGAGGTGGTTGGATTGGAGCCCTCTGACCTTAAACCAGGGCCCTGATGTGGTGAAGTGAGGGTTAGACCCAGAAACAGGGAACACACAGTTCATAGCAACAACGCCTTTGTTTAACCTGATTAGAGCTGAAATGAGTACACAAAGAACCACATAAATATGTCAATTCCAATCCCAAACCAAAAAAACAATATCCATTCATTTCTTTTCAATTCATACTCATTTTCATTGTTATTATTTGGCTTTTTCCATGTTTCTGGTTTGGTTATTTTAGTATTTTGTTTACATCATTTCAGCAGTTTTTGCAGTACTGCACATGTGTAATTGCTGGAAATGATGCAACTGAAATTCAGAAATGACAAAAAAAAAAACAAACGCCCCCCGAGCAGAAAAAAAACACACCCCAAAATGGAATATCTGGAAATCAGATATGCAAGTACCCATTTACAGTTGAAGCTGCTGTCTGGGGGTATCCAAACATACCTAAGACTCGGCACCTGGAAAGAAGTTAGAATTAGACATAATATATTGTATGATAGGTACCTATTTGGAGTATATCTCATTCTCAAAATTAAGATTTTCTTTAAGTCAGCAGTTGTAAATTGCATTCACTTCTGTACATAATGACTGTGTGTCACTAAAGTCCTACTTAGTTCCTCAAAATAGGACTCTGTGAAAATTAGATTTTGCATAGGCACTGCAAAGGTAGGAAAGATGTTTAGATCTCTTCTATATATTACTACATTTGCAGGAAAAACAGACACTTTATGAGGGATGGTTACTGGAGATATTTTCAGCTGTTCCAATGCACTGCGCATTGAGATCTTGTAGGTGGTTTTTACACGGAACACCCCCCCCCCGTGCTCTGTGTTTGGGTGGGGGAGTGGGGGGAGTGTGTCCGTGTAAATGGCCAGCAGTGGGTGGGGGGGATGGGTGTTCACTCGGAGTTCGTCCGTGTGAACACAGAGTGGGATGGGTAGGGGTGCGTGCACATGGGTGGGGGTGCATGGACACTCCTGCACAACATCCACCCATCACCCACCCACCTTCACCCACTGAGCCCTCCAGAAAACTGGAGGAGACCCTGTGAGAGGAGGTGGGTGGAAATGAGAGGAAGTGGTTGTGTGTCCGTGTAAAGGGATAAACACACACCTCCATCCATCCACTGTGCCAGAACACCAATCCCCTCACCCCATCCATGTAAAAAGGGTCGTAGATGGAGAGCCTCTTTGCCACTTATTGAGAAAGATTTGTGCAGTGGTAGTTTGGGACACAGCATGCTGCATAGCATTTTGTTACAGAATGTTGATCACAGCAGCTGGTCAAAAACACATACTGTTGAGAGAGGAATGGGAGTAAGAGCAGGGTAAAACATTAATTGACTGGAAATAGGGAACATGGATTTCTAGTTTTCTGTGCTAGTGGGTTTTTTTGCAGCTGGAAAATTCCCAGAGAAAAAACCCTGATTATTACATTAATTTTCCATGCTTTTCCAGAGAAAAACACCAGAATTCCTGTATGCCCAGAGAAAAATATTCCAGATTTTTCTCAGAAATTTCCACCTGCAAAAACTCACTGGCAAAGAAAACTAGGAACCCTGGTTATCACAGTATGCTTATTATGTTGGAATTTTAGTCCCGATGTGCTGGACAAATGCCAGAATGTGTAATTGCATTTTGCAGTTCCTGCCACTTGAGCTAAATAGAATCTCAGGTTAGCTGCCAACCTATATTCCCCTTAATATTTCAATAATGTGGGCTTTTCTTCTTTGCCTCCTGTTGCATAGAGTTGATGTGTGGGGTTTTGGTTTGGTTTTTTTTGTTGAAAGAATGAAGTTGTCCACCATGTGATGGAGTGAAGGCTTGAGCTTTCCCTGAAGCATGGGATACTGGTCTCTGCTAGACGACAGTGGACTAGATGGACAACTGGCTACATAAACAGTAGAACTGAAATCAAATCAGGAGCATGGTTTGGTTGGAATGGGCCTTGGTACAGAAGATTGACACCCCCCCCCCGCCTCTTCCAGTTGTAGAGAGGGAAGTTGTACCAGGGAGCATGGACCTCCCAGACTCATGAGCTCCTCTGTAGCTGCACTGCTGCTCCTTATCAGAGAAATGTAGTGCTCGTCGTTGAAACTAGTGGATTTGTTATTCATGGGTATTTGCATTTTTAAGTAGCCCTTAGAGAACCCGAAAGATCTCCATAATCAAAAATACGTTTACATGAATCCAATTTTTTTTGTTATCCCATTTAATTTTTTTTTAAAGGTTTCCAGGTTTGGGGGGCTTGTTTGGTTCATTTATTTTTGGTTTTCAGTTGTTTTGCTATTTCTATTTGTCATTTTAGTGTAGATAAAGTAAGGTTGCTGTGTTGATCCCAAATATCGGAACTAGAGACAAAGTAGTATAGTGATATCTTTGATTGGACCAACTACAGTTGGTGGAGGTACAGGTATTGTGTGAGATCTGAAAGCTTGCATACCTCCACAACTACAGTGGGTCCAATCAAATATATCGGGGGAGTTATTTTCAAAGCAGTACTTTTGCCCATCAATGAATGGGTCCTCTTCTGGGCAGATCAGACTTGTAGGAATGGTGTCAGGAGACAAAAGCACAGAATGAGCTGAGGCTAGCAAGGGATGCTAACAATAACAAAAAGGGGGTATGTTAGAAGTAAGAGGAAGAAAAAGTAAGTGGTAGATCCGCTGCTCAGTAAAGGTGGTAAAATGTTAACAGGTAAGAAAGAGAAGACTGAACTTCTTAACTCCTGTTTTGCCTCCATCTTCTTCCAAAAGGGAAACCTGGCAGAAGTAGCATGAATGATGAAGGGAAAGGACTGCATCTCAGGATAGATAAAGAGTTGGTCAGATAATACCTAGCTTCTCTAAACGAGTTCAAATCTTTGGAGCTGGATGAATTAAATCCTAGGGAACTAAAGGAATTTTCTGATGTATTCTCAGAACCACTGTCTATCATCTTTGTTTTCTGATGTATGCTCAGAACCACTGTCTATCATCTTTGAGAACTTTTGGACAATGGGTAAGGTGCCAGAAGACCAAGAACAGGCAAATATTGTCCCTATCTTCAGAAATGGAAAAAAGGAGAATATGGGCAACCAAAAAATCTGACATCAATACCTGGAAAGATACTAGAACATATTATAAACCAGTTAATCTGTAAGTATCTAGAAAACAATGCAGTGATTACTAGAAGCCAGCATGGATTTGTCAAGAATAAGTCATGCCAGACTAATCTTATCTCCTTTTTTGATCAAGTTACTAGTTTAGTGGATTATGGGAATGCCATAGACGTAATATATCTTGATTTCAGAAAAGCATTTTACAAAGTCCCTCATGATATCCTTGTTGAAAAACTGGTAAAATGCGGGTTAGATGATAATACAATTTGGTGGATTTACAGCTGGTTAAAGAACCGTACTCAAAGTGTGCTCATCAATGGTTCCTCATCAATCTGGAGGGAGGTGTCAAGCAAAGTGCTGAAGGGCTCTGTCCTGGGCCCAGTACTTTTCAACATCTTTATAAATGACTTGGATGAGAAAGTAGAGGGAATGCTTATTAATTTTCCAGATGACACAAAACTGGGAGGGAAAGTAAACACCTTAGAAGACAGAAATAAAATTCAAAATGATCTTGATAAGTCAAAAAACTGGGCTGAAACGAACAAAATAAAGTTCAACAGAGATAAATGTAAAGCTCTGAATTTAGGTAAGAAGAATGAAATATACAGATACATGATGGGGGATACTTCGTTTGGCAGCAATAATAATAACAATATTTATTTTTATAAATGGGGGATTGGAGTTGATCACAAACTGAACAAGAGACAGCAGCATGATGCACCTGCAAAAAAGGCTAGTGCAATTTTAGACTGTTTTAAAAGAAGCATCATTTCCAAGTCACGAGAAGTAATCGTCCCACTCTATTCTGCACTGGTCAGACCTTATCTGGAGCACTGTTTCCTGTTCTGGGAACTACACTTTAAGAAGGGCATTGACAAATTGGAACAGGTTCAGAGGAGGGTGACAAAAATGGTTAGGGGTCTGGAAAGCAAGTCCTATGAGGAATAGTTGAAGGAGCTGGGTATGTTTAGTCTTGAGAAGGGAAGACAAAGAAGAGACATGATAGCAGTCTTCCACTACCTGAAGGGCTCTCATAGAGAGAATGGCAATGACTTGTTCTCTCTTGTTTATGTTTATTCAAAATTTATAACCCACCCAACCTGTCAAATGGCAGCTTGGGGCGGCGTACAAAAGACAATAAAAACATACTATAAAAATACAAAGTACAATATAAAAACAATTAACAATCATCAAACAAACAAGGTCCAACTAAAACCCACTACCTCACCCTGAAAAAGAACACCCCCTCTCACCCACTACCCATCTCCCTCACCAAACATGTCGCAAAACAGACAGGTCTTGCATTGTCTGCAAAGGAGGGGAGATCTGGAGAAATGTGAATTTCCACCGGGAGGGAGTTCTGCAGCCATGGTGTGGCCACCGAGAACGCTCTCTCGAACATCGCTGCTCGGAAGACTTCCAAGAGGGCACCCCCAGCTGACCACAAGGGTTGATCCAGGACACAAGGAGTGAGGCGGTCCCACAGGCATGCATGGCCCAGGCTGTATAGGGTTTTAAAGGTAATAACCAACACCTTAAAACGGGTCTGGAAGACTATAGACAGCTAGTGCAGAGCACAGAGCACCGGTTTTATGTGCTCACAGTGGCCTGTGCCCGTCAGAAGGTGGGCCTCCACATTCTGCACCAGCTGTAGTCTCCGGGTCATCACCAAGGGTAGCCCCACGCAGAGTGTATTGCAGCAGTCCAATCTCAAAGTGTGAATGCATGGATGATGGTGGCCAGATTGGAGAGTGAGATATATGGCCGAAGACAACGAATCAGATCTAACTTCAAAAAAGCACTCTTCGCCACAACCTCCACCTGAGCATCCAGGCAGAGCTATGCATCGAGGACCACTTCCAGACTCTGAACCTGAGAGACCAAGGGGGGCCTCCATTTCCACCAACATCACCTCCGTTTTAATGGGATTCAGCCTCAGACAGCTCGTCCTCATCCAATCTCCCACTGCAGCCAGACTCGGGTAAACACTGAGACTGCCAGGCCTGCATCAGATGAAAATGAGAAGTAGAGCTGAGGGTCATCAGCATGCTGATGACACCCAACCTCAAACCCTCTCATGATCTTGCCCAAGGGCTTCATGTACATGTTGAACAGGAGAGGGAACAGAATAGAACCCTGTGGAACTTCACACATGAAAACCCGGGGGGATGATGTAAAATCCCCTAGAACCACACATTGAGTTCTACCGGCCAGGAAAGAACATAACCATTCAAGAACAGTTCCACCCACCTCAGCATGGTCTTACAGGTGAGTTACCAGCATCTTACGGTCAACCATATCAAAAGCCACTGACAGATCTAACAAAATCAGAAGAGTGGACTGGCTCGGTCCACCTCCCAGTGCAGATCATCGACCAAGGTCACAAGTGCAGTCTTAGTGTCATAGCCCAGATGAAATCCTGACTGCAAGGGATGAAGGAAGCCGATGAGGTCCAGATGCTCCTGGAGCTTCTGAGCCACCACCCATTCAATAACCTTCCCTACAAAGGGATAGGGATGTGAGAACAGGCTGCAGTTCGGGTTCGGCCATTTGGTTTGGTTTGTGCATTCGGTCCATGCGTTTGGGTCATTTGCTTAATTCGGGTTTGGCCATTCGGTTCAGGCATGTTCGGTTCAGTTCAGCTGTTCGGAAAAAGTATCGCGAGAGCACGTGATCGTGCCAGAAACTGGAAATTCGAGTGCATGTGGAGAAGTGGGGTGAGAGAGTGTGTGTTTGGCTGGGTGGTTGTTCGGTTCATCTGTTTTGGCTGTTTGTGTTTGGTTTGGCTGTGTTGTTTGACTGGTTGGTGAGTGTTGGTGTGTGGTGGGTGACTGACTGTGTGTTTTGGTTGGCTTGGCTGCATGTTTTTTAAAAAATGAAGAAGGCTGTTGTGCTGATGCCATGGCTGGGGGCCAATCTGGTGCTCTCAGAGGAGGAAGAGGTCGCTGGCCCTGGTCCTTTGGTGGTGGTGCCGGCTCCTCAGATGAGGAGCAAGCGGCGGGCACAGGAGGTGCTGCCAGGTTTGTAAACTTTTTGTTTACTTTGAGGACAAGTAAGGCTCTATCCATTTAGAGCGAGCTCACTGGTGTGCGGGTGGGTGCGTGGGTGGTGGGCATCAGTCAGGCACAAACAGTGGGCATCAGCGGGTAGCAGCAGATGTCTGCCACATAGATAGAGGGTACTATAGTGTGGGGGGCTCTTCAAGAAGTCAGCCATGAGCACGAGTAGCACCCCCACCCAAACATTTGTCAGACTAGCAAGGGTCTCCACTAGGAGTGGGAATATCAGTATCGGATAAATCTGATACACCCGATAATCGGGTGTATTGGATTAATCCGATAATCCGATAATCATTGGTACCAGCATACCGGATTTTTAACATTGGCCGCATTACCGGGTTTTTTGCATTGCGCTGCTATTGAAATAATAGCCAAAATGTTAAAAAAATGGTACACGGCCAATGTTAAAAATCCGGTATGCTGGTACTGGTAAATCCAACACTGGGGAGATCTGATACCGGTAAATCCGGTATCCGGTATTCTCCCCGGTGTCCCACCCCTAGTCTCCACTCTCCAGTTGCCATCCCATTTCCTATGCACCCCCAAATAAGGGCAGGATTTGCATGTGCCAGCCAGGGTCTTTCTAGTTGCAATCCCTAGCATCCCCTAGAACCCCAAGGACAGAAGGATTTGTACGTGCCAGCAAGGGTACTTCAAGTTGCCATCACTACTAGCACCCAAAGAAGAGCAGGATTTGCACATTCCAGCAAGGGTATAATCCTTCCACAACACCCAAAGAAGGGCAGGATTTGCTCGTGCCAGCCAGGGTCTCTCCATTGCCATCCCAAGCAGCCCAAGGAGGGCAGGATTTACACTTGCCAGTCAGGGTCTTTCTAGTTGCAATCCCTAGCATCTCCTAGCACCCCAAGGAGGGCAGGATTTGCATGTGCCAGGAAGGGTACTTCAAGTTGCCATTGCTACTAGCACCCAAAGAAGGGCAGGATTTGCATGTGCCAGCAAGGGTCTCATCCCTCCGCAGCACCCAAAGAAGGGCAGGATTTGCATGTGCCAGCAAGGATGTCAACCCTCCGCAATACCCAAAGAAGGGCAGATTTGCACGTGCCAGAAAGGGTCTCATCCCTCTGCAGCATGCAAAGAAGGGCAGGATTTGCATATGCCATCCAGGGTCTCTCCATTTGCCAACCATAGCATCCCTTAGCACCCCAAGGAGGGCAGGATTTGCACATGCCAGCAACGGTCTCTTCATTTGTTATCCCATTACTTAGCATCCCCTAGCACACCAAGGAGGGCAGGATTTGCATGTGCCAGTCAGGGTCACATCTCCCGTTGCCATCCCTAGCACCCCAAGGAAGGAGGACTAGAGGCATCATCATAAATGCATGATATTTCTTTGGTATTCTTAATGTGTTCCCATTTCAGAGAGGAATCGGATGCCGGCCCCAGCGCTGGTGCCAGGCCAAGGAGGACTGCTAGGTGGAGATCACCAGACAATCAGCGGAGGAAGTCGGATGTCTGGAGGTTTTATGAGAAGGGCAACGGAATCGCCATATGCAAGGTAAGTCACGGGGACTGGAACAACAGGGAATGCATTGCCCTATGATCTGTTAGTAATGGAAGTCTCCTGTACAGAGAGATTGGCCACACAGTCCACCCACTTGTGGAGACAGAATGCAGGCAGGGCTTGATAGACCATTGGTCTGACACAGTATGGCGCTTCTTATGTTCCTATTTTTTTATTCTCTTTAGATCTACCAGAAAGGATTCAGGCTGCAGCATGAGGGGACCACATTGGGCTCACTGCCCACATTGAAAAGCGGCATGTCAAGAGAGTGAGGTGGCAGGAGGACACTGGCATGGCAGTGGAGCCTCAGCCTGAGCATCAGCGCCAGAAGAAGTGGGGGAAGGCAACCCAAAGGCGACGGCATATAAGTCCTTCCCCCTCTTCCAGCCCTGATGTGGAGTCCCCTGGGCCCCAGGAGTCTGCTGCGGCCAAGGCCTTTCAGGTCGAAGTTGAGAGGCCTGTCCGCCAAATGATGACGGGCATACGCTGCCTGGAGAAGCGCCTGGTGGAAAAGTTCAAGGCTCTCGAGGTGATGAAGAAACAGGTGGAGGCATACTCCTAGTATGTCTCTACTGAGTTGGAGAGGCTGGAACTCTACAACCAGGCGGTCTCCAGGTGGTATCGGGACGTGGAAGGGGCCATGGAGTTTGCCGTGGCCCACAACTATGAGATAGAAGAGGACTGGGTGACCACCCCTCAGCCCTGTGCTGTGCCCCAATGCCTTTTGCCTTTCCCCAAGTCCTGGGGGAAAGGCCCAGAGACTAATTGTTTCCTTTATAAGTTTCCTTTCAATGTTTGGTTTTGGTTTCATAATGTTGTTGTTGTTGTTGTTGTTGTTATTATTTAAATAGTTTTAATAAAAGTTGTTATATTGCTTGTTACGAGCTTCATTTGAACTGTCCAATCTTTTATCCCTATGTGCTGAAGTTCTGGCTGGCAGGTGGCAGAATCTCATACAACTTGTCGATCCCTATCAGCAGCATCTGGTTGACTCTACGTGCAGCATAGTTAAGGTATTATCCCAAAGATGTGCCAGGCAGCAGCAGGGTCTCAACTTGCAGAAAGCCCCCCAGGATGGGCAGGGCTTGTGTCTGTGTGGGTTTGCCAGACAGAAAGAGAGACAGGCTCCTTGGCAGTGGACAACAGACAGCGGGAGCTCGTGGTTGGAGGGGCTTTTATTTCCGCTGGCCCGTCAGGCATAGGCATGAGCAGCGGCAGCACCCAGAATGGAATGACAGCCCCCCATGACTGGGATGATGGTCCCAGAATCTCGTTGATGGTTCCTGGGATGAACGGGCATGACTGGCTTCTGCAGATACAGTGGAATGACAGCTTAAAGCCTATAGGAGTTGAACAATGTCCCTAGAATTAGTGCATGGTTGGGCACATTTCATTCAATCGTGCGATAGGTGTAGGTGGTAGCAGGTACGGGAATGCACACAGGCAGGCAGACACATATAATACGTTGTGTTATATTCCATCTCATTCTGGTAGGCTTGCTGCTGGATGTGTACATCGGGCACATGAGCACAGATGGGAGTTCTTCCCATTTCTGGCAGGTGGCAGCTTGAGCGGGCCTCTTCTCCACCCCATCTCTCACCTTCTAGTGGGGAGCCTCTCTCTCTCTCTGTCTCTCTCTGGCCATATAGTGCAGGTGACAGCATGGGTGGGATCATGTCTTTCTCTCCTTCTAGCAATGGGGAGACTTTTTCTCTCTCTCTTTCTCTCTAGGGATGGGCGAACAGAATGGAGTTCGGAAATTCGGTTCGATTTGGTTTGAAATTCAAGTTCGGAAATTCGGTACGGTTCGGTTTGAAATTTGAGTTCGGTTCGGAAGTTTGGTCGACTGAACAGACTGAGTTTGGTCCGAACTCCAAACTTCCGAACCGTGTTTTCCCATCCCTTTCTCTCTTGGTAGCAACCTGGGTGGGCAAACAGGCACCTTGGCATGAGAGGCAGGAAGGTGGGATGAGGCAGGCTTTGAGCTTGGCGGCAACCTGGGGTGCATAACCCTTGGCACAGACAGCATATAGGCCTGGGGGCCATTGGCAGCAGTAGACAGTGGGTTGTCAGGGTACAGAACCCTTGGCACAGACAGCATATAGGCCTGGGGGCCATTGGCAGCAGCTGTTTCTTGATGCCATGGCATGATGGCACAGACAGCGTATAGGTCTGGCCTGGGAGCCATTGGCACTGGAAACAGAAGACATTGGTGGCCATGGTACAGGACCCTTGGCACAGACAGCACATAGGACAAAGACTGGAGGCCATCTCTGTGAGCGGAATGACAGAAAATGGGAGGAGGTCTAGAGACTGAGGTGAGACAGGAAAGCAAGTAAAAAAACCCAGCCACACCTAGTCACCTACCTAAATACCCACATACTAAATAACTGTGACAGAGACACAAACATACGCGTTTAATGTCACGTGACCAATCCCCCTCACCCCCAATCGTCACCCATTGGCACAACTTTGTTAATCTGCATGATTTGCATGACATACTTTATTGATGGTCCTATGCACGGGAGCCATCAGCACTTTAAAGTCCAAGAGCATTGAGGTCCTGACTAAGAACGATGAGGGGACAGGGCTAAGGGGGCTGGGCAGGGGCAGATGCCTGCTGGCTGGAGAGGGTGGAAGTTCCCTGGCACTTTTTAGCTAACCATGGCAAAGCCATAGAACAAGGATTCTGGACTGAAGGAAAAGTTTAAGATTCTTTTAGGATTGAGATCATCCTGAGCGAGCTCCAAATCATCAGAAGGCAAGGAAACTGAGTTCGTCAATACAGCGGAAATCCTCAAGGAACTCAGCATGAAATGCAGGTTGAATGAATGAATGAATGGTTTATTATGGCCTTAGCTTCCGCCATCGGCCAGACAAACAAGCAGACAAACAAATAACAAGCCAACAATTAATTAACAAGAAACAAGTACATCCATCCACACTTACATAATCCAACTGTATAAAACGTAAACATAAAATCTAAAATACATATATATATATATATATATATATATATATATATATATATATACAATTTTACGTACCACCCTACAACTTAAGCTCTATCCATCTCCTTCCTTTCCTTTCTTCATTATTATTATGACTCAAACTTTACCATACCCAACCACATAAAATAAATATAACACAAATAGAACCATCTTACTTCACATATAATGCTTAACATGAACTTTTGCAAGTCATTTACCTTGTATTCCAGGAGATCGTAGTACAAGACATTTGCAAGACATTTACCTTGGATTTTAATCGTAATACCAAACATAAACTTTCACAGAACATTTACCTTGAATTTCAAGGAAGTCATTTAAACTACATAATGATCTTTAACTAAAATTAAAAATTCAAAGGACGACTAACTCATCCCCTTCATGCGGCATCTGCTTAGATCTCTCCTTAAAGGCTAGGAGAAGAAAGGTAGAGACCGCCACTAGGTCATCTACATGTGTTAAATTAAGAAGGTACCTGAAGGCATCAATAGTTGCAACACTATTATTACTTAACAGTGGAGCCAGCCAGGTATCACTCAATTGCATATAATATCTACATCTTAGGAGGAGATGTTCTACGGTTTCTACTTCTTTGAGCGCGCAAAGACACAACCATAGATTATACTGAATGTTTTGATATCTGCCCTCAACAGCTGCTGTACGAAGCAGCTGAAAACGCAATAGCGTATACATGCATCTTAACGTTTTGTTGGTAAGTAAATCCAAATAGGGTTCTAACCTCGGATATATTTTAATCATCCCCAGTTCTGGGGCCACCTTCCATGTCCGAAGGACTGCAAAGTCCTTTTGAAGGGCAATATCCTGCAATCTAGTAACCACCTCATTTTTGATAAAGGCAAATGTCTTCCCTTGAAAATAGGAAAAGGAGAATCCCAGTTCCCTGATCAAAGTGAGCAAATATTTCAACCAGGGGTACACCCTTGGATCCTCATATATAAGTTCTTCCTCCAAGCATATAAGTGGAAGAGAATCTTGAGGGAGGCCTATAAGTCTAATCCAAAATCCCAATAGGGTACGTGCTGCATGATACTCAATAGAGAGCACATGTAGTTTGATTCTTGCCACTGCCCCAGGGACACTCTCACAGATTCCCAAAGTTCTATGCAGAAATCTTTTCTGAACCCTTTCCAAGATAGCTATGTTAGGGATTGGAATTATTTACAGCCCAAAAATGAGCATGGGTTGGATTTTGGTACAGAAGACCTTGATGATAGTAGAAACGGTAATTCTGGTTGATTTCCAGAATGCTTTGAGGACTGCATTAGTAGCAAGCTGCGAAACAGAAGTCCTCTTTGAAACATGGTGGGCCCAGGAGCCTTTGGATGAAAAGAAGACTCCCAGGTAAGAAAAAAAAGGGACTACAGAAAAATGGTTGTTCCTTATAGTCCATTGCGATAAGCACCTTTCCCCCCCCCCCCCCAAATACTTGGATTTCGCGCAATTTATTTCCAAACCATTAATAAAGCAGTAATCCATTAGGGCTTCTATAGCAGCTTTCAGGCCTTTATCCGTTTGTGAGAAAATCACAAGGTCATCTGCATACTGTAACACATGCAGTTGATATGACAAAATATTGGGCGGGTATAAATTCCTTGTCTTTATATATTCCAGCAGATCCGAAGCATACAGATTAAACAAGAGGGGGGCCAGGACACAGCCCTGGCGCATCCCTCTTTCAATAGGGATTGGATTGCTATGGGAGTAGCCAAGTCTCCCTTTAACCCTGGCCACATTGGATTCATGGATTTGCGTCAGAAGTGCAAGCAGGTGTTCCGGCAAGCCCATAGCCCTTAGTTTGGTCCAAAGTGCAGGTTGAGCAACCGGATATGCGCCATCGGTCAATTTGCGAAGTGGAGAGGACTATGATCTGTAGGGATGTGTGAACAGTCAATCCTAAGAGACAGGCAAGCATTGTTCCAAAGCCTTCATTGCTCGCAGCCAATCGAAAAGCAGTCAGGTACAGGATCTCCCATTCCACCCCATTGTAATATTTACCCAGCAGCAGCAGCACACTTTGGGTTGCTGGGGCAGAACCCGTGGCACAGACAGTATAGGTGGCATTGACAGCAGCGGAAGACATTGGATTGCCAGGGCACAGTACCCATGGCATAGCAGACAGCAGCAGCAGGGACTGACATAGGCCCCAGAACGTAGGCCCCAGAACCCTGAAGGTGGGTCCTGAAGTTGAAGTGGCTGTTTTTTGATATGGTGGAATGACAGCCCCTCTTTGCGAGGAATGATGGCCCCAGACCCATGATGTTGGGTCCTGGGGCTAGAGTGGCAGCTTCTAGATATTGGACAGCCCTCCCTGCCTGTAACGTAGGCCCCAGAACCCTGACATTGGGTCCTGGGGCTGGAGTGGCTGTTTCTTGATATGGTGAAATGACAGCACCCTGTGCGAGGAATGATGACTGCAGAACCCTGACATTGAGTCCTGGGGCTAGAGTGGCATCTTCTAGATATTGGACAGCCCTCCCTGCCTATAACGTAGGCCCCAGAACCCTGATGGTGGGTCCTGGGGCTGGAGTGGCTGTTTCTTGATGCAGTTGAACGATGGCTCTCTGTGAGTGGAATGATGGTTCCCAGAACCCATGGCACAGAAAGAATAAGTGGCATTGGCAGCAGCAGCACACATTGGATTGCCAGGGCACAGAACCCATGGCACAGACAGCAGAGGCAGCATTAGCAGCAGACATTGGATTTCCCAGAGGCAGCATTAGCAGCTGGCGCAGACATTGGATTGCCCGGGCACAGAACCCGTGGCACGGACAGCAGAGGCAGCATTGGCAGTAGCAGCATCAGACCTTGGATTGACTGGGCACAAAATCCGTGGAACGGCAGAGACAGCAGCAGCAGTATTTGCCTGTACACAGCTCCCATGGAGCCAGGATGGTTGGATTTGCCTGGGAATAGCTTCCATACAGCAGCAGACATCAGCAGCAGGATTAGATGGGCACATTTGGATTGGCCAGAGCAGAGCACCCATGGACCAGCAGACAGCAGCGGAGGGATTACCAGACCAGTGTTGCACATCACCCAGGGTTGCCAGGGTAGGCAGACAGGCAGCGTGGCATGAGAGGCTGCCAGACTGAGGCAGAGTTCAAGCTTTGCAACCTGGGCAGGCAGGCAGGCAGTGTGACATGAGCAGAAGGCAGGCATACTGAGGCAGGGTTCAAGCTTTGCAACCTGGGAGGGCGGGCAGGTAGCGTGGCATAAGCAGAAGGTGGCATACTGAGGCAGGGTTCAAGCTTTGCAACCTGGGTGGGCAGACCGGCAGGGTGGCATGAGCAGAAGGCAGGCAGACTGAGGCAGGCTTTGATCTAGACCACCTGGGCAGGCGGGCAGGCAGCACGGCATGAGCAGAAGGCAGGCAGACTGAGGCAGGGTTCATGCTTTTCAACCTGGGCGGGCGGGCGGGCGGTCAGGCGGGCAGGCAGGCAGCGTGGTATGAGAGGCAGTAGGGAAGGCAGGCTGGGATCTTTGCACCAAGTTGGCAGGGCACTCAGATAG
This sequence comes from Sphenodon punctatus, assembly GCA_003113815.1. Taxonomy (NCBI): domain Eukaryota; kingdom Metazoa; phylum Chordata; class Lepidosauria; order Sphenodontia; family Sphenodontidae; genus Sphenodon; species Sphenodon punctatus. Next base: position 1,037,638 of record QEPC01012203.1, read on the forward strand.
ACTGGTAAAGACTGTGCAGCGCGAGAGACAGCCAGTCAGATAGGTGAGCTGAGATCGTCTAGCCAGAGGCTGGCTGGCTGGCAGACTTTCAGTTTCCCAATGCCATCATGCAGCATAGGGATGAGTGAACAGAACGGAGTTCGGAATTTCGGTTCAGTTTGGTTTGGTTTGAAATTCGTGTTCTGTTCGGAAGTTCGGTTTGGTAGACCAAACAAACCAAGTTTGGTCGAATCAAAACCAGGCTTTTTGGTGTGTGTTGCCACTAGGGATGGGTGAACAGAACGGAGTTCATAAATTCAGTTCGGTTCGGTTTGAAATTCAAGTTCGGTTCGGAAGTTCGGTTCGGTTAACCAAACAGAATGAATTCGGTCCAAACTCCGAACTTCCGAACCACGTTCGCCCATCCCTAATGCAGCATGCAGTCAGTCACATAGGTCAGCCGAGGCCGTGTAGTATGAAAGAGAGAGAGGGAGGGGGGCAGGGAGGGTGCCACTGAAGTAGTGGGAGGGAGGGACAGCACCTCAGCAAAGCAGCAGCAGGCCTTATTGACGAGGTGCCCCTTCCCAAGACTTCCCCTGCCATGGGATGGTGTGTGTGCAACTCCACCATCGCTCCTTGTTCAGGGGCAGCTTGGGGAATCTCAGCAGTGGAAGGTTGACCTTCAAGAAGATCAACTACTCCACCAACCTGGGCCCCAATCTCAGGCAGTGTAGGGAGCAGATATCCCCTGCCACAGAGAACACCCGCTTGCTGGGGACACTGGTTGGTGGGCATGACAATAATCCCCTGGCCACTTTGGACAGGGCCGGCCACATGTTGGTCTTGCCATTCCAGTAGGCCAAAGGATCGCTGCTGGGATCAATGCACAGCTCCTTGTCCAGGTCGGTATCAACTGCTGCTGAGGTGCCATCATACTCCCTCTCATAACTGTCTCTGACTTCCCTCAGTCACGCTGTCAGTCCCTGCCCCTTTTGTGGGCCACACAGAGGAGGAGCTGCTGGCAGTAGGGGTGCTGCTGCTGCTCATCCTGTTGCTGCTGGTGCTGCTGCTGCTGCTACTGCTCGGCCTGGCAGCAGGGATAGACCCTGATGGCTGAGAGGGGCGGCTGCTCCCACTCCCACCATCCCCTGGGGTGTCCTGCTGATGCTGGCACTGCAACCTCTCCAGAGCCCACTATGCCTTCTGGACCTTCCCCACATGATCATCCCTCCACATGGCATAGTGGGCTGACTTGCGTGTCACACTGCCCTTGAACCAGGGGTCCAGCATTGTTCCAACCACATATTCCCCCCACTGCAGAAGCTTCTTGAACCTCGTCGTCAGGCCTGTCTTGAGTTTCTGTGCAAGCTCAACAGCCTCAGCCCCCAGCTTCTTGCTCCTAGGCCCACAATCTTGCTCCTGCAGCATGATCTCCTCCAGACTCCCATGGAGACTCTGGACCAGAGGGGTCACCTGGCTTATGGTGGCCGTGGAGGAGCTGATGGTCTCTGTCACCTCATGGAACAGTCTGAGAACTAGGACAACTGTGCCAGGATCTCCCAATCTGGCCCCTTGAAGTCTGGAGGTGCTCCGCTGTCGGTGTCCAATTCCACCAGATGCAAGGCGGCTTTCTGCTCCACAAGCCGCTCAAGCATCAGGAAGGTGGAATTCCAATTTGTGGACATGTCCTGCACCAGCAGTTGCCCTGGGGAGCCTTGCTCAGCCTGCTTGGCCCTGAGGATTTCGCTGCCCTTAACACTGCGGTTAAAGAACCCCAACAGCTTCCTCCCCCGCTCTGTCAGGGATTTAAGGGTGCCTGCCCAATCCCCTTCTCCCCCAAGCCTAGACCATCCATGACCACCAGGTGGAGAGTGTGTGGTGCACAAGGGATGCTGGTAAACTCTGCATCGTTGACAGCCCTCACTATTGATTGCATTATCAGTCACCACACACCCCGGGGTGAACAGTGCACCAGGTGTTATCCACTTCCCCACCATGGCATTCAGGGCTGCCTCGATAGAGGTGTGGGGGATGTCTATTACTTGTGCCTGAAGCAGGGCCCACCTATACTCTGCTTCAGGGTCCCTCCTGCCACTGTCCAATGCAAACTCTGGGTCCTCCCACCAGTGCGCCGTAACCACCAGGTACGCATGTCGGGCATTCTATCTGGACAACAGGTCAGTTATGAAATGGATAGTGGCACCCCCAGTCCCTGCCAGTGTCAGCTGCTCCTTCACTCTGTCCTTCAAAGCCCTGTACAGGTTTGGCACCACCGTACTGTTGAGGGTGGTGTGGGATGGCAGCTTAAACTGCGGGGCCAGGAACGCCATCAGCCGCCTAAAGCCCATGTCCCCGACCATGGAGAAGGGCTGCCCATCGAGTGCAATCATCTCACCCAACAGGCACGTGGCTTTCTATTCAAAGCCTTGCCGCCCTCCAGCTGCCCCTACACCAGCTCCTCCATGTTCGGCTGACACTGCTGCTTGTCCTGCTGCTTCCCCCTAGCAGGGTTACTGCTCCTGCTGCTAGAGGCAGCCACTGGAGCGGGACGGTTGCCCGATGAAGGAGGACGAGTGGCCACTTGGATTGTGAACCCGCTAGCGTCCACTGACCCAGCCTGCCTGCTTAACAGATCAGCACTGTGGCATGTTTTAAGATGCCTGTAGATGGCTGTTGTCCCAAGGTTGGTGAGCACCTGCCCACGATTCACCACCTTGCTGCACAAAGTTCACCGCACCTCCCGGGTATCATCTTCCCGCACCACTTTAAAATGGTCCCAGCCCCATGATTTTCTGCCTCCCGCTGCCTTCTGGCCTGCACCAGGTGACTCACTGCTGGGAGGGGCAGAAGTCAGACATGGTGGCACTTGCAGTGGTGACACACCTTGTGGAGGGACAGCCACCACCTCATCAGCACCAGATACGGAGACCTCCTCCATTGAAATCTCTGCATCGCTGTCCCCATCCCCAAACAGAGTGACGGAGGCTGCTGGACTCCCAATGCTGCTCCCACTCTGAACAGCACTCTCTCCCTGCCCCCTATAGCTGCTCTTGCTGCTGCTACTACCTGCTGTCGGTGCCCCGGGATTGGGCCCTGCCTCTAGCAGCTGGGCTGCGATCAATCTCGACAATGGGGGAGTCGGGAGACAATGTTGGCCCCTGGGATACTTCGTCCCCTGAATTGCCTGTAGCCACAGATGGCACAGTCACCACAGCCTGTTCCACTGCCAGGAGGTGACCCCCAACCCCCTGGCCCTTAGTGCTGGGAGAGCAAGACCCAACATCAGGCCTTCGCAGCTTGGGGCGTGAGGATGTGCTTGGGCTGCTGCTTCTGCCCACTGATGGCATTCTGATGGCATGACCCCTGCCACGTGCCTCATTGGCTGCGTTATGGGCAGCAGAACGGCCTTGCCCTCTCCTACCTCCCTTCTCCATTTCTCTAACCCAAAGAAAGCACAAATATTTAATTTAATTTATTTTTTATATTATTTTTTATCTAATATTATATATATCTATTTTACACTAAATCTATCTATTAACTATCTGACTACTGCTATTATAAAACCAATGGAACTAAATATTTATAACTAAGCTAACTTAACTGTAATAATTAACTAGCACTAACTCCTACCTAACTAACTATAAGTATTAACTTAAGTACTATAATGTCTATCTATATACAATATTACACAGGGGTGGGGTGGGGTGGGTGGGACAAACACAGCTCAAAACAACACAGGGAGGCTTACAAAAACTGAAATAAAACCTAAATCAACCTAATCCTACTCTAATAAATAAAAAAAAACAGGGGAAGGGAATGAGGAATGGAATATGGAGGGAGAGGGAGAGGGAAAGGAATGGATTCAACAGAGGGTAGGGAGATAGAACACAGGGATGGGTAAAAAATAAAAACAGCAGCTAAATCTATCTAATATAATCTAAATAAATGATAATATGGAGGTAAATGGGTTGGATGGGTGAAATAGGAGGAGAATGGCAATAGGTTGGGGAGCTCCGAACTGCTGGTGGGAGAGGGAGTCTTCTGAAATGCCTGTTGTTCAGGAACAGTGACTAGGCCAGAAGGTGTTGGCAGGGGGAGGGCAATGAGCTTTGTTCCTTGCTGCACCCGCCTCACCGCAAGTCCCATTGGCTCCATGCAGCCTAGCCCATGTCTAATCGCAGACTTCGAAGCCAGCCTGGTAATGGTGATTGGGCAGGCTGCCTGCTACTCCAAGCCTCTCCACCCCTGATGCCAAAAAGTCTGCTCCTCAGCTGACTCCCCCTCCCTGTCAGGTTTTTGCTTTTCCGTCACATTTTTCCCGCCCAAACTCAACTGAACGTGGCTGAACACGAACGAACTGATCGGTCGTTTTTAGGTTCGATTCGGCCATTCGGTTTGGAAGTTCAGTTCGGAAGTTCGGTTCAGACGTCCAAACAGATCGAGTTCGGTCCGAGCTCTGAACGTCCAAACCATGGCGCACATCCCTACAAAGGGAAGGTTAGAGACTGGCCAATAACTGGCAAGGGAGTCAATGTCTAGGGATGGCTCCTTGAATAAAGGTCGCACCACAGCCTCCTTCAAGCACCCAGCGACTTTGCTCTTTACAAGGGAGGCACTGACAACCCCACATTCACTAGCCAGGACAGGCATGGGTTCAGATCGCAAGTTGTGGCCCTCACATCCCCCAGTATCTCCACTGCATCAGTGGGTGACACCTGCTGAAACTGATCCCACAAAACTGGACCAGACTGGGCTTCCATAATTTGGCGTGCATCTACCACATCAACTGCAGCATCAAAGTCACGATGGATACAAGCAATTTGCCCCCGAAGGCAAGAGTAGGAATAATGGGCTCAAATTACAAGAAAACAGATTTCATTTAAACATTAGGAAGAACGTCCTAACAGTAAGAGTTGTTTGACAGTGAAAAAAATTGCCTGGGGAGGTGGTGAGCTCTCCGCTGGAGGTTTTCAAACAGATGGGCTGGACGGCCATCTGTCAGGGATATTGTAGGTGTGGATTTCCTGCATTGAGCAGGGATTGGGACTAGATGACCTGCTAGGTACCTTCTAACTGTATGATTCTATGTTTTTATGATCATTCTAAATAGCCTCCCAGTCCCCACATGAACATTTCCTACTTATTCCATAATAATTTGAGATTGGTTTAAAACCTGAAGCATAAAGTTTTATAACCTCTGTCTTCAGCATGATCCTCTGCATGTTTCGTATTGGCACCTGGATTTAGCATCAGCAGAAGTGTCATTGAACTCAATCAGATGTGCACCAGTGCTAAGGGATAGTAGCAGCATTAAATTGCCAGAAGATCATGTTGTATATCTGCATTTAGATTTGTCTCTCTCCATCTACTTGATAGACACTCAAATGTCCAATGTCTCTTTTCTTGACTTCTATAGCATTCTGTAGCAATGTGCTGCATAGTCTAAGCACACATGGCGTTCATAAGTATTTCCTTTGATCAGTTTCCTATTTGCCACCCTTCTATGGAGTTAGATTTCTCTTTCTTCCCTGAGACATGGAAGAGAAATGTTAGTACACTATCATTATGTCATATCTTCTCAGATTTGTCTCCCCTCCAAGACAAGAAATTCTGTTCTTTTTGACCTCTTCATATGAGAATGTATGCCCCTCTATAGTCCCAGTCATTCTCATGGTTCATCTCTGGACATTCTATAGTCAAGGATGTGCCTATTTTGCTTCCTGTTCAATGCTTCTGAAGTTCTGAGTGTTGAAGTCACACAGATGAGTCAAAGGGTGTTAACAAACATGACGGTGGCCCACTTTGGCCCATTAGCCACCGGCACATTTGTTGGTGTGCTGAAAGATGTTCAATCAGATTGCTCTCGGGCATGTCAGCAGCAATCCCAGGTTGTGATACCAGAGACCTCTGGGGTCAAAGTCTGGACTATCGTCTGCCTGAGCAGACCAAAGTGGGCCACAGCAGGCTTTCAATCATGTGTGTTTTAGCCCACCATGACCTGGCTTGGATTCTTCATGGCTGGACTCCATGGTGGGCATCATTAGCTGCCACGGATGCCTGTCATGGCAGGGGTTGGAGTGTTGGGGGTGGAGCCAAAAGGTTGTACATATGTGAGGCTCCCTGTTCCCCTGGTGGCCCAGCCACCAGCACATTTGTTGGCCAGCCCAACCCAATTGGGACTGTGTTAGTGGCTGGTTCCTGAACTGGGTCAGGTTCTGACAGCAGTGCTCTGTTGGTTCGGAAGTTCTGAGTTTGGACCAAACTCAGTCTGTTCGGACGACTGAACCCGAATCCAAATCCGAACACGAACTGACCGAACCAAACTTGATTCCAAACGTCAAAATGACCGAACAGTTCGGTCAGTTTGGATCGCATTCGTGTGAGTTCGAGTGGCAAAAACGTGGCACTGGAAGGCAAAATGTGACAAGGAGGGGGAGTTAGCTGAGGAGCAGACTTCCAGGTACCAGGGGTGGAGAGGCTTGGAGTAGCAGCCAGCCTGCCCAATCACCATCCCTTTTTGCCTCAGACCACTGGCTTCGCAGTCTACGATAGGCCATGGGCTAGGCTGCACGGAGTCAATGGGGCTTGTGGTGAGGCAGGCGCAGCAAGAAACAAAACTGATTGTCTCCCCCCTTCCCAACACCTTCTGAGCTAGTCACTGTTCCTGAACAGCAGACGTTTCAGAAGGTTCCCTCTCCCAGCAGTTTTTGTTCCTTCCTATTCCTAATCTATTGCATTCCTCCTCCTATTTCACCCATCCAACCCAATTACCTCCATATTATCATTTATTTTGATTATATTCAATAGATTGAGGAGTTATTTTTTGTTTTTACCCCTCCCTGTGTTCCCTGTGTTCAATCTTCCTTCCTCTCTCCCCCCTCCATTGAATCCTTTCCCTCTCCCTCTTATTCCATCCCTGATTATTCCCTTCCCCTGTTTTAAGTTTGGGATTTATTTAGAGTAGGATTATTATTAGATTGGTTTTCATTTCAGTTTTGTACCCCTTCCTGTGTTCTTTGTGTTTCCCCCTGTGTAATATTGTGTGTGTGTATATATATATATATATATATATATATATATATATATAGTTATATATAGTTATATATATATATATATAGTTATTAGTAGGGGTGGGACACTGGGGGGAATACTGGATACCGAATGTACCTGTATCGGATCTCCCTGGTACTGGATTTACTGGTATCGGCATACTGAATTTTTAACATTGGCCACGGTACCAGATTTTTTACATTGTGGCTATTGACTTCAATAGATAGATAGATAGATAGATAGATTAGAGATAGTAGAGTTGCAGGAGTTAGCTGATATAGAGATAGTGTTTAGAGATTTTTTTTTAGTGTTCGTAGGAGTAGGCCTTTGTACTTATTAGATAGATAATCCATTCAGTTGATAGAATTTAGAATTTTTATAGCAGTTAGATTTAATGTGTGTGTGTATGTGTATGTGTATGTGTATGTATATATATATATATATATATATAAAAAAATTAAATTAAAAAAACCCAAAAAAAACACAACCCAATATAAACATTATTTTGGAGGGAGAAATGGAAAAGGGAAGGAGAGACTGGTTTGCTGTCCGTAGGGTAGCCAATGGGGCAGGTGGCAGAGGTGGAAGGGGCCATGCCAGGGGAGTGGCAGCAGGCAGAAGCAGTAGCCCGAGCACATCACCACGCCCCAAACTCCACTGGCCTGATTTAGGGACACAAGCTTCAACATTGCCTCCTGGCACTTCCCTCCTCCACTGCCACGCAGGGCACTGGAAGGCCTGAAGTACTTGAGACTGGGTCTGTCTCTGCTGGTGCTGGTGCTGGTGCTGGAGCAGGAGCTGGGGATGCTTCTGATGTTCCTACAGGGTCACCAATGTCCCTCACTATTGAGGTGATCCCCAGAAGTCCAGAGCTGGTGGATCCCTCACCGGCTGCTAAAGGCACAGCCCGATTCCTGGGCAATGTCAGTAGGGAGAGGAATCGCAGCAGCAGTAGCAGCACTATCAGCTATAGAGGAGGGCACAGGGAGAGTGCCAGCAGCATTGTGGGCACAGGCAGTCCAGCCTCAGGGTCCTAGTACTCCCCTACATGGGACATCACCGTGATCGTGGATAGTGAGTCAGAGGCAGACACTAGTACCACAGAGGAGATGTCTGAAGCTGAGGCAATGGCTGAGCCTCCTCCCAGAGCTGTGTTGCCTGTGCAACCAAGTTATCCCCCTTCCAGCATCTCTGGCAGCAGTGCATCACCCGGGGTGGGGCAGAGGCAGGAGGGGGAAAAAATCCTCAGTCTGGGATCATGTTAAGCAGGTGCAGGGAGATGAGCCCAGAGAGGTGCAGTGCACTGTGTGGAAAAAAGTGGTAAAGCATGGGCAGGTGCTCAGCAACCTGGGGACAACAGTAATGGTAAGGCACCTAAAGTCATGCCACAGTGCTCTGCTGCTCAGCAGAAAGTCAAGGTAAGTGGATGCAAGTGGGTCCCCGACTGCAGTGGCCAGGCGCCCGGTTCCTTCAGCGGGCACGCATCCTGCACTAGCACCAACTGCTGCCTCTAGCAGCAGGAGCACTATTCCATCTGCTAGGGGGGCAGAACAGCAGCAGGAACCTCCCCAGCAGCGTCGTCAGTCCACCATGGAGGAGCTGGGGTGGGGGGATCTGTGAAGGCCATCGACAGGGTGCCATGGCACTGGCTTCCAAGAGAAAGCAAAGCACATGTTGGCACAAATGATAGCTCTGGATGGGCAGCCCTTGTCAATTGTGGAGGAAAAGGGCTTCCAGTGGCTGATTGGGTTCTGTGACCCGTCATTCCACTCACAGAGATCCATCGTTCAACTGATCACGACACACCCACATCAGCCCCAGGACCCACCATCAGGGTTCTGGGTCAAGTTACTGTCATGGAGGGCTGTGGCCAATATCTAGAAGCTGCCACTCTAGACCCAGGATCCACCATCGTGGGTCTGAGGTCATTATTCCTCACACAGTGAGCCTTCGTTCCACCACACCAAGAAACAGCCACTCCAGCCCCAGGACCTGCTGTCAGGGCTCTGGGGCCAAGGTACAGGCATGGAGGGCTGTAGCAAATATCTAGAAGCTGCCACTCTAGCCCCAGGACCCAATGTCATGGGTCAGGGGCCATAATTCCTCGCACAGGACTTCCATACTTTTTTCGAATGCCCGAACCGAAAACGACCAAACTGAATGGCCAAACCCGAACTCGGTGACTGAACCAAACGGCCTAACCAACGGGCGGACCGAACCCAAACCGCGATCTGTTCACCCATCCCTAGGGCTCTGCCGTCACTTCTTTTAACACCCAAATAGAAATAAATTAAACCCGAGTCCTACTCCCAGTTTCTTTGTCCTACTCTCAGTTCTTAAGACTACAATCTTTTCTACACCTCCAGCCAAGACTCCAGGGAAACCAAAGGTTGAATTTCAAATAACAGATCAGTGACCTGTACCTAAAGTTATATTTAGTTCCAAATTAAAATCCCACACACAATTGAGAACTATCAGCAAAAGCAATTGACATCTCAGTGCTTTATTCCTTAAATTGGGGTTTGAAGGGGGAGATATTAGTTGGCAGCTCACAGTCAAATCAATGCATAGTGTGAAGGGTGTTTGCTTTCCAATCAAAACTGTTAATCCAGTTTCAGGCAGAAATTAGGTGGTTTTCTAATTGAGTGGCCAGGAGACAACTGCCCTGACATATTTCCATGCAACCTCTGCAGTAATAGAAAAACATTCAGCATACGGTCCCCAAGGGCCTAGATAATTGTGTGTTCCTAGGTGTTAATGAGATGCAAAGATACATTGATTCACAAATAGCAAGTCATTAGCAGATATGCCAAGGGTTAAATAAACTCATATGGTAAATAATGAGACTATTCTGAAAGATGACGTTGCAGCTCCAGACACCATTGAAATGTGGAAATCAGTTTAAATTAAACACATAGGCATGTCTGACTGCATTTTATCATTAGTTAATTTATGCCTTGAATTAATTACATGTGCTAAATATACAACTGGTGTAAACGAATATAACTCCATTGGTGTCAGTCAGTGGGAGCAGAAAATCTTACATCTGCAGAGGATCTGGCTTGTTAACTGAAATTATCTTCTGTCTTTATTATCAATGTTAAACTTCAGTGTAATGAAATCCCTATGGATCCAGAGAAGAAGTTAATTATACCACTGCGTTCTCTATAGGGGGGTTTAGTGGTATGGTTCTTTAATACCTCTGATCAGGCCTGACAAGAGGGAGGAAAGAGGGAACAATTGTACCCAGCCCTGAAACTAAGCCCCTCCCTGCTAATAAAAGATTATTTTTCTTAATATCTAGATCTATCGACTGCATTTGATACTGTTGATCATGAGATGTTGGTGATGCACCTGTGGGACTGTGCAGGGCTGGGAGGGACTGTTCTTGAATGGTTCCGCTCTTTTCTAACTGGAAGAACACAACGGGTGGTGTTCGGGGATTATTTTTCATCAAAAATATATTAAATAAAAATACAAAGACCTCTCGTGTGGAGTCCCTCCGGGTTCTGTTTTCTCCCCTCTCCTGTTCAACATGTATATGCAGCCTTTTGGCGAGGTGATTAGGGGGTTCGGAATCAGTGTTCAGTGTCATCAATATGCTGATGACACCCAACTGTACCTCTCTTTTTCAACAGACCCAGGCCTGGCAGTCACAATGCTTACTTGGTGTTTGGTGGCTGTGAGGGACTGGATGAGGGCTAATCAACTGAGACTGAATCCTGACAAGACAGAGATGATGTTAGTGCATAAGGCGATGGAGTTGGTGGCCCCCATCTCCAGGTGGAGGCTGTGGTGAGGAGTGCTTTCCGCCAATTACATCTTGTACGACGCCTTCGGCCATTTGTTTCAGACTCTGACCTGGCCACTGTCATCCATGCTTTCATAACCTCTAGATTGGACTATTGTAATGCACTCTACATGGGGCTACCCATGGTGGCGGCTTGGAAACTGCAGCTGGTGCAGAATGCGGTGGCCCGTCTCTTAGTGGAACTGTGCCGCTGGGAGCACATTACACCAGTTCTCTGTTCTCTGAACTGGCTGCCGGTAGTTTTCCAAGCGCAATTCAAGGTGTTGGTCTTGGTCTATAAAGCCCTAAATGGCCTGGCCCCTACCTATCTGTGAGATCGCCTCACTCCCGGGTCCTGGATCAGCCCCTGCGGTCATCTGGGGTGCCCTGCTTGAGGTCCCCCAGGTTTTTGGAGGGGCCACGCAGGAGAGGGCATTCTTGGTGGCTGTGGAACTCCCTTCCGGTTGGAGCACGGTTTGCACCAAATCTCCCCTCCTTTTGGAGAAGTTTAAGACCTGGATGTTCCGCCAAGCATTTGGCAAGGGAGATGAGTAAGGGGGGGGGAGTTGGGTATGGTGGGGTGGGATTAGTTATTTTCCCTTCTTTTATGTTGTTTTTAATTCTTTTGGTTTTAGCAATTGTAAGCTGCCCCGAGCTGCCTGTGGCAGGAGAGGTGAGGTAGCAATTTTTAAATAAATAAATAAATAAATAATGTACGTTAAAACTGATGAATAAAATCATAAAATTGCAAGTAACATATGTGTAACTAAAGCACCAATATGGTCTCCATAAATCAATTTCAAAACTTAGGATAGGAGAATGGGAAATAGTGTCCCCTCCTCCCAGCTACCAAGATGTACCAGCGCCCAAATGTCTCTCAATGGGCCTGCTTCTGATGATAGTGCTGATGAACAAAAATGTTTTTTGAAGTTGAGATTGTTATAAACAGGGGTTCATTATAAGCATGATTTCTTAGTTTATTTGAGTAGCACGGTCTACGTTAGGTTTTCTTAAGGCAACTATTTATCATCTGGTATTATCTCACAATGGGAATTTTCAGACATTACGTGATCACAGTGAACCACACTGAATCACAGTGGAGTCAGTGTGGTGGCTGTGATCGCATGAACATCTGTTTGACCCTTGCCAGATGTTCACCACAGTTCTTGTGGGTGTCAAAGCTAAGAAGTCTGGTTCTGGCTCTGAGACTGGCCACGATCAGGAAAGGGGCAAAAGTAATATTTCATGCCCCAAACCACGATAGGGAATCGGGCACAGATTGAAACTGTTGGAACAAACATTGTTCCGCTATTTTCAGAGCTGGTGAAAGTAGCAAAATGAAACTAGCAGAATGAATGTCTCTATCGCACCATGCCACTCTTTGAGGAAGAGTTTTTTCTGGCAGAAAAAGCTAACACAGCAGCGTGCCATTTCAGCCCTACGGCCGGCCTCATCATGGACCAGGATCCAAGATGGATCCCAGTTTGAGGTTCAGTGTATTGGGCCTCCAGACACAACACGTCTGAAAATACCCAATGTCATCCAGAGACAGTGGCTCCCAATTTTTTACCTGCATAACACTTCTTTGAAATAAAAATTATATCCCATGATCCCAGCCAGCAACAAAGACATGAAAAATATATCAATTATTTATATTAATTGTGACCATATCTAAACCATCTGACATCCTGGCCAACCCACACTTTAGAAATACCTGGCATAAGATATAGATACCGTAAAATACTTCTATGGTACCTGCAAAGATTTATTATTAATTATTATTAATTATTAATTATTAACTTATGTAAGGTACACATACCTCATTGAGACTAGGGGTATTTTCAGACGTAACGGGGCCAATTGGCCCCATCACGAAAACAATATATTCATCCCCTGCCGGGATGACCCCGTCATGCCCTAACAGACGTGCCAGGGGACCCCGGCGGGGAATCAGGGAGGGGGCGGAGCCGCGCGGCACAACGTGCAGCCACACGGCCCTGCCCCCTCCATGCTCCCCGCTGCCCTCCCTCTGGGGAAATGGGCGGCCACCATGGCCAATATGGCTGCAGCGCTCACCCGATTTGGACATGGGCAGGAATCACTGTGGGGATTCTGGGCCGTGGCCACCGTCCAGAAGTGACGGTGGGGTTCATCACGGCGGGGAATCACCTTCGCCACATAACCACCGCCGCTCCCGCCGCTTTGGCCGCTCACATGGCGAAAGTGATTCCCCGCCATGGTAACATCTGGGGGGGGGGACATCCGTTCCCCCCAACAGACGTTCCATGATCGCAGTCACCACATGACTGTGGTTGACTGTGATCTTGTAACGTCTGAAAATACCCTAGGTCATGAGACTAGCAGACACAAACAGGAAGGATTTTAAATGCTGAACTGTGAGTTTTTAGAGACAGAAGGGAAGGAGTTAATTTTGTAATTGCTCCATTGCTCCATGGCTGGGTGGAGATGGGTGTTGTGTGGGAGCATGCATACACGTACACCCACCGCAAGTGGTGTTTACACAGGGTATTTTCAGACGTGATGCCATCCTGATTCACCACAGTGAATCCCCACTGGGGTTGAACAGAACAACCACCCCCCGGGGCCAATAAAAAACCCGAACAGACATGCGGGGAGATCCTGACGTGGTATCGGGGAAGGGGCGGGGCCGTGCGGCGCAACGTGTGGCCACACGGCCCTGCCCACCACGCTCCCCGCCGCCCGCCCTCTCGGGAGTTGGGCGAGCGCCACGGCCAATGCGGCTGCAGCGCCCACTCGCTTTGACCATGACCCAGAATCCCGCCGGGGATTCCGAGCCGTGATCGCTGGCCAGACATTACGTTTTATTGCTTCCTACCAGGAATCACTTTGACCACACTTTCGGGGCTCATCCCGCGGGAAGCCCGGGAAGTGTGGTTGAAATTGACCGCATGTGGTAATCAGTGGTGGTGAACATCTGGCCGCCGTCAAACAGATGTTCAGGGCGCTTTGGTCCCACAGCGAAATTGACCGTAGTTCGCTGTTGTTGACTGTGATCTCGTAACGTCTGAAAATACCCACAGATGCCTCCACCCATCTCCATCCAGAGAAATGCACTCCACCCACCGCAAGTGGTGTTTACACAGACACCTCCACCCATCTCCTCTGAGTGAAACTGGGTGGAGGCATCTTGTGTGAAAAGGGCCCATGTTGCAGGGCTACAGTCGTGCCCTGTATCATGTATAATAAAATGTAACACCCATTTTATCGTTGTTAGAGTGTCTGTGGGTGATTTCAGATGTTAAATGGTCCCAATTCACCACAGTGGATTCCCAGCAGTGACGAGCCACCCAACCACCTCCTGTGATCCAGCGAGGCCCTGAACAGATGTAACGGGACTGGGACCACGGCAGGGAATCAGCCTGACAGACCACAGCCCGTGGCCATGCAACAGACGTGACGCCAATTCCCAGCCATGTTCAAAACACCCAGAAGGCACCGGGGAGGTGCGGGAGGAAGACATGGCTGGCTGAGGGCAAAAGAAGCCAAAAGCACCAAAAGAGAACACCCACACAAGGGAAATGGGAAGAGAGGGGGATAAGGGAGAAGAGCCATTGAGGTGGCACACGAAGCAGGCACAGAGAGAACAAGGTCACAGTGGAACATACAGCACAAACACACGCCCGGGTGCATACACATGCATACGGGAAAGGGAGGGAATGGGGGACACAGTGGGACAGAGAACACACATGGCACAATGGGTACAGGGGGGAGAGAGAGGGGGTGGGGACAGGGAGCAGGGTGGGGAACTGGCCCAGGGCTGTCTCTTATACACATCTAGATGTGTATAAGAGACAGCCTCTAGATTGGACTATTGTAATGCACTCTACATGGGGCTACCCATGGTGGCGGCTTGGAAACTGCAGCTGGTGCAGAATGCGGTGGCCCGTCTCNGGGGAGGTCACACGGAACAGGGAGTAGCTCGGGAACAGTCAAGGAGGCAGACAGGAACCCCAAGCACTGGTGAGGGTGTGATGTATGGGATGGACGAGATCCGCAGCCGTGCAGCCGGTCGAAATACACACACAACCCCCGGGAGGATGCCTGGAGTTGCAGTCCAGGGGTCACAGAACCCCGCGGTCACAGATTCACCCAAGGGGGGGCACGGGAAAAGGAGGGATTGCAGGCGGACTAGGAAGGTCAGCAGCACCCCGGGTTGCTGGGTGGCAGCTTGGAGATAAGGACACGGCCACTGGACAAGACAGCCACAGAGGGGAACACCGGTTGCAGAGGTGGATGGGGGGGGGCATGGAGGGGGCCTAGAATCACAGGCAGGGGCAGCGGAACCCCAGGAAGCAGGCAGCACAGCAGCAAGGCCGGGACATCATGGAGGGAGCGGGAAGCAATCCACGGCATCAGGGTGGAGGTGGGAGCTCACAAAGGGGCCAGCAACCGGGACCCAGAAGGCACAGGGGGCCTCACAGCCAGCTACAGGAGGCCACGAAGTGGCCCGCCAGGTTCACAAAGTGGGGCACTGAAGCATGCCACAATGGTATCCCAGTGCTGCCATGTGGTGGATGATGAGGTAGTACGCCTCGAAGGTACCCTGCACAGCGAGCCCCACCTGCACATCAGAACAGGACCACACACCAGCCAGCACCGCCAGCTCCACCCCGGTGGGCTCCGACAAGCCATAGTCAGCAACTGGGGGCCACGGAAGGTGACCGAGATCCAAGAGCTGGTGATAGACTGCCCCACGAGACCGCTGGTACCCACAGGCCCCGTGAACACAGCCAAAGAAGGACACGGCCAGGGCAGGGCCCCCCTCCATCAGACAGGCCGTGTAGGTGGACAGGCTGCACACAGAGAGGGCAGACATTGTCTCTGCTACCAACCGCCCCACATGCGCGCACCTCATCTCTGGGATGTGCCCATCAGGAAAGAGACGTAGGTCCAGCATCTCCATGTGCAGCTGGCAATCGTGGGTGCTCACCTCATAGCCATAGTAGCGCAGCCTGGAGCTCAGACTTGCATAGGCACTTGTGAGGCTATTGGGGTGACTCAGGAGGAATTGCATGGCCGGGGAATGCCACAGGTCACACAGGGCCATGGTCTCGTGGAAGATCCATTTATGGGGAGCGCTGGGGGTGGAGGGGCCCGTGAGCACCGGGGAAGCCCTGCCAGTCATGGTCCAGCACGTGCCTGATACTAAATGTAAGGTGAGAGGGGCCCCACAATTGCTGGAGGGATGGGAGGGGAAGCAAGGGTTCTCCAAGGCCAAGTGATAGGGCCACAGGCTGCAACATTGCCCGGCTAATGAGCGAATCGTAGGGTGTGGATCCAGCACAGTTGCTGCCACCGAGCACACATACAAGACATCCTACACACAGCTCAGGGCAACGAGGACAACAGGCAGCCAAAACACAGGGAGGGGATGACAGCAGGGATGTAACTGCAGCCCGCACATGCCTAGGCGAAGGCTGGACCATGTGCCAGACCCTGTGCAGGAACTGCAGGTGTGCACAATGGGGTGCCCACTGCCACCCTGCCCCTGCCACCCTGTGGGAGCCGGCCCAGCCATCTGGGGGGGCAGAGGTGACCTGGGGCCTCCTGGCCGGTAGGCAGGTCGTGAACAGGGGGTGTGGTGACACGTGCCCCAGCCTATAACGCGTGCGGCTCCAATCCACCTGGGCCACCATTCACCATGGATCTGGGAAGGTTGGGCACCTGCAGGATGCACCTAGCACTCTACGTTGAGTGGTACCGCTCACACATGGACCTCCTGCGCATCCAAACCACAGAGGTGCACCTGGATGTCCGGCTGTGGGTGAGCATGGCCTGGAGAGCTGCTGGAGCCCAGCAAGCCCACCACAGTCACAAGCGCTTCCTGGCCTGGCTCAGGGCCCAGAAGGTGTCTGGAATGGCCAGGCAGGACCTCATCTGCACCCAGCAGCAGGCTGCAGCAGCTGGCCGACTCCAGTGGTGGAAGGAAACCATGGGCCTGTGCTGTCTTGTTCGCTATGCTCATTGCCTGGTGGCTATGGGTCATGGAGCAGGTACAGGGGTGGTGGGCCAGGACGCTGGGTCAGTGGGATGAGGCCACCTGGAGAGACCAAGTTCGGTCAAATTCCGAACTTCCGAACAATGTTCGACCATTCAAAACCAGTTTTTTTTGTTTGTGTTGTCACTAGGGATGGGCAAACAGAACGGAGTTCAGAAATTCAGTTCGGTACGGTTTGAAATTCAAGTTCGGTTCAACATTCGATTCGGTCAACTGAAAAGACAGATTTCGGTCCGAACTCCAAACTTACGAATTGTGTTTGCCCATCCCTACCACTCAGGGTGCATTACCATCTCACCCTTCTATGCCCGGATGTACCGAGGGGACCTTGTGGACATGGGGATGACTCGGGTCAAGGGGGTGCTGATGTCCCCCTTCATCCTGGGGGACCCGGCCTATTATTATTATTATTATTATTATTATTATAAACATTTATATAGCACCAGTCATGTGACCCGGTGCTGTACAGTACATAGAAATAGACGTGGTCCCTGCCTGTGGCTTACAATCTAAAAGACAAGGAGGGGGAGACAGGGAGAGGAGACAGTGGGAGAGACAAGGGAGAAGACAGACAAACATTCAAGCAGATGCGAAGATTCAGGTGCATGTGCTTGGCTTGGTTACAATCAGGTTGCAGCCGTCTGCAGAGGAGGGCAGACAGTAGGTATATGGGAATGTCTAGCAGCCCTTCGTATCACAGCCTGCAGTGGAAGCTGCTGGCCACTGGTCTTTAAAGTCCTGGCTAATTCCGGGTGGGGAAGGGGACAAGCCGGCTCTCACAACCGGCTTCTGCGTTCCCCCCCACTCCCCGAGGCACTCACAAAGTTCTTTTTCTTTTGTCCCCGCAGGTCCAGCACAGTGAGAAGAAGCAGCACAGCAACCCCCTCCTCACTGGCAGAGATGGCAGCGGCGCTCAGCAGAGGGAGGCAGGTAAGTGGATACTCCTGGCACAAGCTGCTGGCCGCTGGGCTCTAAAGCCCTGGCTATTTCCGGGTGGGGGAGGGGCCAAGCCGACTCTCACAACCAGCTTCTGCGTTCCCCCCCCACTCCCCCAGACACTCATAAAGTTATTTTTCTTTTGTCCCCGCAGGTCCAGCATGGTGAGCGGCAGCAGCACAGCAACCCCCTCCTCACCGGCAGAGATGACAGTGGTGCTCCGCAGAGGGAGGCAGGTAGGTGGATACTCCTTGCACAAGCCGCTGGCCACTGGGCTTTAAAGCCCTGGCTATTTCTGGGTGGGGGAGGGGACAAGCCGGCTCTCACAACCGGATTCTGCGTAACCCCCCCCCCCCCCAGACACTCACAAAGTTCTTTTTCTTTTATCCTTGCAGGTCCAGCACAGTGAGCGGCGGCGGCACAGCAAGCCCCTCCTCGGCAGCAGAGATGACAGTGGCGCTCAGCAGAGGGAGGCAGGTAGGTGGATATTCCTCCCTGCATCCCTGATATTGTCCCTGATGGCCTTGTACCCCGTTTTGAACTCCTGGACCTTTGATCGGCACTGCGCCATGGTCCTCTGGTGCCCCGTCACCTCCATGTCCCGCACAATCTCCAAGTAGACATGCTCGTTCCTCTGGTTGACCACTAGTTCCAGCTGATGCTCAAGGTTCCCCTAGATCCTGATGAAGTCCTGGGTTTCCCTGTGCCCCCATTGCCCCCCCCCGTTGGTACGGCTGTCTCCCACATGGGCCTTCCAGGTCCTCCTCCTCTTCCGCCTGGTGAGCACCCACAACCTCCGAGGACTCAGGCTCCTGGGCCCGTTTCCATGTCTGTGGGTCATAATTGGGGGGGGAGGTTGACTGCTGGGTTGCCTCAGCCCCGCGGCCCTTCCCCCTGTCCCCCCCAGCCCACCCGCCTCCCTTGCTCTCTCGCCCTCCACTCTCCTCTCCCTTCTGCCTCGCTCCATCCCACCATGTTCACCTGCTGCAGTGTGCCCTTTAAATCTCCCTCCCCAGCCTGTGTTGTTGCGCATTGTTTGGCAGCAACGCTGCGTGCTTTCCCCCCAGCTGGGAATCATTTTGCTTGATTCTGGCTGGTGGTTGCCAACATTCAGACATTACTTTTTGCTGTTTCCCCGTAGGAATTGCTTTGACCACCTTGGGTGTTTTCAGACATTGCGAGATCACAGTCAACCACAGTGAACCACACTCAACCCCGCTGCGGGGCCAAAGGGCCCTGAACATCTCTTCGGTGGCTGCCAGATGTTCACCACAGTCAATCCCCAGCAGGGGACAAAATCAACCACCCTTCCGGAGCTCCGACCCAGACCATCTCCGAAAGCATGGTCAAAGCAATTTCCACCGGGAAACAACAAAAAGTAACAACTGAACAGCAACCACCAGCTGGTGCTCACCCGATGGTGCTCACCCCGACACCAAAATGCTGCGAGATGGACCGGCAGGAATTGGGTGTTGCAAGGGCCCAGACCCCGATGGCCACCCACTGGACCATGGGAATGGGGGTCCGCATGGAAGTGTATTACGGACACCCTCTGGGCCCTGAGCTGGGCCAGGAAGCACCTGTGACAGTGGTGGGATCTCCGGTCACTAGCAATGCTCCTGGCCATACTCACCCACAGGCGGGCGGCCATCTGCACCTCTGCAAGAGGTCCGTTTGCGAGCAATACCACTCTGCGCAGACTGCTAGGTGCATCCCGCAAGTGCCCAACTGCCCCAGCTCCATGGTGAACAGTGTCCCAGATGGTTTGGGGGCGCTCCCATTATAGTCTGGGTCATTTGTCACCCCACCCCCTGTTCGCGATCTGCCTACGGGCCGGGGGGAAAGGGCAAGTCACCTCTGCTTCCCCCCAGCCATATGGGCCAGCTATTGCATGGGGACTGGGGCGGGGCAGCAGTGGGCACCCCATTGCGGACACCTGCGGTCCCTGAATGGGGCCTGGCACACGGTCCAGTCTGTGCCCAGGCATGTGCGGGCTGCAGCTGCATTCCTGCTGTCATCACCTGCCACCTCTCTGTGTTTTGGCTGCCTGTTGTCCTCACCACCCTGATCTGTGTGTAGGATGTCCTGTATGTGTGCTCAGTGCCAGCAGCTGTGCTGGGTCCGCACCCCATGCCTCGCTCATTAGCCAGGCAATGTTGCTGCCTGTGGCCTTGTCGCTTGCCCTTGAAGCTCCCCTGCTTCCCCTACCATCCCTCCAGGGATTGTGGGGCCCCTCTTGCCTTACAGTTAGTATCAGGTTCATGCTGGACCATGGCTGGCAGGGCTTCCCCACGGCTTGCGGGCCCCTCCACCCCTGGCACCCCCATAGCTGGACATTCCGTGAGACCATGGCCCTGTGTGACCTGTGTGACCTGTGGCATTCCCCAGCCATGCAGTTGCTCCTGAGCTGCCCAGACAGCCTCACAGGTGCCTATGCGAGTCTGAGCTCTGGGATATGCTACTTTGGCTATGAGGCGAGCGCCCACAACTGCCAGCTGCATGCGGAGATGCTGGACCTGCGCCCCTTTTCTGATGGGCGCATCCTGGAGATGAGGTGCACGCATGTGGGGTGGTCGGCGGCGGACACCATGTCTGGGCTCTCTGTGTGCAGCCTGGCCATCTACATAGCCTGTCTGGTGGAGGGGGCCCCCGCCCTGTCCGTGTCCTTCTTTGCCTGTGTTCATGGGGCCTGTGGGTACCAGCGGTCCCATGGGGTGGTCTATCACTGACTGTTGGAGCTCAGTCACCTTCATTGGTCCCCAGATGCTGACTATGGCTTGTCAGAGCCCACTGGGGCGGAGATGGCAGTGCTGGCTGGTGTGTGGTCCTGCTCCGATGTGCAGGTGGGGCTCATTGTGCAAGATCCCTTTGAGGCATACTACCTGGTCACCAACCACATGGCAGCACTGGGATACTGTCAGGGCATGCTTCAGTGGCCCCACTTCATGCACCTTGTGGGCCATCCAGCTCCAGGCCCCTTTATGGCCCCCTTCAGCTGGCTGTGAGGCCCCCTGTGATTTCTGGGCCCTGGTTGCTGGCCCCGCTGTGTGCTCCTGCCTCCTCCCTGATGCCGTGGGTCACTGCCCGCTCCCTCCATGATGCCCCGGCCTCGCTGCTGTGCTGCCTATTTCCTTGGGTTCTGCTGCCCCTGCCTGTGGCTCTGGACCCCCTCTGCACACACACCCGTCCACCTCTGAAACCAGTGTTCCCCTCCATCGCTGTCTTCTCCCGTGGCCGTGGCCGGAGCTCCAAGCCACCACCTGGCAACCCGGGGTGCTGCTAAACTTCCAAGTCCACCTGCCATCCCTCCTGTGCCTGTGCCCCCCCCTTGGGTGAGTCTGTGACCACGGGGATCTGGGGCACCCAGACTGCACCTCCGGCATCCTCTGGGGGGGGTGTATTTGGACTGGCTGCATGGCTCCAGCTCTCCTCTCTCCTATCCTTTGGACCTTCGCTGGTGAGTGGGGTCCCTGTCTGCCTCCTGGACTGTTCCTGGGCCACTCCCTGTTCCGTGTGGCCTCCCCCTGTGCCTGTGTTCCACCTCTGGGGGTCCCCCCATTCTGGGACTGACTGTGCCGCTGTGGGGGTGCCCGTGCAGGCTGTGCTGTTGTGGGGGTTCTGGATGCCCTTCCCCATATCCTGCCCTGCCCCTGGGCCGGTCCCCCTCACCGCTCCCTGTCCCCACCCCCTCCCCCCTTTGCCTGTTGTGTTGTGTGTGTTGTTTGTACGGCTGTGTTCCCCCTTCCCTTTCTTTCCTGTGCAGGTGTGTATGCGCCCGTGCATGTGTTTGTGCTGTGTGTTTCACTGTGACCTCATTGTTTCTGTGCCTGCTGTGTGTGTTTGCCTCTGTGGCTCTTCTTCCTCCTCCCCCTCCCTTCCCGTTTCCCTTGTATGGGCATTTCCTTTTGGCGCTTTTGGCTTCCTTTGCCCTCAGCCAGTCATGTCTGCCTCCCACCCCTCCCCGGTGCCTTCTGGGCATTTTGACCATGGCCGGGAATTGGCGTCATGTCTGTTGTGCTGCCCCGGGCCGTGGTCTCTCTGTCCAATTCCCTACCATGGTCCTGGTCCCGTCACATCTGTTTGGGTCCTTCCTGGACCATGGGGGGTGGTTGTTTGGGTTGCTATCACTGGGAATCCACTGTGGTGAATCGGGACCATGTAATGTCTGAAATCACCCACTTTCGGAGATGGTCTGGGTCAGACCTCTGGAAGGGTGGTTGATTTTGTCCCCTGATGGGAATTGACTGTGGTGAACATCTGGCGGAAACCAAACAGACGTTCAGGGTCCTTTGGCCCTGCCGCGGGGTTGAGTGTGGTTCACTGTGGTTGACTGTGATCTCGTAACGTCTGAAAACACCCTGTGTAAAAAGGGCAGTAGGATGCAATGGTGCCCTGTTCCTAACAGGGACAACTGNACCAAACAGACGTTCAGGGTCCTTTGGCCCTGCCGCGGGGTTGAGTGTGGTTCACTGTGGTTGACTGTGATCTCGTAACGTCTGAAAACACCCTGTGTAAAAAGGGCATTAGCTGGTTTAATGTTATGCTCACTTTTTAAAGAAGAAGGTGTCAATAAATTCATTTAATTTTTACATATGTGACCCCGTCTAGGTATTTCTCCAGACATATGATCCTTAATTTAGCCATGTGGTTGTCCTAGGGATTATTCCTTTTTCTGATGTGAATGTATGGGAAAGTATCATTGGGTATTTTCAGACGTTAGGAGATCATAGTCAACCACAGTGAATCTGCACAGGGTGAAACTGATTCTGTAATGTCTGATGGCGGGAATGAATGTTCCCCCCTAGATGTTCACCCCCGTGAATTACGGGGGGGAAATCAGATTCACTGTGCGATTGGAGGTCCTGCCTGGACCATCCCCGATTGCGTGGTGAATGAGATTCCCCCTTGTGATGAAGGGGACAGTAATGTCTGTCCCCTGACCACGGGCCGGAATCTGCGTTGGGATTCCAGCCCATGGTCAATGCCGGGAGTGTGTGGCCAGGCGCTGCGGCCACATTGACCACAGCGCCTGCCCGTCTCCTGGTGGGCGGGCGGCTGGGGCAGCATGGGGGGTCAGGGCTGTGTGGCTGAACATTGCGCCGCACAGCCCCGCCTCCTCCCTGGATTCCCTGCCAGGATCGGCCACCACGTCTGTTAGCCCATGACGTGATGGCCCCGGCAGGGAATTAAAGGGTTGTTTCCGTGCTCGGGGCCAATTGGCCCCGTCACGTCTGAAAATACTCATTGAGGCAGTTATTGATTTCTTGCTTCAGATCCACTGCTGTGATACTGTATTTTGCATTGAGCATATTATGAGAAAGAGAACCTGACTTCTCTTAAGTCTGAAGTTTTTATTTTTCAAATGTACTAGTTTCCATAAGAAACAAAAGATTCCATTTATATTGAAAACATGCATGAAAACCAGGAGAAAGAGACTGACAGTGTATTTGCATAATCTCTCATATACACGCATACACACCCACACCCAAACATGCACACACCAATGTATTTTACATCAATTAATTATATTGCTCTGAAAAGGTGTCACATAATATTATAGATTATGCAATTACCAGTATTGGATTGATAACACCACATCATAAATATTGTGACAACTAATTAAACTGAGTATGAAAGAATTGAAGCAATAAAATATGGGAAGAGAAATTCCATGCTGATTTATGTAAACCAGAGTACTGCCGAAGAGTTTTAGGAGGTAGTTTTTTACATCACAATCAGGAATCCTTTTAGTTTCTTATCATGTGTTCATCATCCCAATTAAAGACGCCTGGTATAGTTTAAATATTTCTTTCCCTCCTATTTATGCATTAACATTATAGCCATGCTTAGTGCTGATATTTCAGCTTAAGAGACCATGTCTTGGTAAATTAGAAAAGGGATACATTTGTAAAATGAGTAATCATGACGTTTGATTTAGATACCCAGCTTCACTCTCATCCAATCCCTTATGAATATATAATTCATTTACTGTACCTAAAGGATTAAAATAATACCACTTAAAACATAACCCTTCAAAACACATTTTAAACAGATATTTCAATAGCTGAGTATATCTGAAATATATATTTAATTTAGCAAGAGTGTTTTATACAAAACACACAACCTTTAGAGGGTAAAAATATATAACTGCTTTGCCAGCATCGCTGAAACAGAGAACATAACAGCTCGTCATAACGTATGTGGGAAATAAGGATCAAATGATGAGAGACAGGGGTATAAAAATCAGCATTTGGCTGGGCATTACAGGCCACTCTCAGCCAAGACTTCATATTTTCAGTCTGTTGCTGTAGTTAAACAAAGTGTTCATTTTCATTTGGAAAATTATTACGTTGGGGGAATGTTAACATTGGAAATCAGGCAGAAATGTTCTAGCCTGTTCCTCCTTTCATACTCATCCTGTTCTGCCAAATTGTAGCAGCCCTCCTGATTCAACCCAGAAAGCAATCTGAATAAAGTTTTTGTTTGGTTTGGTTTGTTTGTTTGTGTGTTTTTCCTTATATTAAAACCATATTAAGATAATTCTCAATTAGCAAAGCTATTCAAGGTTCTCTTGCACAAATGATTAGCAGTGATCCATCACAGCTGTCACATCTGGGTTTACGCTGCATTTTTAAATACATTTCAGATGTTTCTCTGTGTTAATGTCCTCGTCAAGCTTTAAATAGACCCAATAAATTCAATAAATATAAGGCATTAACTTAGACCATAAAAAGTAGAAGATGAGTACAGATCAGTTGAAAGATATCGGCTCACCTGCAGCAGAGATGAAATTCATAATAAAGAAATATTTTAATACAAGCCAGAGCAGAGATGAAATGACTATCTACTGTGGATACTATCTGTGACAAATTTGCCTTCTTTAATTTAGTTATTTTAGCTAGGTCAGTCATTTCAGCTCAGTATTTTGGTTACATCATTTCATCACTATTGTGCATGTGCAATATCCAAATAACTGGAACACCAAAATAAAGTATCCAAGTTGAAAAAAATACTGAATAAGCAGATATGTGACCATTCATTTTGGCTGTGAATATAATTCTGATATTTGGATGGCTATCCAAGAATGCAAATAATATATACAATATCTACTATTTGTTCAGCTGAGAGACAACATAATTTAATACCTTATTTGCTTTAATTCTAGGGCATTTGGCTGACTGTATGTACTGGCTCTAGAAATTATTGTGGATGCGAGTCCTATTTACTTCACCAGGACTTTTGTCTGTGCTAATTGCTAGCATAGACAAATCCACTTGGAGTTTCATGCCTATAGTCTCATTCTGAACAGAGTTCTTATTTTGGATTACTAAACATAGCATGAAAAAGGCCTTTTTTATAGTTCCGTTTTTCTTGGCTCTGGGTGGCACATTGTGTGAGTAAGATGTTTTGGGCCTGGTGTATCTGAGTGGTTTTTTGGAAATTTCACATTGAGGTCTCCTTCAGGATTTCATAGGTTAAAATTCAAACCATATTGTCCTCCCACAGTCCCATTGACCACAATGGGTATTTTCAGACGATACGCGGGCCGTTGGCCCCGTACCGGCACCAACGGCTTCGGTCCCCGCCTGGGTCACCCCGTAACGGCACAACAGACGTGCCGGGGGGATCCCGGCGGGGAAAGTGGGAGGGGCCGGGGCCGCGTGGCGCAACGTGTGGCCGCTCGGCCCCGCCCCCTCCACGCACCCCGCCGCCCGCCCTCCGAGGAGACGGGCGGGCGGCGGGGCCAATGCGGCCGCCGCGTCCGGCCGATTGTGCCACGGCCCGGGATCCCGCCGGGGATCCCGGGCCGTGGCACGCGGCCAGACGTTACTTTTCCTTGGCCACGGCCCGGGGTCCGTTTGACCACGCTTCCCGGGACCTTCCCCCGGCTAGCCCGGGAAGCGTGGTTCAAACGAACCCCATGTGGGGATTGACCGTGGCCAACATCTGGCGCGCCGCTAACAGACGTACGGGACACGGTGACCACAGGTGGGTATTCACCGTGGTTCACTGTGTTCACGTAACGTCTGAAATCACCCATTGTCAAGAGCCTCCGCAAATCTGCTTGGACACTTTTAAAAATGCCACCTAGCAGATAATGCTGCTTTCTCCTTATTTAATAAATACTTTGCAAATTTGACAAAGAAAAATCTAGCACGGTTTCAATGAGACCAACTTATAATTTTCAGAACAAGAACCAAAGCCAACATTTAATCCTCCATTAATATGGAATGAAAAAATAATTTAAAAGGCCTCCAGCATTAAAATCCAGTTCAACTTAATCATCTAATGATTTCAGTCACTTTGACCTCAATCTTTCAGTTCTGTTTCTAGGGAACTGTGGAGTTTTTGCTATACAATGGCAGATAACACAATTCCTGCTTTACTCATACCAGCGCTAGAGTTTTATCAGAATCATGGGATATTTTTATTTATAATTTATATTTATGAGAAAATTTGTATGCCACCCCCTCCTGCTAAAAGCATCTTGGGGCAACTAACAACATGTTAAAAACAAATTAAAACAATCAATCATCAACAGTTAAAATCCAAGAAAACAATTGGACACCCCACCCTAACCCAACCCTCCCATCCCATCTCCCTCAGGAAAGGCACGGCGGAACAGCCAGGTCTTACATTGTCTGTGGAAAGAGGGGAGGTTGGTAGGGATGGGCGAATGCGGTTCGGAAGTTCAGAGTTCGGCCCGAACAAGAACAGACTAAACCGAACTCAGTTCTGAACATCGAAATGACCGAACACTTTGGTCAGTTTGGATCGTGTTCGGGTGAGTTTGGGTGGCTAAAACATGGTGTCAGTGTCAGGTCACTGAAAGGCCAAATGTGGCAGGGAGGGGGAGTCAGCTGACTCAGCTGAGGAGCAGACTTCCAGGCACCAGAGGTGGAGGGTGGAAACTGGCTTGGAGTAGCAGCCAGCCTTCCAATCACCATCCCTTTTCACATCAGACCACTGGCTTCGCAATCTGCGATTGACCACAGACAAGGCTGCATGGAGCCAGTGGGGCTTGTGGTGAGGCAGGCGCAGCAAGAAAGAAAACTGTCTGCCTCCCCCCTTCCCAACACCTTCTGAGCAAATCACTGTTCCTGAACAGCAGGCATTTCAGAAGCATTTCCCAGGTCCTGACATCATTCTCCCATTTCACCCATCCAACCGATCTACCCCCATATTCTCATTCATGCTTTTAGCTTAGCATAGATAGATTAGTGGTTATTATTTTTTTTACCCCTCCCTGTGTTCCCTGTGTTCAATCTTCCTTCCTCCCTCCCCCCTCCATTAAATCCTTTCCCTCTCCCATATATTCCATCCCAGATTCCCTTCCCTTACCCTGTTTTTTCATTTAGAGTAGGAATTTGTAGATTGATTTAAGTTTCATTCCAGTTTTGTACCCCTCCTTGTGTTGTTTGTGATTCCCCCATCCCATATCTATCTATCTATCTATCTATCTATCTATCTATCTATCTATCTATCTATCTATCTATCTATCAGAGGTCGGTGTGCGAGCGGTACCACTCTGCACAGACTGCTAGGTGCATCCTGCAGGTGCCCAGCCATCCCAGCTCCATGGTGAACGGTGCCCAGGGTGGGTTTCTACCGCAACCATTATAGACTGGGGTATGTGTCACCCCACCCCCAGGTTGCGACCTGACAACCGGCCGGGGGGCCCCGGGTCGCCTCTGGCCGCGCCCCCCCCAGCTGGATGGCCCAGCTCCTGTAGGATGACTGGGGCATGGAGGCAGTGGGTGAGCCATTGCACACAGCTGCAGTCCCTGCATGTGGCCTGTCGCATGGACCAGCCTGCACCCGGGCATGCGGGCAGCAGCTGCATTCCTGCTGTCATCACCTCCCTCCTCTCTGTGTTGGCTGCCTGTTGTACTCGCCACCCTGATCTGTGTGTAGGCTGTCCTGTATGTGTGCTCGGTTCCAGAAGCTGGTCTGGGTCCGCACCCCACGCCTCGCTCATTTGCCGTGCCCTGTTGCGGCCTGTGGCCTTATCGTTTGGCCTTGGAGCTCCCCTGCTTCCCCTCCCATCCCTCCAGGGATTCTGGGGCCACTCTTTCCTTGCTGTTAGTATTCACCACTTGCTGGACCATGGCTGGCAGTGCTTCCCCAGGGGTCACGGGCCCCACCCCGCCCGGCGCCCCCCATAGCTGGACCTTTCACGAGACCATGGCCCTGTGTGACCTGTGGCATTCACCTGCTGTGCATTTGCTCCTGAGCTGCTCAGACAGCCTCACAGGTGCTTATGAGAATCGGAGCTCCAGCCTGCGGTACTTTGGCTATGAGGCGAGTGCCCGTGATTGCCAGCTGCATGCAGAGACACTGGGCATGTGTCTGTTTCCCAATGGGTGCATCCCAGAGATGAGGTGCTCGCATGTGGGGTGGTCCATGGCAGAGACCATGTCTGCTCTCTCTGTGTGCAGCCTGGCCAACTACACGGCCTGTCTGGCAGAACGGGACCCCGCCCTGGCTTTGTCCTTCTTTGGCTGCATTCATGGGGCCCATGAGTACTGGCGGTCATGTGGGGTGGTCTATCACCGCCTGTTGGAGCTATGTCACATTCTGTGGCCCCCAGCTGCTGACTATGGCTTGCGGGAGCCCACCGGAGTGCAGCTGGCGGCGCTGGGTGGTGTGTGGTCCCGATCCGATGTCCAGGTGGGGCTCACCATGCAGGATCCCTTCAAGGCATAGTACCTCGTCACCCACCACATGTCTGTGATGGGATACCATTGGGGCATGCTTCAGTGGCCCCACTATGTGCACCTGGTGGGCCAGCTGGCCCCATTCCCCTTCATGGCTCCCTGCAGCTGGCTGTGAGGCCCCCTGTGCCTTATGGGCCCCGGTTGCTGGCCCCACTGTGAGCTCCCACCTCCACCCTGCCGCTGTGGGTCACTGCCCCATCCCTCCATGATATCCTGGACTCGCTGCTGTGCTGGCTGGTTCCTGAGGTTCCACTGCCCCTGGCTGTGCCTCTGGGCCCCCTCCACGCCCCCCCCCATCCACCTCTGCAACCAGTATTCCCCTCTGTGGCTGGCTTCTCCTGTGGCTGTGTCCTGCCCTCCAAGCCGGCACCCAGCATCCCGGGTGCTGCTGTTCTTTTATAGTCCGGCTGCGATCCCTCCTGTGCCCATGCCCCCCCAAACCCTTGGGCTGACTCTGTGACCGTGGGATTCTGGGGCCCCCGGACGGCACCTCCTGGTGTCCTGCCAGGGTGTGTGTGTGTTGGACCGCCTGCTCTTCTCTTCGGCTCCGGCTCACCTCCATCCCATCCATCAAACCCTCGCCGGCATATGGGGTCCCTGTCAGTCTCCTGGAACATTCCCAGGCTGCTCCCTGGTCCGTGTGGCCTCCCCCTGTGTCTGTGCTCTGCTCCTGAGAGGTCCCCCTGTGCTGGGGCTGCCTGTGTAGCTGTGGGGTTGCCCATGCTGCTCGTGCTGTTGTCGGGGTTCTTGATGCCATTCCCCATGTCCTGCCCTGGCCCCGGGTCCCCCCCCCTCTGCCCGTGGTGCCATGTGTGTTGACCGTCCCATTGTGTTCCCCCTTCCCTCCCTTTCCCGTGCAGGTGTGTTTGCGCCCATGGTTGTGTTTGTGCTGAGTGTTCCACTGTGACCTCATTTTCCCTGTGCCTGTTGTGTGTGCTACCTGAGAGGCTCTTCTCCCTCCTCCCCCTCCCTTCCCATTTCCCTGGTGTGGGCATTTCCTTTTGGCCCTTCGGGTTTCAGTTGCCCTCAGTCGGCCATGTCTGCCTCCTGCCCCTTCCCGGTGCCTTCTGGGTGTTTTGACCATGGCCTGGAATCGGCGTCACATCTGTTGCACTGCCTCGGGCTGTGATCTGTTGGCCCAATTCCCTACCATGGTCCCAATCCCGTCACGTTTGTTTGGGGCATTCCTGGACCATGAGGGGTGGTTGGTCAGCTTACCACCACTGGGAATCCACTGTGGTAAATCAGGAGCCCCCAACATCTGAAAACATGTTGTTTGTCATTTGAGACCTATCTGCCAATTTGAAAAGGCATTACTAACATTTTGGATTTTAGCTTTTCTTCATTTAAAAAATCTCTTTCCTCTTATTTATTTCAAATGGACATTTAGATTTTGTTGGAAACAACAAGTTGGTGAATACATTTTAAGATTATCAGGAAGCTCATTAAAAATGTAAATAGCTGGCAACACTGATTCTGGAATAACCAGGTCCTATGCCAAGCACACCTGTACCCCAGCATAGGAGAAGACAGGTGTTAGATGGACCTGGGGAACAGAATGCAGCTTTGCTCTTCAAATGCTGGCATATAGTGGCCATACTTGAGCTGGCATTAGTAAGAGTCAAACTGGTATGAGGCTGCTCATAGTAACACTGGGGAGGGAGTCCAAGGTCATCAGAGGCCACCATATTATAGTCTATCTTAGACTGACGTGGTCCTGGTTCTGACACAGCTAGGATTGTCCAAGAATTTTGCAAAATAAAGGGGGTGGTGCCTCCCCCCTAAAAAGCACCATAGTGTCATGATACTCCATTCAGCTAGGATTGTCCCTAGCCTTGTGCCTTATCATCTCAAGTACAAGGGTTTTGAGCTAGGAAGGCTCTCGAATAGGGATGTGTGAACACCGGGGGGGTTGGTATTCAGCCCATTCGAGGTTCAGATGAACCCGAAACCATTTGGTTCAGCCTGTTCAGCCCAAACGGATTTGGGGGGGCCAAACCTGTTCAGGCAGGGGGGCAGTTTTCCCTCCCCCCTCCCACTTGCCGGCCTCCCACCCTGCCCAACCTTGTAATTTTTTTAACACCCCCCCACACCAGGGATCGCCCTACCTGGTGGTGCCGGGGCTCCGGCCCTGGGTCTGGTGATGGCAGGACTGGCGGCAGGTCTGGTGGTGGCACTCCGAGGTGCTTCAGGTCACTACTAGGCCTTCCAGGACAAAGCCCAACCTACTTGGTGGTGGCGGCAGGTTGGGCGGTGGGTCTCTCCCATCCTCAAAAAGTCCACCCTTGACCCCACTGACCCCTCTAGCTACTGACCGGTCTCCCTCCTTCCCTTCACCTCTAAGCTTCTGGAACGTGTTGTCTACTCCCACTGCCTGGATCTCTTCTCTGCCAACTCCTCAGAGGACTGTCTCCAATCTGGCTTCCGCGCCCACTCCACTGAAACTGCCCTTGCCAAGATCACCAATGATCTACTTGTCACTAAATCTAAGCACCTTTACTCCATTCTTGTCCTCCTTGATCTCTTTGCTGCCTTTGACACTGTCGACCAGTGACTCCTACTGGACTCTCTCCACTCCCTAGGCTTCTGCAGCTCTGTCCTTGACTGGTTCTCCTCCTACCTCTCTGACCGCTCCTTTAATGTGTCTTTTCCCCACTCAAACTCTTTTTTCCTCCCCCTCTCAGTTGGGATTCCCCAAGGCTCTGTCCTGGGCCCTCTCCTCTTCTCTATCTACACCCTGTCCCTTGGCAAACACATTGCCTCCCACGGCTTCCAATATCACCTCTATGCTGACGACACTCAACTCTATCTCTCCACCCCCTTTTTCTCTCCC
Organism: Sphenodon punctatus; assembly: GCA_003113815.1. NCBI lineage: Eukaryota > Metazoa > Chordata > Lepidosauria > Sphenodontia > Sphenodontidae > Sphenodon > Sphenodon punctatus. The sequence goes on from QEPC01012203.1 coordinate 1,068,984, forward strand.
TCTGTCCAGCTCGCCTCATCAACTGTCTCTCTGATATCACCGCCTGGATGTCCTGACGTCAGCTCAAGCTCAACATGGCTAAGACTGAGCTCCTTATCTTTCCTCCCTACCCTTCCTGTTCCCTGTTCCCTGTCCATCCTTATTGACGGGGTCACCATCCACCTCATTCCCCAAGCCCATAGCTTGGGCTTCGTCTTTGATACTCACCTTTCCTTTAAACCTTACATAGACTCTGTTGCCAAGTCCTGTTGCTTCGCCATCTACAACATTGCTCAGATTAGCCCCTTTTTCTCTGTCTCATCAGCCAAAACCCACGTTCACACCATGGTCATCTCTCACCTTGACTACTGCAACCTCCTCTTTACTGGCCTCCCCTGCTCTCACCTGTCCCCCCTTATCTCCAACCAAAACTCTGCTGCTAGGGTCATCCATTCAGCCCATCACTTCGACCACGTGCAGGCTCTCCTCTCCTCGCTTCACTGACTCCACCTTCCCAAATGCATCCTTCACAAACTCCTTGTATTCACTTATAAATACTTTCACAACCTGGCTCCCCCTTACCTCTCAGCCCTAGTCTCCTTACACACTCCTGCACACACTCTCCGCTCCTCCTCTGTCCCCTCCCACACTCTCCCTCGTCTCCCCTGCTCCCCTAACCATCTTTGCCCCTTTTCCCTTGCTGCCCCCCATGTCTGGAACTCCCTCCCTGCCACATTCATCTTGCCACCTTCCCCCACACCTTCAAATACCTCCTCAAAACCCACCTCTTCCTCCCCGCCTTTCTTGATGCCTGTTAGAACATTCCTTTCAATTTTTACTGTCTGCCCTCCCCGCAGACTCTTGCCTAACTACAACCAAGTCAAGTATGTGCACCTGAGACCTCGCATCCACTTGAAGATTATTTATCCCTTGTCTCTCCCTATGTCCCCTCTCCTTGTCTCCCTGCTCCTTGTCTATTAGATTGTAAGCCGTAGGCAGGGACCGCGTCATTCTTGTTCTCTAAAGCACCAGGTACACATCTGGTTTTACACAAATAATAATAATAATAATAATTAATAATAAATAATAAATTTAGGAGCAGGAGCCCCCTGTGCTGCTTCTCTGCTTCTTCAGCCTCATCTCCCTTCCCCCCTACGTGGAAGCAATGTGGGCCTGCAGGAGGTACTCTGTGCTAATAGAGGGTGATTTCAGACGTTACGTGAACATGGTGAACCATGGTGAATACCCACCTGTGGTCAGTGTGTCCCATACATCTGTTCGCGGCGTGCCAGATGTTGACCACGGTCAATCCCCACATGGGGTTCGTTTGAACCACGCTTCCCGGGCTAGCCGGGGGAAGGTCCTGGGAAGCGTGGTCAAATGGACCCCGGGCCGTGACCAAGGAAAGGTCACGTCTGGCCACGCGCCACGGCCCGGGATCCCCGGCGGGATCCTGGGCCGTGGCACGATCGGCCAGCCGCGGCGGCCGCATTGGCCCCGCCACCCGCCCGTCTCCTCGGAGGGTGGGCGGCGGGGTGCGTGGAGGGGGCAGGGCCGTGCGGCCGCATGTTGCACCGCGCGGCCCCAGACCCTCCCACTTTCCCTACCGGGATCCCCCCGGCACGTCTGTTGTGCCATTACGGGGTGGCCCCAGCAAGGAACGAAGCCGGTGGTGCCGGTACGGGGCCAAAGGCCCACATAACGTCTGAAAATACCCAGAGATGCCAAATTTAGCAGCATAGCAAAGATTCTCTGCCTGGCCATATGCTGTAACTGCAGGAATCTCCAAACAGGAATAGTTCTCAAGCACTGCAGTAATCACAGTGGCAAAGGTCAAAAGTGCCTAGGAGTGGCCATGGCTCCATTGTGCTTGCTTCAGGAACCATGGAATACTCCCTCTATGTCATCTGGCTATCTGCTGTGTAAAGCTCCTTGGAGGGACTAGACTTGAGTCTTCTAGAAAAACAGTAGCTGTTAGAAGCAGAACTTGAAGGCTACTGGTTGAATTAAACACAAGAGATACTGTGAGACATTATGGAGAGTCAGGCTAATTATAATAAACTTTATTTTTATATAGCAACCTCCTACTAGGGCACTTGGAAAACTCTACATATAACTAATAAACACAACTTTTCATCCTCACAAGAACCCTGTGAAGTAGGTTAGGCTGAGAGAATAATGTGACTGGCTCAAGGTCACTTAGTGAATTTCCAGTTAAGTCGAGACTAGAACCAGGGTCTCCCCAGCTCAAATACTGCACATCTAACCATTACACCACACTAACTCTCAAAATAATTTGAAAAGCCAAAATAATTTGGAAGTATTTTAGTAGAAAAATAAATGGAAAATCTGTTAACGCTAACGCTCCGTGCAAATTCTGTTCTTCTGAGTACATGACAATTGCAGATAGAATGAAGAAGCACTTGTTGAATCCTTGTGCTAGGTGTCCAGATATTGTTAAAGACAGATTATTTTAGTCAAACAGTTTTTTTAAAAAAAAGACAAACTGCTCTGCATAAAAATTTTGTTTTTCCCCTCATATTCCATTTCTACTTCATTTACAGCAGCATCACAAAGCACAGCACCTTCTAATTAAGATATGAGTGATAGTGAAGGTGTTCATAATTCCATTTCTACATTGTCTTCAAATGTTTTTTCTACTCAATGAGCTTCAATATGAAGAACTCCTACTCCTGGAAAGTACTCAGATGTTCATCAAATTGGTATTAACAGTTTTTTTCTGAACAAATGTCTGATAACCAGAAAAAGAAATTGATCATATTCATAGGAAGACTCTTATTTGTAGTTATGTCTTTGTGTCTTGATTAGATTGTAAACTCCATGAAACAGGGACTGTCTTTATGTTAAGTGTATCTATACAGCACTGCATACGACTAGTAGCACTATAGAAATGATAAATAATAGTAGTAGTACTAGCAGTAATATATTTGTTAGAAGTATTTTCAGCAATGCCCGATTTCTTATAGTTAAAAAACCTTATATGCTAGATTCCTTCACATACCCACCCAAAACTGCATACAATTTACAATGTTCCATTTAAGAAATAGCTTGCAGGGGAGTCTTCTGAATGCCGAAGTGGAAGATGTGAAAGAGAGTTTGTATCCTTATTCACACAAGCTCCTTGTGTGTCTCTAGTGTCTGATGCATGGAACAATATTTACAATGAGGTCATCATCACCTTCATGGTATCAGCTCCAAAACCCGTGTTTACTCTTTCCAGTGCACAACTGAACATCAAGTCACAGCCCAATATACTACTGACCAATTAAAAAATATAATCAATGAATTAGGTTCACAGAAGGTTATTTCAGTAACTTGAGACTGACAGCATGGTTAACATAAACGCTTGTTGGGCTTTGTTGATAAATGAATATTCGCATCTGTTTTGTTATGGATGTGCTGCCAATGTGATGCAGCTCTTCATTTTTGATGTTGAGGATATGGCAACTTTCTCATAACATGTATCAAAAGTGAAAAGAATTGTCACGTTTTTCAAAAATAAACATCAGCAGTCATATTTCAGCACCACTTACTACGTGTCCAATTGCATCCACAAGCCTTGTTGTACTTGATAGGTATCCTCTATTAAATCTCTCAAAGATCTTATGTAAGAAAGCACTTAAGTCAGCTTCTGAAGGAGGAGTGGCCGGAGTCAGCTTTTGAAGGAGGAGTGGCGTGGTGTTGTTCTTGAGTAATCTGCACTGACATTTTTGAGGATGCATTTTGGATGAGAATCTCATTTATTTCACTGCTTCATCCAGTATCTTAGTCCATTCAGAATATGGAAAATGATAGTTCTACATTTTTGATGCCAGTAATAAGTTCCTGAACATTAAGAAATGTATTTGTGTGAATACTGTACAAAGTCCACTTACAGAAGCTGAAGAGAAAAAAAAAATGGACAAAACAATATCACAGGAAAATCAAGTGATCACTTCCACACATAATGCTGCTTATCTTCTTGATCCACATTTCCAGGGCCATGATCTTTCTGATGATGAATTTGATTCAGCTAATAACCTTATAGTAGTGGCTGTTGTAAACTATAAAGGATATAAAAATGAACAAACAATTCTGGTGGAGACAGCAAATAATGTATTTATTTAATTAATTTATTTATATAAAAGCTTATATCCTCCTCCTGCCAAGGCAGCTCAGGGTGGGCAACAGAGCAAAAAGCAGCCCATTCAGTTGTAAAACAATGTGGAGTATAATTTCAGCAGCTGAATCAAAGCAACTTGCTCTGTCATCAAGGTGGAAAGGGTTGTGTCCTCCTTACAGTCTTGCTGCAGTGACAGAAGTTCTTTTAACACTCCTATGCACTACTTCATGTGCAGGATGAAATTGGTTCAGTTTGGAGAATCATCCATTCAAAAACCAGAAATAAATGTTATAGCCCACTGTGGTCACTTTGGGCTGATCGGACAGATGGTAGACAGTGATCCTGGAGGTCTCCAGGATCAGAGCTCAGACTTGCCACGGACATGCCCAAGAACAATCCTGGGTAAACATCTGGCAGCACAGCAACAAATATGCCAGTGGTGGCCTCACAGTCACTCCATGTGTATCACAATTTAAGATTAGAAAATAAAATAGTAGATGAAGCGTTGACTCAATATTCAGATGAACAGAGAAAAAGAAATACGAAATACCGATGACAAATTTGATGGTGATGAAGGTAAAAAGATAAAGGAGTTGAAGCTGATGGAGATAATACAAAGCAAAATACTTTAAGAATTGGCCTGCTGCCTACTTAGCTTAATGACCTTTAACCCTAGGTTTGTTAAAAAAAACCTGATTCATCCATTTTTGGGGTAGAATGTACCCTATGTCATAAATAGCAAAAAAATAATGAATGCAATTGATTTGAAAATGACTTCAGGTTAACATAAAAATGGACGGTCTATTAAGGTAAGAATTGAGGAACAGAAATACAAAACATCCCCCCACTCAGGTATTGGGGGGGTCACTATGCCCCCCAATTTTAACAAGCACATTTAACAAATATGATGCAGGGGGTAGTCTTGACACACACACATGCCCATTTTTGTAACAGAAACCTCACAGAACTTGAAAATATAACTTTTGAAACTAAATACAAAACAGTACAATAACAAATCAAAACACAGTCAAAAACTTTGGATTACTGCAGGTATCCTTCATACAAATTTTTAAGAATCTGCTGCATGTGCACACATACAACAATTTACTACTGAATAGGGAGGGCATACAAACAGTTTACATGTCACACAGCGCTGCTGTGATTTTCCTTGAGCCTTATGCTGATCTGTGACAGCAGCAGATGTGCCTGGAGGTTCCCAGTCACTGTCCTCATCAGTGAAATCCCTAAAGTTGGATTCTTCTGAGTCTGTCTCACACCAGATGTTGGCAGCTGCTTCTGCAGTCATCTTTGTAGCCATGTTACCTCACAACAGTACAAAAGTCACAAACAGACTCTTGCCTACCTGAGTCTAAATAGTGCAAAATCCAAAGCTTAAAAGCAGTACACTGTGGTAAGGGGGGGAGGGGATGAGCCAACTACAGGATGGCCAGGTATGCAAATTTTAGAGGACACTTATGAGGAATACAGGTTGCAGGGCTTCATTGTTTCCAAGTTGCAATTTCTTCTTAAATGTGACCCTAGAGTTCACAGAGTTCAAAGGGTTCCTAAAAACCCCTGAGGCAGAACTCATAGGTATCTTTCCAACAGAAAGCTCATGATGGTGGTTCCTGCCACAGTTGGGGAAGGAGCAGCTGGAAGTAGGAGGGTGATGTGCACTGCCTAGCCCTTATTGGCTTCCCTCCCTTTTACAGATATTTTATTCAGAGGCTGGGGCCCTTCGGGTGTGGTTCCTGCAGCAGTTGGGGAAGGAGCAGCTGGGAGTAGGAGGTTGATGTGCACTGCCTAGCCCTTATTGGCTTCCCTCCCTTCTACAGGTGTTTTATTCAGAGGCTGGGGCCCTTCGGGCGTCAGTCCTTGGACATCAGCCAAATGGTGTCACCCATTGGCAGGCCCGTTTTAAGGACAGTGCCTAACCTCCTGGCCCCACGAGCGCAATTTTGTTATAAGGTCTGAGGGGTTGCGTTGGCTTGATCTGCCATATTTGAGCCTACAATATGACCAAGAAGCGACACTGCCAGGCGGGGGCATCCATGTCGGGTCAGTCACAGGTCAAGCAACAAAAGCTGGATCATTTTATTATTATATATCATGACCCAATGGAGGAACTTCCGGAACTCGAGCCTGTAGCTGCAGTGGGCAGACCTTTGGAGTCCCCTCTGCTTAGGTCCTTTGAAGGCCTGTCATCTCTCTTCTCCCCAAGGTTATCCTCATCTCTATTGGACTCTGAGGTGCAACAAGGGTCAGTGTAGTGAAATTGTGTGTTCTTTGGGCCAGTTCAGTGATGACGCAGGCAAATGAGGTCAAGAAGGCTGATTTATTATATACAAAGCATAAAGGTAAAAGTATATACAAACAGTAAAGCAAGCTCTCTCACATCCCTTTGTGCACGCTGGAAACTCCAATCACAGCTGCGGGAGGATCCTTGGGTGGGCCCCAGGTTCTGCTGTGCCCACTCTAGCATATCTGCCAAGCGGTCAACAGTGAAGTTCTTCTGCCTGCGCATCTGCCTTAATCACTATACTTTATAGTATTCTGGTGTCACACACTCACTCTACTAGTCATGTGCATGTGTGACCAATTATGTAATCCACTATGCAACCCACTGCGCATGTGTTAGTTTTACGAGTTGCAGCTGGCCTGGGTCCTTCCTTCACTAACATTGATAAGGGAGCTTCCCACATATTCCCGTTCTAGTTCGGCCTTGGCCTTCTAAACAGCAGTTTATATAATACAAGAAAGTTGCCCAAGAGGTTTACATAAAATACACTCACTGAGAACTGAGTTACCCATTCTCAACTTACATGCTTTTACACACATGTCAATCAAGATGGATTCTATAACATATACAGACCAAAATAAGATGTATAAATGCCCACTAATCTGGCGCCACCGGTGTACAAGAGTCTTCTCGCAATCTTTTCACTACAGTCGGATTGCCCAGATTCACAAAGGGGGAATGGGGTGCTTGGGCCTCCCCTTGATTATATCAAGTTACTTGGGGACCAAGTTTTATGGTTGGGGATTTACTTAAAAAATTACTGGCCAGGATGGAGGAACTTGTTAAGCTGGCCCAGTCCCATCATGCCCATTTGTTTAAAATCCAGGAAGTCTTAGCTAAACCTAAGCCCTCTGTGCCTGGGGGACTTATTGTTCATTCATCTGTGCAGTCTCCTGTGGGCCAAATTATACATCAGCCAACGAATATGGTAAAAGGTTCCCCGCTTGAGGTTGTGGGGGCTCTCAACCATGGGCCGGGCAGGGAAGAGGACCATCTTTGGCTCTTCTTTATGACACAGTGTCATTTAGAATTCAACCGCTGCCAAATGGGGCCTGTCCTAGATGGGATACCATGAGGGCTATATATGGGCATATATTTTCAATTATGGGTAGTATCCCTAGGGGTGCAATTAAAGTGTTCCAGCTTCTTCCAGCTCCCCATCCTATGCAGTGCTTGGTGGTTCATTTCCATTACCCTTGGGTGGCTTCTAGTATTTTTGGATCACTTTGGCCTGTTTCTATCTTGGGGGGTTCAGGTGGGGGAGGTTTTTAGGGAGGCAGTAGTTAAGCCACTTATTATAACCTGGCTGAAGCCTCAAAATCGGAGTAGTCCCCTGCTAAGAATTGGGACACCAGTGACCTTAGATAATCAGGGTAAGCGACATGTAGTCCCAGGATCTGGGAAGGGGCCCCTGATTAAAGAGGGCCATCTTTGGCTCTTCTTTATGACTCAGTGTCATTTAGAATTCAACTGCTGCCAAATGGGGCCTGTCCTAGATGGGATACCATGAGGGCTATATATGGGCTTATATTTTCAATTATTGGCAGTATCCCTAGGGGTGCAATTAAAGTGTTCCAGCTTCTTCCAGCTCCCCATCCTATGCAGCACTTGGTGGTTCATTTCCATTACAAAGGAAATGAAACACCAAGCAAAGGATTATGGTGTTGAGCGGGAGCCCCAGCACCAACCTCTGGTGGCAGCAGGGGAAGGTGTGGGGGGAGGTGGGGTTAGGATGGGGTGTGTGTGTGTGATTTTTTGGAATTAGGTTAAGGGATAGAGGGGTTTGTTTTGTTGACTTAGAAATGTTTAATTAATATTTAGATTGTTTTTGTACTAGGGCATTGTTATGGATGATAGGTCCCCCCTCCTGGTGACAGCAGGAGGCTAAGGGGGGATTTGATGGACCCCTTCCCTGGTGGCAGCAGGGACGGAGCATATGGAAGGACTGAGGATTATATGTTGTAATATTATTGATTTGTTCTTATTGTATTGGATTGTGTGAGGGATGGGGAGGGCATGTTTAAAAATGAAATGGCATGGTATGAAATAGTATGTTATGTAAATTGAGGGGTCCTTGAGGTTGTGCTGTTTGTGTTGAATTTATAATTGTTACCGTTTTCTGGATGTCTTCTACTTTTGTTGTTAGCCGCCTCGAGTCGCCATAGGCGAGAGAGAGTGGGATATAAATAAAAGTTGACTGACTGACTGACTGACTGATTACCCTTGGGTGGCTTCTAGGATTTTGGATCACTTTCACCTGTTTCTATCTTGGGGGGTTCAGGTGGGGGAGGTTTTTAGGGAGGCAGTAGTTAAGCCACTCATTATAACCTGGTCGAAGCCTCCAAATCGGAGTAGCCCCCTGTTAAGGGTTGGGACACCAGTGACCTTAGATAAGCAGGGTAACCAACATTTAGTCCCAGGATCTGGGAAGGCCCTGATTAATGAGCATTTGCTAGGAATTGCCCAGGGTTTGGTTACTCTGCCCCAGGGCTTGGGGGATCAGTCAGAAGGGCTGGAGCCCTTCGCAAGAGCTGAGTCTCTTTCTGCAGTGCCTTTGGGCTCCCCTGTTTTGGAAAGCTCTTTACTTATGGATATTCAGCAATCCTTACCAAAAGTTCCAATTATACAGTATCCCTTGGTGTCTCTAGGCTTTAATTCCTGAGGTAGACAGCCTGCTATGGTGCAGAGTGAGGTTTTAGATCCGTCTCATTCAGTACAGGGCCAGTCTCGCAGCTTAAGGGCTTCATGAAGGGCGGAGCTCTCGGAGGTTTGTCTCGGTAGGGTGGTCTCCTGGAATATAGCGGGCTGGAGGGTTCAGTCAGGGAAGGTAGATTTTGTCAACTTTGTTGAAGCCCAGGCCGTATTACTTCAGGAGACTTGGATGGTATCCCCTATCGAACTAACCTTGGAGTTTTCTGACTATGTGATATATACCTTGGCTGCGGTGCCTTCTGTAAGGGGTCGGCCAAGCGGGGGTTTAGCATGTTTGCTTAAAAAGGAATTATCCTCGCAGGTGTATCAAGTAATTGAACTTCCCCCTTGATTGTTGGGTCTGATTCTAAAGAGCTCCACCGAGGTATGGATATTGTTGAATGTATATGTGCTGCCAGCTAACTCTAGGTCATATCAGGCTATAGTCTGGGATCAGCTGGAGACCTTTATTGGGAACTTTTTAGTGAGGTTCCCACGTGCGTATGTAATAACTTTAGGAGATTTCAACACCAGGCTGGGTAGCTCCGACTTGGAACTGCTGCCACATTGCCCTTTTATTAATCTACAGCATGGGTTTTCAAAACGTCCAAGATTGTCTAAGGACAAGGTTACAAACCAGTCTGGCATTAGTTTGGTCAAACTGGTAACTGCTTTGGATCTTTGTATATTAAATGGGCTGTTTGGTATTGATGTTCCAGGGGAATTTACTTATCTGGGACCTAGGGGTTCAAGTAGACTATGGGCTGGTCTCCCCCAATGTTTCTAAGAAACTTGGGGGTTTCTGTTTAGGGATGAGTCTGGTTAGTGACCATCTCCCATTGGAATTGACCCTTAAAGCCCCTCCAATTGATTTGGTTGAGGGTGTTGCTGTTTTAGAGCCCGGGGGGAGGGGGGGAGTTTGGTGGCCAGTAATCCTTTTCGGGTAAGCTCAATAAAATGGGATAAACTCTCTTCCTTACCTTTTCAAGAGTGGTTTGGGGAGCTTGATTTGACTATTATTTGAGAGTCATTATTAAATGCTACTGACCCAATTCAGGTCATTGAGGAATTTAATAATTTGGCCTCACAGATCCAGTCTCGAATAGTTGACTGCTGCCCCCCAGTGACAGGGGAGAGGGCCCCAAGGGGTCAGCCATGGTTTGATGAGGAGTGTTATAGGGCTAAATGCCACTACCATTCAATCTATAAGAAGTATCACCAGGGTATGCTCTCAAAGCTACCCACTCAGTTCTTTCAGGGGAAAAAGGAGTATAGGCAGCTTCTTAGCAAGAGGCAGGATTTTTTCTCTGCCAAATGGGCCAATGTCTTGGAGACAGGTAAACAGGAAGACTCTAGGCATCTTGAGGTTTAAGTTAAGGCAGGGATGATTAGTGAGCCAGTGAGACCAGTTGTCTCTGTTACTGCCTCCGATTGGGTGGGGCATTTCAAGTCACTTTACTCTCAACAATCTGTTCAGGTGGAGCAACTAGCCGAGGTGGACTTGGATATGTTACCACCCTGGGCCCCTGTAACTAGTGAGGAGGTTTGGGACCTCTTGGGCAATTGTAAGAACAATAAGGCCACTGGTAGTGATCTTATTCCAGTGGATTTGCTTAAGGCTTATAAGGATTGGTGGGCGCCAACTCTGGTGGTACTCTTTGCGGCAATTAATTATTCTGGGGTAATGTCATTGTCGTCCCAATTTTTAAGAAAGGAGATAGAACGCTTCCGGCTAATTATAGGCCAATTAGTCTCCTTGCCCCAATAAGTAAACTTTATGCTAAGTAGCTAGGTGTGAGATTAGTGGTATGGATCAATGAATCCAATGCTCTTTATCCTGAGCAGGTGGGGTTCCAGAGGGAGAGGTCAACAGTGGACCAGTGTTTAGTTTTATCACATTTGGCCGAGAAATATCAGGGTAAGAATAGGCGGCTGTATGCCGCTTTCTTTGATCTAAGGGCAGTCTTTGCTCTGGTCGACAGATCGCTCCTTTGGGGCAAGTTACAGGCATCCACATTGGATAGACGTCTGTTTTTTTTAATTCAGAGACTCTACTCAAGTTCTAAGTTAAGGGTTAAATTTTCCCCTAAGGGCTGCCTCACAGAGGAGATTCCGGTACTTAGGGGTGTCAGACAGGGGTGTGTGTTGGCCCCAATTTTGTTTAATTTGTTTTTCAACTATGTTGTTCCCCTGTTGAAACACTCACGTTTTTTTCCTCGAAATTGGCCTCAAGATATATAGGTTTCCTGCTTTTTGCAGATGACCTTGTAATATTATCGCAGACCAAGATTGGCCATAGTAGGCAAATTGAAGAATTTGCCTGGTATTGTACTACCAACCATATGGAAATAAACCATAAAAAGTCCAAAATTATGGTTTTTCCTAGATCTCAGTGTGGTAGTTCTCACTTATGGAAGCTGGGTGGTGTCTATCTTGAGCAAGTTAAAAACTTTAAATATTTGGAACTTCAGTTTCATTGGTTGGGTTCTTGGCGCTTCCATATCAAGGCCGCAGAGGTGACAGCTAAGAAAACAGCACTGGCTGTCCGTAAGTTGTTATTATTATTATTATTATTATTATTATTATTAACAAACATTTATATAGTGCCAGCAGTTTACCTGGCATTTTACAAAGTAATAAAATAGACACGGTCCCTGCCCCTAGGGCTTACAATCTGAGAGACAGGAGCTGGGGGAGAGACTTAGGAAGGGGAACCCTGGAGCTCTTGGCTTATTATCCCTTTTGAGGGAGGATTTTTGTAAGTCAAAGTGGATTATTAAGGTCGAAACCCAGCTTCTGTCTATGGGGCTCTCACGGTTGTATTATTGGCCATGAGCTACCGAGGCATCCCAGGAACTTGCAGTGCACTGGCAGGATATCAACTACCAGGAGGAAAAATGAAGGATAGGCTTGTAACCTCACCTAAAATCTTATTTGGATTGGGCTCCTCCAATGGATACTATGGCTATGTATTTTGCCTTGCCTATTTCAGTAAGGGGGAAATGGCTTGATATGTCTGCAAGATTTAATGCCTTGCCCTCCAGGATTTTAGAGGGGCGTTATAACCTTACTCCTTTTGTACATAGACTATGCCCCTTTGATTATTTAGAGTCTGAGACTCCAGTCCACATCATTTGTGGCTGCCATTTGTATGACAGCTTAAGGGTAAAACTTCTTGGAAAATTCTTTGGAAAATTCCCTGGTCATTCACAGGGTGCACTAGTAGGGCTAGCTCTGGCTGGTAACCAGGAGGATCTAACAATTCAGGTGGCCAAGTTTCTGACCCAAGCTTTTGCCTGCAGGCAGTTGTTCCTAGATTTTAAATCATCTTGAATTTGATGTCTCATTTATTATTTATTATTTTGTTTTGTAATCTGGTGATGTGCTGGATTTCTGCTGGTGTATTATGTATGTATGTATGTTTGGCAATAATGTTAGATCACACCTAATAACGTTTTTGATTGTTTGATTGAAAGCTCATGATTACTCAGTAAATGCATGGGGTCCTAAAAACCCCTGGTGCAGAACTGATAGGTATTTTTTGAACACAAAGCTTCTAATGGCTGTGATAAAAAAGACAGTGTCAAGAGTTCACTCTAATAAGGTGTTAACTGCTGTGTAAAGATAAGGAACAATAGAAGTTGGCAAGTAGACTTTTCAAATGGGGTCAATGTTATCCCCCAAAGCACTCTATGATGATATTTTCCTAAACACACCACAAATCACTTTTGTTAACTCAAACAAAGTGCTACATTTTGTACATCACCCTCATTGAGTGGTTTAATTAGTAGAGCAGGAGCTAGGTTAAGTTTAATTTCTTAAAAGACACATATATTTCTAAAAATATATGTGCAAGGGGTCGACATGACGCTGAATGCAAAGGGTGTATGGTGCTTTCAATTTCCCATTGACTTTCATTTGGGGTGGAAAGTACCCCTGATAACAAAATGATAAAAAACGCAATTTTTGTTTAAAAGGGGGAGGGGGAAGTCATGAAACAACACAGGACAGTTGACCTCACATTTCTTGAGGAATACATGGGGTGAGGAGTGGTTCAGGCTTACTAAAAAAGTGTTATGATTTTTTTCTTAAGCTGCCTTTGGGGTCATAAATAACCACGTTATAGACCTAAGGTTAAACATTGACTTTTTAATATAGGGTGTTTTCAGACGTTACAGGCCCCTGATTCACCACAGTGGATTCCCAGCGGTGGAGAGCCAACCAACCCCCCCCTCCCCCGTGGTCCAGGAAGGCCCCGAACAGACGTGATGGGAGAGGGACCACGGCAGGGAATTGGGCCACTGGACTACGACCCGGGGCAGTGCAACACACATGACACCGATTCCAGGCCATGGTCAAAACACCCAGAAGGCACCAGGGAGGGGCAGGAGGTAGACATGGCTGCCGGAGGGCAAACGAAGCCAGAAGAGCCAAACGGAAATGCCCACACAAGGGAAACAGGAAGGGAGGGGGAGTAGTGAGGAGAGCCGCATAGGCAGCACACACAACAGGCACAGAGACAACGAGGTCATAGTGGGACACACAGCACAAACACATGCCCAGGCACATACACACCTGCACGGGAAAGGAAGGGAGGGGGGAACACAGAGGGACAGAAAACACCCACGGCACAATGACCAAATGAGGGGGGGACAGAGAAGAAGGGGGGAGCAGCCCGGGGGCAGAACAGGACATGGGGAAGGGTAACCGGAACCCCAACAACAGCACAGCCTGCACGGGCAGCCACAGAGATACACGGGCAGTCCCAGAATGGAGGGACCCCACAGGGGGAGAGCACATACACAGGGGGAGGCCACATGGACAGGGAGCATCCCGGGAATGATCCAGGAGGCAGGCAGGGACACCAAGCACCGGCAAGGGTGCAATGGATGGGATGGAGGAGAGCAGTAGCCGAGGAGAGTGCAGCCAGTCCAAATGCACACACACACCTGGGAGGATGCTGAGAGGTGCAATCCGGGGACCCCAGAACTCCACGATCACAGAGTCACCCAAGGGGGATGGGGGTCATGGGCATGGACACAGGAGGGATCGCAGGCCAATGAGGAAGGTCAGCAGCAACCCGAGGTGGCTTCTGCATGCTGGCTCAGAGATAAGGACACGGCCACAGGAGAAGGCAGCCATTGAGGGGAACACCAGTTGAAGAAGCAGACGGGGGGGCATGGAGGGGGCCCAGAGCCACAGGCAGGTGTAGCAGAACCCCAGGAAGGAGGCAGCACAGCAGCAAGGCCGGGACAGCATGGAGGTAGCGGTCAGTGACCCACAATATCAGGGTGGAGGCAGGAGCTCACAGCAGGGCCAGCACCCAGGGCCCGGAAGGCACAGGGTTCCTCACAGCCAGCTGCAGGGGGCCACAAAGGGGCCCGGGGCTGGGTGGCCTACCAGGTGCACTAAGTGGGGCCACTGAAGCCTTCCCCAATGGTAGCCCAGTGCTGCCATGTGGTGGGCGATGAGGTAGTACGCCTCTAAGGGATCCTGCATGGCGAGCCCCATCTGAACATCGGATCAGGACCACACTCCAGCCAGCGCCGTCAGCTCCACCCCTGTGGGCTACGACAAGCCATAGTCAGCAGCTGGGGGACATGGAAGGTGACCAAGGTCCAACAGGCAGTGATAGACCACCCCACAGGACTGCTGTTAGCGATAGCAGCTGTGGAACTCCCTTCCGGAGGAAGCTCGCCTGGCCCCAAGCCTTTTAGCATTTCGGCGGAACTGTAAGACCTGGCTGTTTGCCCAGGCCTTTGGGAGGGAGGGTGGGGAGGGAGATTTTAGTCACCTACCCATTTGTTTTTATCCATTTGTTTTTGGAGTGTCTAGCCCTGTTTTAATTATTTAATATTTGATTGTTTTAAATGAATTTTACTGTAGTTTATTACTGTTTTATTGTTGGAAGCTGCCCCGAGCTGCGTTGCAGGAGGGGCGGGGTATAAATTTGTAAAATAAATAAAATAAAAAATAAATAAATGGACCCCATGAACGTAAACAAAGAAGGACACGGCCAGGGCAGGGCCCCCCTCCACTAGACAGGCCATGTAAGTGGCCAGGCTGCACACAGAGAGAGCAGACCTAGTCTCCACTGTCGACCACCACACATGCGCGCACCTCATCTCCGGGATGGTCCATCGGGAAAGGGTTGCAGGCCCAACATCTCTGCATGCAGCCGGCAATTGTGGGTGCTCGCCTCATAGCCAAAGTAGTACGGCCCAGAGCTCAGACTCACATAGGCATCTGTGAGGCTGTCCAGGCAGCTCAGGAGAAATTGCATGGCTGGGGAATGCCACAGGACACACAGGGCCATGATCTCATGAAAGGTCCAGCTATGGGTGGTACCGAGGGTCATGCTGCCCTTGAGCCCTGGAGAAGCCCTGCCAACCATGGGCCAGCATGTTCCTGATACAAACTGTATGGAAAGAGGGGCCCCACAATCCCTGGAGAGACGGGAGGGGAAGCAGGGGAGCTCCAAGGCCAAGAAATAAGGCCAGAGGCCGCAACATTGCCCGGCTTATGAGCGAGGCGTGGGGAGCGGACCAAGCCCAGCTTCTGGAACCGAGCACACAGACACGGCATCCTACACACAGATCAGGGAGGCGAGGACAACAGGCAGCCAAAACACAGAGAGGTGGGAGGTGATGACAGCAGGAATTCAGCTGCTGGCCACACATGCTGAGGCGCAAGCTGGACCATGTGCCAGACCCCATGGAGGGACCACAGGTGTGCACAATGGGGTGCCACTGCCATCCCTGTCACGAGAATAGGGGAAGGGAAGAGATATGGGGAGGAAGGAAGAGGGAGGGGAAGGGACCTTCTTCTCCGAACCACACACACACCGGGAAAGGGGTGGTTTGTCTCGTTCGAATATGCTGTCACAGGTGAAAGATGGTCCCTCAGGGTGGTTTGTTGGCTTTCCCTCTTATTTAGAATGCAATCTTTTTCATCATCGGGACAACGAGAGCAAACCAATTGCCCCACAGGGAAAGGGGAAGACAATAGACTCCAAATCCTCTCACGCAAGGTTTCAGTTTTGGGCCCAGGAAACCATGCAGGCTGGTGGGGAAAGTAAGGGATAGGAAGTACCCAGGGAGGGGGAGAACGAGGAGGGGGACAAGGGAAGATGGGAAAGGGGAAAGGGGAACAGGGGAAGTGAGGAGGCAAGGGCTGACAATCACAGCAGACACAAGGCGTAAGGAGCAATTCACCACCGGAGCCCACTATGGAGGGATAGGGTACAGGGGTCAGGATTTTCCACGGGCTTAGGCTGACACTTTCCATAAGGACAAGACTCACAACAATGGATATCACTCACTCTCACACACTCACCTCCGAAGTATCGTAGGTGGGGGGGGGACACAGGGACTCCAGATTCACTCTCCACTCTCTCTCACATGGAAGGTCTATCAAGTAGGGAACTCAGGCACAGTAGTCAATCAGGCAAGGGGGGCCAGTCTCTCACAAATCGATCACCAGCGGGGGCTCCAAGCTCTGCCAGTAACCTTTATAGTTCCCTGCCCCACGCCCTCCTGCTACGTGCAGGGTGAGGCCTGAGCTTCCTCCACCCCCTGTGAGCACAACAGGGAGCATTGCGTTGGGGCGGGGCTTCCCCCGTTCCTCCAGCTTGTGGCGCTAGCCCCTCCCTCCGCTAGCGTGATCCAGCCCCCGCCTTTTGCCGCTTATTGCGGCGAGGTTCCAGCCGGCGTTGCAAACGCCGCACGGGGGGGTGTCTGCTGACAGTACCCCCCCGTCCAAGCTCCCTCCCCCCCCCGAGTCCAAAGACCAGGTTTCGAGGGGTGGTGAAGGTGAAACCGTTGAATAAGACGAGGAGCGTGAACATCACTAGCTAGTTCCCAAGAGCGTTCGGCAGGTCCATAATTTTTCCAATCTATAAGATAGTACAGGTGATTTCCAAATATGCGGGAATCCAAAACTGCTCGAACTTCATACTCGGGGCCACTAGGGAGCAATACGGGGGGAGCGGGTGATTGACATTGGCGAGCATAGGCAGGGGCATGGGCCTTCTTGATCAAGGAGACATGAAAAGAGGGGTGCAAGCGCATATGGGAGGGTAATCCTATAGTATAGGTCACGTTATTTAGTTTACGCGTGACAGGGAAAGGGCCAATGTAAGCATCGTCAAGCTTTGAGGAGGGCCGTAGGGTGGGATAATGGCATCGTTTGACCCAGACCAATTCTCCTACCTGAAAGGAGGGTTCAGGAAGTCTCCGTTTGTCAGCAGAGCGTTTGTACCGCATTCGAGCTTGGTGTAAATGGCGTAGGGCCAGACGTTGAACTTTACGGATTTCACGAATCAAGGTCCCAGCGGCAGGGACTGACGTACGCGGTGCATCTGGGAAACAAAGGGGGGGATGAAAGCCATAGGATACGAAAAAAGGGGAATGTCCAAGGTAGGCGTTGGGTCCGTTATTATATGTAAATTCGGCTAAGGGTAAGTGTTCGACCCAATCATCTTGAAGATAAGTGCAAAAGCAGCATAGGTATTGTTCGATGTGTTGATTGGTGTGCTCCACTTGTCCGTTGGCTTGGGGATGGTACGCCGTGGTTGGACTAAGTTTTATCTGCAACAGAGAAAAGAAGGATTTCCAAAACCGAGAGATAAATTGAGGGCCTCGATCGGACATGATTTCCTTTGGTAAGCCATGAAGGCGCACTATCTCTCGGAGAAAGAGGCGTGCCGTGCCTGCGGCTGAAGGAAGTCCCTTGCAGGCGATAAAATGTCCCATTTTGGTGAAGTAGTCAATAATAACAAGAATGGAATCATGTCCGTCGGAGGTAGGGAGCCCCACTATAAAATCCATTGCAATTTTTTGCCATGGGCCGTCTGGGTTTTTTGTAAGTTGGAGTAGCCCTACAGGTAGGTTTCAAGGGGTCTTGGTCCGTGCACATGTGAAGCACCCTTGAACATAGCGATCAACATCTTTTTGAAGGGATGGCCACCAAAATGATCTGTGGATCAATAAAAATGTGCGTTGACGGCCAGGGTGTCAAGCCAGAGGGGAGTCATGGTGAGCCCATAAGACATGGGGTCTGTGTTTAGGTGGTATTACTACCTTACCCTTGTAATAATATCATCCTTGTTTCAAATAAAAGTCTGAACGTGTTGTTTCTTTTTGGCTCACCGTCTGTAGTTGGGTAAGGGATGGAAAAGTTGCTGCAAATACTTGAGGGGGGAGAATAGGTCCTTGGAGGTCCCCATCTTTATCCGTTGACGTGTAATATCTGGATAATGCATCTGCCATGGTGTTTTGGGCTCCTGGTCGATATTGGACAGAAAAACAAAAACGTTCAAAGAATAATGCCCATCGGGCATGTCTGGCATTAGTAATACGTGCGGAATGAAGGTATGCAAGATTTTTGTGGTCAGTATACACTAGGATAGGGTGAGGGCCTCCCTCCAGGAAATTTTGCCAGGCTTCGAAAGCCGCCTTGATGGCAAGCAACTCTTTGTCGAGGATGGGATAATTCCTTTCTGCAGGGGTTAGCTGGCGGGAATAAAAGGCACATGGAAGGCGACAGCCTGAAGGTCCCACAGCTTGTGTTAATACCGCTCCAATAGCGACACTAGAAGCATCAGCTTCCACAATCAAGGGTTGAGTAACATCTGGGTGTCGTAATAAGGGGACCGACATGAAGGCTTGTTTTAAATAAATGAAAGCCTCTTGTTGGGGTTTTTCCCACTCAAAACTTACCCCTTTTCGCAACAAGGAAGTAAGTGGCTTGGTGAGGTCTGCATATCGGGGTATGTATTGGTGGTAATAATTTACGCTTCCGAGGAAAAGCCTTGACTGTCGTCTGGGTTTTTTGTAAGCTGTAGTAGCCCTACAGGTAGGTTTCGAGGGGTCTTGGTCCGTGCACATGTGGAGCACCCTTGAACATAGCGATCAACGTCTTTTTGAAGGGATGGCCACCAAAATGGTCCCCACCTTTTGCTTCTTATTGTGGCGAGGTTCCAGCCGGCGTTGCAAACGCCGCACAGGGGGTATCTGCTGACAGTCCCATCCTTGTCCCCCTGCAGGAGCTGGCCCAGCCGGCTGGGGGGCGGGGAAAGCATTGCTGAGTTGGGTGCCCCCGGCCAGTAGTCAGGTCGTGAACAGGGGGTGGGGCGACACATGCCCCAGCCTATAAGGGGTGTGGCTGCAACCCACCTGGGGCACCATTCACCATGGAGCTGGGGCAGTTGGGCGCCTGCTGGATGCACCTAGTAGTCTGTGCGGAGTTGTACCACTCGCACATGGACCTCTTGCGCCTCCAGACCGCAAAGGTGCACCTGGGCACCCTGATGCAGGTGTGCATGGCCAGGAGCGCTGCTACAGCCCAGAGAGACCAACACAGGCGCAGGCACTTCTTGGATCGGCTCAAGGCCCAGATGGTGTCCGGAACAGCCCGAAAGGCCCTCCTCCGCACCCGGGAGCAGGCTGTCATGCTCCGCGGGGTGGCCGACCGGCTCCAGTGGCGGAAGGAGACCATGACCATGTTGCTCATCTTGCTATACCCATTGCCCAGTGGCTATGTGTCATGGAGCGGACACAGGGGTGGTGGGCCAGGGCGCTGGCTCAGTGGGACGAGGCTTCCTGGAGAGCGCACTTTCGGATGGACAGGCATACCCTCCTGTGACTCACAGAGCTGTTAGCATCCTGGCTGGAGTGGCAGCACACCCCCATGTGGACCCCCATTCCCATGGTCCAGCGGATGGCCATCGGGGTCTGGGATCTAGCAATGCCCGCCTCCTGCCGTCCGTGGCGCAGAATTTCGGCATCAGGGTGACCATCATTACTGGTATCCTGCGAGACATCTGCGAGGTGGTGGAGGGCATGCTCCTGGACCAAGTGATCCAGCTGGTGGACCAGGAGGTAGTCATGGCCGACTTCGTGGCTGGAGGGTTCTCCAACTGCATGGGCGCTGTAGACAGCACTCACATCGAGATCCTCCACCCCTCCGCTTGAAAGGCCATGGAATATGTCAACCAACACGAGTACCACTCCCTGCAGTTGCAGGCGGTTGTGGACCACCAGGGATGACTCATAAACATTTACACAGGTCACTCTGGGTGCAGCCATGATGCCCGGACCCTGCTCGGTGGTGGAGTGGACTATGTTCTCCACCTGCTCCTCCCTGCGATGCCAAACCCATGCCCAGTGCTCCCTAATCCATTGCTCTGGGGGCATGGGACCAGTTTTCTGGGACCCGTCAGACCTCCCTGTTGGGGTACACATTAGGGGTTGGTTAGGCACCCCAGCCGCCCGTCCCCTATCCTGTGGCATGGCTGNGTTTTCTGGGACCCGTCAGACCTCCCTGTTGGGGTACACATTAGGGGTTGGTTAGGCACCCCAGCCGCCCGTCCCCTATCCTGTGGCATGGCTGGGGGGGTCATGGATCACCCCAGGTTGCCGGCAGGTGCCCTCCCCCAGTATTCCCCTGCGTCCAGGAGCCCCTCCCCTGCACCACATGGCCCGGGTCCCCCACCCAGCCTCCACCGATGCCCTTTCCCCCACAAACTTTATTTATTTATTTTATTTATTTTATAAAACACATGCCCTGTGGGGAGATGGGAGGGGTTGGATGAGTGTGTGCTTAACATGTGCCCCGGTGGCCCCCTGGGCCCCCTTCCCATATTCTGGGGTGTTCGGGGTTGTTGGTGGCAGCCCCGTGCCCAGTGTGCCCCCCTCCCCCCCTTGGCCCATCCCTTCTGGTCTGTATCCCCTCCTGCCTGCTTGCTTACCCTCAGTGTCGGTCTCAGAGCCATCCAAGGCCAGTCCCTCTGTCTTACTGGGGTCCCCCTTCATCCACTGGCTGAGGGTGACCATTGTGCCGGCCTCGGATTCTCCCGCTCTGGACATAAGCTGGGGGCTCTCGGGTCTGGTGCGTGATGGGGGCCTTCTGCTCCCCGAGGACACAGGGTGTTCCTCTGGGGGGACGGGCCCCCAGAGCCAGTGCCTTGTAGCGGTGTGGTGAGGGGAGGGGGTACATTGGCCCATTCCGTGCCCTGGAACATGGTGCTCTGCACAAAGTGTGGGACAACTATTGAGACTTCATGTTCAGGATGAAGTCCAGGATGTCATAGTAGGGGGAAGTCCAGGCTCCATGCCCGGACCACCGGTTGTTGTCTCTGATGGCCTTGTACCCCCTCTTGAGCTCCTTGACCTTTTACCAGCACTGGGCCATGGTCTTGTGGTGCCCCGCTTCTTCCATGTCCTGCACGATCTCCAGGTAGACATGCTTATTCTGCTGGTTGACTGCTAGGTCCAGCTGGTGCTCCAGGGTCCCCCAGATCTGGATGAAGTCCTGGGTATCCCTGTGCACCCATTGCCCCCCTTGGTGGTATGGCCATCTGCCACATGGGCCCTCCTGGTCCTGGTCATCCTCCTCCTCCTCCTCCTCCTCTGCCTGGCCACCGCCATCACCACTGGCCGATGAAGGCATACCCGGTTGCCCAGAACCCTGTGGAGGCTCTCTACAATACCCGCCTGTGTGCATGCAGGACAGTAGTCAAGAGGGCCTTCGGGGCCCTCAAGCAGCGCTGGAGGAGTCTCACGGGCCGCCTGGACTACACGGTGGAGACATCAACCTTGGTGATCGGGGCCTGCTGTGTGCTGCACAATGTGTGCAAGACCGATGGGGCTGCCCTCGAATATCCCCATGCCCTGGCGCACTCCCGGCCCTGTGCTGCTGTATGTGAAGGCAGAGAACCCACGGGAGTACTGACACTCCAAGTGCATCCATGCTGCCCTGGCCAGGTGCATCAGCCAGGAGGCCAAGGCATAAGCTGCACCCCCCCCATCTCCACCACTCCAGGGCCCCCACCAGCACCCTGGACGCGCCCCTGTATGGCCACCCACCCGCCCACAGCCCCAGGCCCAAGAACTGACCCAAGGAAGCAATAGTGGTGCCCAAACCTTTATTTCCACATGCAGTTACGTGTCCCCACCCCCCCACCTCCCTGTGCCGTGCTCCCCCCTCTCAGACCACTCTCCCCCTTCCCCCCTTTTCCCCCATCCCTCACATCTCTGAGGCCTCCCCCTGGGCTGCCCTGTGGTCACTGTGGAGCTCTCGGAGCTCCCCTTCCCTTCCGCTGTCCGTGTCCCCAACTGTGTCCTGGGAGGCCTCAGTGTCCTGAGGGGCAGACAGTGGCGGGAGGATGGGCGGGCCTGGGCCAGATGACCCCCCCTGGGTGGCTGCTCCCTCTAGAGGGCTATAGGGACCGGGAGGTGGATATGTGGGTCGAGCGGGCGTGCCGGTGGCTGGGGCCATACCGACAGCAGTGGGGGCGCCGAGGGGTCTAGCATTGGAGCCTGGGAAGGCAGGGTGTCCGGCGTGGCAGCTGCCATCATGTAGGCACTCATGGTGCCAGCATGCAGGAGCAGGGAGGTGCCGATGTCGTGTGAACAGTCCATCTTACTTGAATGTTCCCACACCATTCTGTCAATGGCCTGCTCCAGCCGCCAAAATGTCTTACCTTCCTGCTGTGCTCCTGGTGCTCCCACCTCTGCTCCAGCCACACCTCTGCTTGGAGCCTCCGGTCCCTTGCCTCTGCTTGTTGCAGGGAGCGTTCCGTGGCTGCCTCCATGTGATTGATGGCCACAATCATCCAGTCGACCTGCTCAACAGTAGAGCAGACAATGTCCTCCATCTGCTCCTCCCTCAGGTGACGTACCTGGGCCCGGTGCTCCCTCATGCATTGCACCAGGGGCACAGGCCTGGCTTTCTGGGGCCCCTCAGGTTGCCCTGTTGGGTACACAATAGGTGCTGGTCTGGTGCCCCGGCCAACTGCCCCCTGTCCCATGGCATGACTGTGGGGTCTAGAGCCCCACCCCCCCTTGGATTGGTGTCCAGTGCCCTCCCCCAATGCCCTTCTCCCCCCACCCCACTTGGTGGTTTGCCTCACCAGGGATCGCTATCTGATCCCAGAGCTACTCTGTCGCCGGTGCTGGGGCATGCCGTGCCCTCTGGGGATATGGAAGGGGTTGGGTGCGGGTGGACTGCCATTGTCCCCCAGAAGCCACCTGGGCCCCCTTCCCATGTTCCTGGGTATCTGGGGTGACTGGGGGCTGGCACCGTGCCCGGTGTGTCCCCCTCCCCCCTTGACCCTTCCCCCCTGGTCCGGCCCCCCTCCCACCCACATGCTTACCCTCAATGTCCATCTTGGAGCCCTCCGAGGCTGGTCCCTCAGTGTTGCTGGAGTTCCCCTGTGTCCACTGGCTGAGGGTGACCAGTATGCTGGCCTTGGAGTCTCCTGGTATGGACAGGGGGTGGGGGCTGCTGTGGCTGGTGGTTGTGGGGGCCCTTCAGGTCCCCGAGGTCCCTGGGTGTTCCTCCTGGGGGTCGGGGGCCCTGGATCTGGTGTCCTCACTGTGGGAGATGAGAGGAGGGGGTACCTTGGCCCGTTCCCTGCCCTGGACCATGGCGCTCCCCACAAGGCATGGGGTGATGATGGAGCCCTTCATATGGAGTCCTTCGTATGCGGTCCAGGACGTCAAAGTAGGGAGCGGTCCAGGCTTCTGGTTTTTGTCCCGGATGGCCTTGTACCCCCTCTTTAGTACCTTCGCCTTTGAGAGGCACTGGGCCACATTCCTGTGATGGATCGCCGCCTCCATGTCCCGCACAATCTCCCGGAAGACGTGCTCATTCCGTTGATTGACTGCGAGCTCCAGTTGATGCTCCAGGGTCCCCCAGATGTGGATGAAGTTTCCCTGTGCCCCCATTGACCCCCTCGATGGTTGGGTCTTCTCCCACGTGGGTGCTCCTGGTTCTCCTCCTCCGCCACGGGATTGGATGTGGTTCACTGTGGTTGACTGTGATCTCGTAATGTCTGAAAATACCCTCTGATCTCGTAACATCTGAAATCACCCATAGTTGCTGTTGTTTTGTTTTTATTTTTGTTAATTTCATTTTTTTTAATGAACTATTCCAATGAATCCTGAGTCTCCAGAGTAAAAGCCAAGGAGAAGAACTGTTCAGTCTTGAATATTGTTTACATTAATAGTAACCTAATGTTGTTAATAGTTATAATAATTACAATTTTTAAAATGTTAATTTCATTGGCCCTTTTTACACAGACACTAACACTGATAAAATGGGTGTTACATTTTATTATACATGGTTACAGGGCAACACTGCAGTCCTACAACATGGGCCCTTTTCACACAAGATGCCTCCACCCAGTTTCACTGGTTGGAGATGAGTGGAGGCGTCTGTGTAAACACCACTTGCATTGGGTGGATAGGCTGCATTTCGTTGGTTGGAGATGGGTGGAGGTGTCTGTGTAAACACCACAGGCAGCGGGTGTAGGTGCATGTGTGCTCCCGTGCAACACCCATCTCCACTTACCCACCACCCACCCACCGAGCAACGGACTCCTCTGCCGATTGCTTTGTGGGTGGGTGGTGGGTGGATATAGGTGTTGTGTGGGAGCATGCATGCACCTACACCCACCACAAGTGGTATTTACACAGATGCCTCCACCCATCAAAATGCACCCCACCCACTGCAAGTGATGTTTCCACAGATGCCTCCAACCAGTGAAACTGGGTGGAGGCATCTTGTGTGAAAAGGACCTATGTTGGAGGGCTGCAGTGTTGCCCTGTACCATGTATAATAAAATGTAACACCCATTTTATCGGTGTTAGTGTCTATAAAAAGGGCCATTGTTTCACAATAAGTTAACTAATTTGTTTTTGTAATCAGCATAAGTATCTAACATGGTGATGATTAAAGTTTTTATTTGTTATTGTTATAACAAGTTAATGCTTTAAAAATAGTTGACTGTTATTTTATAATATTTGACAATATTTGACCAATAATTTTGACCGGCCAATTAACCAAATATTTTTTGACTGGTCAAATGCCCAACCCTATGTCCAGTGAACAACAAAGGAGACTGGGGCTAAACATTCTTGGGTTCTTGTCTGTTCTCCCACTAACAAAGAATTGCCACCATTATGTGATGCTAGGAGGAATTAATAATACTACTTCTATTTTTTATAGCACCCCCTGTCTTTAGAAAGTCACTTGGAGGACTTTACAATCATAAAAATATAAAAACAATAAGTGTGCAGCACTTGGACTGGGAAAGGGGGAGGGGGTGCTGGTTCAAGTCTCACCTTAGCCAGAAACTCACTGGGTGACCTTGGGCCAGTCACAATATTATCTCAGTCTAACCTACCTCACAGAGGTGTTGTGAGGATTAAAATTTGTATTGTATGCAAAGGGCTCCAAGTGCCATGGCAGGAGGCGCTATATAAAACTAAAGATGATGATGATGATTGATGATTGATAAAATCAATTTTAAACAATTTCCAAGGAGAAAGTAAAGAGGAAGGGCAACTACATTAAGAGTGGATCCTAAAAACATGGATCCTAAAAGAGTGGATCCTAAAAGCATCTAGAGAATAAATGAGTTTCTAGGTGCTTTTTAAAAGGGAGGAACCAAAACTGACATCCCACATTAAGGGGCCCTCCACAGCAGAGGCCAGATTGCTCATGAGTTAAGACATGGGGTGATTTCAGACCTGACAGGGCGCCTATTGGCCCCGTCATGGAATCACCTTTAGATTCCCTGTCGGAAGCAAAATGGCCCGTCAACAGATGAGCTGGCTGATTCCGACGGGGAATCTGGGGAGAGGGCAGCGCTGCACGGCACAACGTGCGGCCGCACAGCTCCACCACCC
Source organism: Sphenodon punctatus (assembly GCA_003113815.1). Lineage (NCBI taxonomy): Eukaryota > Metazoa > Chordata > Lepidosauria > Sphenodontia > Sphenodontidae > Sphenodon > Sphenodon punctatus. The sequence continues at coordinate 1,094,770 of QEPC01012203.1, forward strand.
CCAATCCCTGGGCCACCCTCCCTCTGGGAGATGGGTGGGCACAGCAGCCAATCCGGCCGCTGCGCCTGATTCCATCCCAGGATTCCATCCCACGAGCAACCAGACGTTACGCGACCAGCCGCCACCACAGGGGATTGTCCGTGGTTGGCCATGATCGCGTAACGTCTGAAAATACCCATGATGGCAGGATGCCCAAACAGTGGGTGGTTTCTGAATCGAGATAACCATCAGTGTAAAGCTTCAGGAGCAGATGTCAATATAGTCAGGGCCCTGAAAACCAAATATAACCTTCACCATTCAGGGAACTGAAAATCAGCAATGCAATCTTAAACTCAATTTACTTGTTTTCTTCTTCACAACTCAGCAGTAAAATGTATGAAGCGACACTTACTGCACTCGTACCACTGTGATGAATCTTGAGCAATGTTCATAAAGTACGTTTGCTTTTTCAGATGAAGGCAGCTAGATAAGAGCAGAGTAATATTTTTTTCTCTGGTGATTATTATCTAACTGAAATCATACCCAGCAAACAATATGAAACTGACAACGCAACTCTATTTTTCATATTAATATGTTTGTTTTCAGGAAGTGACTATCTATAACTTAAGCTCATCCCTCACTCTTTGCTGGATGGCTCTATTTCTCCATCATGTAAATGGAAATGTTTTATACATATATACATAGCATGCATGGCACAATATTGACTCTTCATAATATATCTCTTGGAACTGTACAACCAGGTTCTATCATGGGAATACGTGAGCATCCCCAAATATGCATAGCTGCATGCATGGTGAAATATTGACTCTTCATAATATCTCTCCTGGAACTGTACAACAAGGTACTCTCATGGGTATCCAATAAAATGCAACAGTATAACTGAACCCTTAGATGTTGAGGTTTCAGTCATAGGGATGTTTCTTGAATTAGTTTTTTTTTTTAGATGTAATAATATATTCCTAAAAGATCTATGAAACATACTAAATTTCAGACAACAGGCATAAGTCACTTGGAGACCATTTATTGTATAGATGGATAGGCTCTCTCTTATTCGTTCTTAGGCTCTTTTTACATGGACGGGGGTGGGTGGGCCAATGGGTGTTTTGTCACGATGGGTGGAGATGGGTGGGTGTCCCTTTACATGGAGTGCGTACCCCCCACCCATCCCGCTCAGTGTTTACATGAACAACCGAGCAAACACCCGTCCCCCTACACACCCACCCGAACACCGAGTGGGGGGGCATCCATAAAAACAGACTAAGGGTGTTTTCAGACGTGATGGGGTGACATTCGCCCCATCACGGAAACAACCCTCAGATTCCCCGCCGGGATCACTCCGGCATGGCCAACAGACTTGCCGGGGGATCCTGGTGGGGAATCGGGGAGGGGGCGGGGTCGCACAGCGTTCGGTGACTCGGCCCCACCCCCGCCACGCTCCCTCGCCGCCTGCCCTCTGGGGAGAGGCGCAGGCGCCATGGTCAATGCAGCCGCAGCGGCTGCCCGAAATGACCACGGACCAGAATCCTGGTGGGGATTCCGGGCCATGATCGCTGTCCAGACATGACAGGCCCCTTCATCCCTGCCGGGAATCTCCTCCACCAAGCGATCGGTGCCGGCCCCGCGGATTCAGCCGATCGTGTGGTGAATGTGATTCCTGGCGGGGATTGAGCATGGCGAACATCTGGAGGGGAACTTCCGGTTCACCAACAGACATTACGGGACCATTCCTCACCACAGGGTATTGACTGTGGTTGAACGCGATCTCATAACGTCTCAAAATACCCTTAGACACAAAGACAAAAAAAGCCCTCCTCTTCTAGTAGCTCCTGTATCATCACGATAAAGAAGAGAGACTAGAAATCATGCACTATATCATCAGTTGTCAATAATGACTGTAATGAAAGAGATATATGTGCATTTCAACAAAGCTAAAATGAACACCAATCAAATGTTGTATTTTATGTTATGCTGACATCCTATTAAAACCTAAAAGCATGCTAATCTTTTTTTAAAAGTGGTTATTGACTGACTTTTATTATTTTTTAAAAGGATTTAAATACCAGGCTAAAGAGACAAAATAATAGGGGATTTTGAAGCTTAGCTGTCTGGAGAACGAGAAGTGACTCTGAAAATAAAGAGGTTCTGCTGTCACCATAGATTCCAGTGCCTTGTGTAGAATCTGCCAACTTGCTGAAAACTGCAGGAGAGTTTTCTGCTCTGCTTTGTTTTTTAAGCCTGTCTTCTCAATTCTTCCTTATCTCTTTTACTAATTTATTTAGTTTCTTTTTCCCCCACCTCTTTAGCTGGAAAAGCAGAGAATCTGCATCATTTGCATGTCAGGGAGAGGACAAATGCTACATCAATATAGTGATATAAACAGGACAAATAGCAAATTTCTCATTTTGTAATCAAGAAAACAGAGCTCTTTGGAAATCTTTAATGCCCTGTTTTTGTCTTCCCGCTGAGCAATCTTGAGTCCCTTTTAATAGACTCCAAAATATCACTCAAGCAGGCGGTGCAGGAGATTGAAACCTATTAAGCCATGTAACGCTTCATTTTCCATAAACCTCTAGTCGAGGAGAGGTCATTTTAAAAAAAAGAAGCAGCACGTTTTGTTATGTAGTTAACATTTCATGTTAAATGAAAAATGCAATTTCCTGTAAGTACTACTGGCCTGACTAGGAACATATTTCTAACCCTGAATCAACACCCAATTTCAGGTATCGGCTGTTTAACAGGATTGTCAAACTGACATTTTATGAAACTGATATAGGGGGTTGATCCAAAGTCATTGGAAAGTCCATCTATTTACTTCCTCCTCCCTGGAGGAAGGAAGGTGTGGAAAGGGCACACAATTGCAGCGCTTTTGTTCTTCCTTTCTACTTTCTGTCCAGAGGATCTGAACCACAATGGGAACAGGTGTGGGGAAGAGGGTACTTATTATTTATCAATTATATAACATTTTAAGTGTTCAAAGTGTTTTACAATCCTTATCTACTTCATCTTCACAACAACCCTGAGAGGTAGGTCATTATTATTCCCATTTTACAGATGGGGAACCAAGGCTGAGAGAGACATTGGTTATCACGCATGCAGGCAGAACAATGACCCATGCACAAGTTGTGTACAAGCTGCGCACACACATAACCCGCATGCACAGGGGGTTGGGATCAAGACCATCAGATAGACATTGGGTCTGCCTGGTCCTGGAGCTTCTCCTGGGGTGCATCCCTGCGTCCACCTGCTTGCAGCACCCCCTGGGTCCACTTTAGATGAACCTAGTTGTTTCCCCGGCCCGCAATAGACCCACATAGTGCTCCCCCAAGGTGTGGGTGCATCCAGGAAATGGACAGCAGCTCTGTTTCAGGCCGCTGCCCTAGGTTTGGCTGGCTCACTCCTCCAGCGGTGTTCCGTGATGTTCCAGAGTGCTGCTTGTGGGACTGCCGTGCCACAATCTGGTTCCACAATCTGGCAGGAGTGCTTTTAAACAGATCAGCCAACCCAGGGTGAAGTGAGCTGGCATGGGCAGAACAAAAGCTGCCATCCATCTTAAAGCACCCACTGACTTACCGAAGGCCTCCCAGTGAATTCATGGCAAAGACGGGATGTGAACCCTGGTCTCCTATGTCTAAGTCCAATAGTTTATCCACTAGAAATAATTTACTGCATTATGGTAGAGATCTGCTCATACACATGCTTTAGAGAACCTGAAGCATCTGGGTAAACAGGGAAGCATCTGGGTAAGCAGATCTCCCTGCCTCTTTATCTCCAAACCCAACTTTCTGCAGCTGCCTGATCCCAAGTACAGAGATGACTACAGACAGGCAATTTGAAGGAACCAAGTAGCACTGGTCTTCCGCTAGCTTTTATTTTTTCCTGACTCCTCTTCCATCCTGCAGACAGAACAAGGGCTGAGGTGGCTGCAGGCGATGAAGCAGAGAAAATGGGTGTACACAAAACTGGGCAAATGCACCAATTTCACACTTTGCTCTCTCCCCTCACCTCTCAGACTCGTCCTTCTCAAACTCATGGCCTCCCCCTAGCCTCTGCCGCCACCTAAGATCATACAGATGTGTTTACATCTTTCTGATTTCCCTTTTAATTGCAATGCTGCTGGAAGAGTGAAGTGTCCTGGGGACCAAAATCTAGACAATTAGGTCTCCAATCACTAACAGTACATCATGAGGAAAGTGTGGAATTGTTACAAAGACATGTTTCAGAGGCACTCAGGGCTAAGTCACTTCATACATGAGCGTAGTTTTCAGTTGTTGGTTTTTTTCGGGGGGGGGGCATTGACCATGGTCATAGATGGTACAGAGTTGAAAGGGGCTGACCATGCACATGGTGAGGATGGGGGGCGATAAAGTTGAACAAGTAGAGTCAGGAGTGCTGGAGGTGGGGACTGTGAGCGAACTGGCAAGGCGCTGGGAGTAGGAATGGAACTGGAAAGGGGTGTGGGAGACACTGATGAGGGGTGGAGGAAGGAATGGGACTGGGAAGGCATCTGGGGAGCACTGGAAAAGGTGTGAGGGTAGAGAGGGTCCCAGGGGATACTATGATCCAGTAGGGGGTTTATATTTTATGTTACATTTATTTTAATTTCTTACCCCACCCTTTCCGCCAAAGCCAGCTCAGGGAGGCTTACAATAGTAAAATACAAAAAATACACACAAAACAAACCATGCATAAAAATTAAAAAAAATGCAAGACACATAAAATGCCCCCCAGCCCCACAAAAAGATAAATATGAATAAAAAAATAAAATACAAAAAACATACAACGGGCCCCAACCTCCCACCCCCACCCTAGTGTTGAAATGGGTCTGAGGGCACTAGAGAGGGGATAAGGCAGGGACAGGGAACTTCAGGTCCAGTGACTAAATGTGGCCCCTGGAAGGTTTTTATATGGCCCCTGTCCAGTTCCTGGGTCTGGCTCTTGGATTCAGTTCCTACCCCGAGGCACTGAGAAACTGAGCTCGGGGTAAGGGAGCAGAGATGAGGGTTAGTGGACAGGGATAGGGGACAGGTTCACGGCATAGATACATGATGGGGCCATCCTGTTCCTGAATGCCCCCCTGAAGAGGCACCGCTGCTCCAAAAACATCTATGCTACTGTTGGAGCTTGCACTAATTTTCAAAGTGGCTGCTGGGAGGGAAAAGATTCCCCAAGCCTGGGGAAGGGAGTAGGGATGGGACGGAGGGGGAACACTGGCCAAAATTTAGGAGTGGGATGGAGTGGCACACTGGCCAGTAGGGATGGACAAACGCGGTTCGGCAGTTCGGAGTTCGGCCCAAACTCGGCCTGTTCGGACGACCAAACTTGAACCCGAACCCAAACGCGAACATACCGAACAAACCGAACACCGAACGGCAAAATGGCCGAACAGTTCGGTCAGTTCGGATCATGTTCGGGTGAGTTCAGGTGGCAAAAAAAGGTTAACTGGAAGGTCAAACATGACAGGGAGGTGTCAGTCACTGAGGAGCAGACTTCCAGGCACCAGGGGTAGAGAGGCTTGCAAGAAACGAAACTAATTACCTGCCTCCCCCCTTCCCAACACCTTCTGAGCTAGTCACTGTTCCTGAACAGCAGCCGTTGAGTAGGATTTTTAGATTGCTTTAAGTTTCATTTCAATTTTGTACTGAAATGAAAATTAAACCATAAACTGAAACCTTGTGTTATGCACTGTACAGACTCATTGAGTATGTAATGTATGTATTTCACTATAGAATCCTCTTCTGTTTGTGATACCCCCCATACCATATATATGGGATTTGTGTGTGCATATATATATGTGTGTATGTATATATATATATATATATATATATATATACACATATCTCCATATGTATATCCATATATAGATAGATATAGATAGATATAGATATAGAGATAGATATAGATATATAACCATATTTGGATATGGATATGGATATGGGATGGGGGAGATAGATAGATAGATAGATAGATAGATAGATAGATAGATAGATGTAGGAGTTAGCTTAGTGATAGAGATAGCGTTAGTGATTTAGTTTTAGTGTTTGTAGGAGTAGGTCTGTGTACTTATTAGATAATCCATTTAGTTCATAGCATTTAGAATAGTTAATAGCAGTTAGATTTAGTGCAGATATATATATATATAATATTAGATTTAAAAAATAAATTTAAAAACCCCATATAAAAACAAAAAAACCCAATAAAAAACAAAATAAAACCATATCAAACCCAATAAAAAACCAAAAAACCATATAAAAACAAAAAAACCACCCATAACAACATTTCCCGAACCAAACGGCCTAATCGAATGGCCTGTTTGGACAACCGAACCGAACAGCCGAACCCGAACTCTGCGAACTAACCGAACTGTTGAACCGAACGCAGCCGAACTGAACTGCCGAATCGAACGCAGCCGAACCGAACGCAGCCAAACCGAACGGCCGAACCCGAACCACGATCTGTTCGACCATCCCTACTGGCCAGGGTTAAGGGGGTAGTTATAGGGACAGAGTGGCTGACTAGGTATTTAGGGGGTAGATCTGGGATGGGGGCACACTGGCCAGGGTTCAGAATAGGACAGGGAGTATGCTGCCCGGGGATGGGGGAGAACAGGGCTCCCAGGCACTCACTGCTCGGGCTGGACTACATGGCTGGAAGCTACAGGAGGAAACAGCAGCGGACCCGTGCAGGCAGGGAGCAATCACTGCAGACTCCCCACACAGAAGCCACGCTGAGATTCAGGGAGCACTCTGGGTGTCAGCGCGTCGGCTGTAGAATAGGGATGACTGGCAAAACAGCGACTGGGACGGAGCTGGGAGGCGCGGCTAATCCACGCTGCAGCGTGTTCCGGGTCTAGTTCCTCCCCCCTCCCTTGGCAATTGGAAACTCATGCAGGGCTTCAGGGTTGAGTGGTGCCCCGAGCTCATTAACTAATTAGGCAAGATTGCTATATATAGTACCGGCAGGGGCCATGAGCCTCTGCCGGTAATCACTTGGAGAGACTGGCCCCTCTACTGCCTTGGAGATTTCTGTGTCAGGTTTTTGTTTGTTCCTTGAGACTGTGAGCGATCCCTGTGTTCCCCCCGCTCCCCTTTGGAGTGAGTCTGTGAACAAGTGAGTATATTCTGTCTGTCTTGTTTGTCTCTGTGTGAAAGGAAGGTGAATCCGTGGTTTGGGTACTTCCTACCTCTTGTTCCTTATTTTCTGGTTCCTCTCTGCTATTCCTTATCAATTTGTGTCCCTTGTGAATGTGTACCCTACCCCCTCACTCCTCTTTTGTTTCCCATCCCCCTCCTGAGACACCCACCTCCTGGGATTCCCCTTCCCCCTCCCCTTTTCCCTCACGCCCCCCAACACAGTGCCCAGGGACCCTGAGTACTCCCCCAAGAATCTGAATCCCTTCCCTGGTGTTGTTTGTGCCTTTGGGGCAAGTGGCTTCCTCTCCCTGAGTCCCAATGATGACAAGGGTTGTTCTCTGATTCAGAGAGAAAGCCCACCATCTATCCTGAGGGACATTGTATACCACCGAGGGAACCTAGTATTGAGAGGAGGTCGCCCCTTGTCTTTGTGGGGTTCAGTCCTTCTGACCCTTTCCTACCTTTCTGCCCTCTATACCCCCCTCCCCGGTGACAATGGGAGGGCTCCATCTAGAAGTCTCTGGAGGAGATCCCTCCCTCCCCCCAGCCCCATAGTCAGCATCTATGAGTCTTCATACCCTTTTTCAGGGTTATGTCAAAATATCAAAACCTTTCCACTCTCACTCTCTTCCTTGGAACCAGCACATCACCCATGTCTACCAGCCAAATGAGTTCTTACACAAGCTTTTGAATGAATGGGTCATTAGTTAAATTCAACATAAATTCACAGTGTGCCCATGACTATTTCCCACCCTCTAGGAGTGAAAGAATTATGCCAAGATGCAAGCTGCTTAATATTATTTTTCCATTGTGTTGCTTTCAGAGCTGACAGTTATTAAACCAATAATGTAGCAGTTCCATAGAACACTAAATGATTTGACAGTAAACAAAGGAGAATAATGTTTTCAGAAGTGAAGGATTTCTGGAGGCAATTTTAATCATCAGGAAAGGGGTGGGAGTGAGGAAATCATTCATTTATCAAGGTGCTTTGTGCTTTTTCATGTTGATCATAAAGAGTTAACACACAGAAAGCAACATTCCTTTAAACCTGAAATCTTAAATGAGCAAGACATCAGAATTTATTCTGAATATTAAATTAATGGTCAAGGAGCTACAAACTCAGAATACCATTAAGCATGCATATTAATACTGCTATAATCATAGTGATCTTTATCTTCCTTTTCTTGTAATGGTTTGGGAGTTTACTTGTTAGCATCTATAACATTACAAGAAAAAATTATACAACAGAATCTCCCCTAACCAAGTTGGCATTACTCAGAATCCTCTGAAGAAGTTCTTTGTGAAGAGTATGGGAACCAATTCAGAAAATCTTCTCAGGACATACTTCAGTTCAAACACATTTATGTTTTATAGACTTCAGTGGCACTTTCAACTACAACTACACACTTTGCTGAATTGGGACCTATTTTGTTAGCTAATATGTTGAAATCAATCATGTTAACTTATTCCATTATGCCTGTCCCCTTTCTCTTTCCAAAACAACCATCACACTAGGGGTGGGAAGTTCGGATTATCCGGTGTCCGATACTGCCGGTATTTTAGTGTAATGGCAGTATCGGATTATTCCTGTATTTGGGGGTTACCAGTACCAGATCTTTTTACATTGCGGACATTGAAATGAATGGCCGCAATGTAAAAAAAGAAAAAAAAAACGAAACAATTTCCCTCCCCAGTCCAGGCTGCGAGGGTGGAAGGGGGGACACCCCCCACCCACCCTGCCCAGCCTGGATTCTTTTTT
>QEPC01012203.1:1103956-1117498 GCA_003113815.1 Sphenodon punctatus
CACTGAAGCCACCCGGAGCGCTGCCACCACCGCTGCCACTGCCCAGAGCACCAAATGTAGGCAATCCCTGTGTGGGGAGGTAGGGTGATCCTTGGGGTGGTGTGTGTGTTAAACCACCCCCCACCCCAGGGATCACCCTAGTACCTGCTGGTGCAGGCTCTGGGTCACTGTTGGTGACGCGGAGCCTGCACTAGTAGGGATTTAGGGTAAAAAAAATTTTTAAAAAAAAAAATCCAGACTGGGCAGGGTGGGTGGGGGGTGCCCCCCCTTCCACCCGCACAGCCTGGGAGGGGGAGGGGGGAGGTATTTATTTATTTTCCATTTATTTCAATGGGGACAGTTCCCCATTGAAATCAGTGCAATAAATCCGGCACCGGTAATCTGGTTTTAATTCGGTAACCCGGTATTTTGCATACCGGGTTACCCGAGCTGCATTGCAGGATGGGGCGGGATAGAAATCCATAAAATAAAATAAAAAAATAAATACCGGTAACCAGTAAAACTGGTAACCGGTATTTTGCCTGATGTCCCACCCCTACCACACTACACTACATATCTTGAAAGTAAAAGACCTTTAAGATGGTATGTGTTTGTAGGGTAACCATATCTCCCCTTTAAAAGATGCTTATGAAAAATACATGTTGCAGGGCTGCACTAGAACCAATGCAGCCCTGCAACATGTATTTTTCATAAGAGGCCTCTTTCTATGGGTGAAAACAGACATGATGCTAACCACCCTTTAACCACCCTTGGTGGTTATTTATGCATGTTGCAGGGCTATATTGGTGCCCTGTGCAGCCCTGCAACATGCATAAATGACCACCAAGGGTGGTTAAAGGGTGGTTAGCGTCATGTCTTTTTTCACCTAAAGACGTTTTGCCAATATTTTTATCTACCACATATACAATGTATTTTTAGGAATTATGTGCCCCCAAATTTGTCCTGATTTAATTAAACTAGCATAGCTAACCATTGCAAAGACCTATGTAGAGACTTTTATTTTGCTTGAGGAGTTTCTTATATGGGCTTCTCTTAAACTAGTGCTGAAACAAAGAGGAATTTTTGATTTGACAATATTAGTCACATTTTTCAGGAGCCATACAAATATCTGAATAATAAGTGGACCCAAAATGTTAGTCCTTTATCCATATATTTGGATATTTCGTTACAGCTATTACAAGTTTTCTAGGTTTTTTGTCATTTTATTTTGGATATCTGGTTATTCAGACCCGATTTGAAAAAGACAAAATTTTGAATATGATATTTGCCACAAATATTCGTTTAAGGGCAGCTTGCTGTATTGGTTTAAAGTACTTCCTAGCATTATATAAGCTAAAAGGAAATAGGTTAAACCTGATCTATCTTGTATTATATACTGCCTAGTGTCTGGTCTCCCAAATAAGGACAAAATGTTCTTGACCTGGATTGTTAAATTTGTCATGGCGACCATACAGCTTTTTATTCCTTTCAAGCAACAGGCAAATTCCTTGAGCTGTATAAGCTTCAAACACCAAGATGAAATTTTCTTGAATCAATCCCATCCAATTCTTTATATTCATAATGAACTTGCAAGGTCTTAAGTTCTTTTGAAATAAATGTTGCTCTGAAATGTCATGGAGATATACCACAGGATTGTCCAGTAAACACATGCTATGTATTTCATTTTGATATTCCCTTTCTCGTTTCAGGAAAGTGGCAGGAGCTATTCTTCAGTCTTGAATGAACTGCATTAAAGCAAAACAATCCTAAACTCACAAGTAAAAGGCAACTTAAGATGTATTTTCTTTGTATTTCAATAATTGTTGAAATGGAATGAGTATCATCAATTGTCTTGACATTTAATCAATGCAGATACTTGATGAAACATCTTCATTTGAGATTAGTCAAGTACAAGCTGAAGATACAATAATTCCCTAGGCGAACATTTGACAGAGGTTAGAAATGTGTGGCTAATGATATCCAACACTCCTGAACAAATCAAACATACTGTATTTGCTGCACAATTAAGCTAACCTGCCCAGTAGCAACAAAGTAGAGAGAGGGTGAAGGGCAAGATGGGGGAGGGAGAAATGGTAAAGGAAGAAGCAGAGAAAAGTGTCTTCTGGCCACAAAACTCATAGGTTTAACATGTTGAGCATCATGGAAGTATCTCCATCATCAGCTATGAACAAATGATTTTGACAGAGCTGTCTTGCATGCAATTGTGCATCCATTAAACTACCTTGTGGTTTCTGCTTTGGAAACAGGAAAGGTCAATGTACAACCTGATGAGAGTTTGTCCAGGAGGTTGTTGCTAGAGTTATTCAATGCAGGTGTTTTTGCAATCAAAACCCACTGAGAAAGCTCATTGGTAAATGGCACACCAGCTCGTACTTGCTTCATCACTCTATGACAATTTTATGTCTGGATTCACAGATACAAGATAAAACCCATAAAAATATTGGATACCAAAAGAGCTTCTGACCTTTCTTTTCAATTTTGCTGCTAACACTCTTTTTTCTGCTTTAAGTATCCCCCCTCCCCCCTTCAGCTTTTACATTTATATTTAGCTGCACTGGGTAAAGACAGATGTGGTGGTGTCTCACTTTGGCCCACTGTGGACTAGGACCCACCAGCACATCTGTTAACACATTGCCAAATGTCAACCTGGAAGCCAAGACTGTCCTTTGACAAGTAGGTGTCTAGCCGGGGCTGTGTCCTTGGATAATCTCCGAGGACACTGTCCAGGCTAAGTGTCACCCACATGGAAGAACACGGGCTAGCACTTAGGTTCAGCCCTGCCACACTTAACTTGAGGCAGGGGCCATCATGGTTGAGCACCATGGCTGGTCACTGTGACTGTCTGTCATACCGGGACAATGGGGCAGGGTGGACCCACATTTTTGTTCAGCTCCCTGTCCTATTTAGGGTGTGTGGACAGCAGGACAGCTCTCTGGCCAGGGACATGTTGTTTGGTGCCCCTCCTCAGCCTGGGATGTGTTGGTTGTGATTTCTCACCCTGGACTGTGCTAGTGAGCTGCCACACTACCTTCATGACTGTTTTTACCTTGGAGTTTTACAATGCTCCTATGTTGAGGAAAAGAGACTTATGGTGTTGCCACAATGTTAGCTGCAACCAAATGGTTCTTATATTTTTATGTTTTCTCCCCCTCTATGAAAGTTGCGGCTCCCCCCACCCCTGGGGGAGAAGGGGACAAGGACGAGTTAGTGCTGCTTGCAGCGGCATCGGTTAGCAGGGGGGGAGGGAGTGGTTGCCTGGCAATGAAGGGGGCACCCGAGACTCTTGCAAGAGCTGGGACTCCCAGGCACCACTTTAGTTTCCCTGTTTGCCCACCTCATTGAGGTTCAGGCGGGGAGCAGGGAAGGTCGTGCTGGTCGAGTGCCGCTGAGTGGGGGCCGAGCTAGCCCTCAGACAGGATCGGACCCAGCACAGTCAGGCTCAGCGGCAGCAGCCGGCTCTCCCCTGCTGTTCAGAACTTTCCAGTCAAGGCAGGAGTCACGTGGAGTGACCCGGCCTTTGGGCCTGTGCAGGGTGAAGTTCCCTCCCCCCCACCCTCTCGTTAAATTGATGCGAGTCCGCCCGAGGGACTTAAGACTGGTGTCAGCAGCCACGTGGAAGGATCTGGCCTTCGGGCCAAGGCAGAGGGAGGTTTCCTTCCCCTTCACCCCCCCTCTTCCCAATAAGATTGATGCGAGCCCCCCTAGTGGATTAAGACCCGGTCGGGGGCTGCGTGACACAGAGACCCCCTTGAATCTGAGGCCCAGGCCGAGTGGGGGAAGGGGGGGATTCCCCCCACATATAAGCCACTCCTCAGGCAAGGGGGGTGGTGGAGGTGATGGGCAGGCGGGGGGAGTAGGCCCCATTAGTGGCAGAGGCAGTATGTCTCAAAAAAAGTAATGAGCCCAGTGGTCTGCCACATCTAAGCACACCCCAAAGGTGCCCCCCACCAAGCACGCTGCGGGGTGGGGGGAGCCAGATAAGGGGGGACCAGGCTGGAGTCATACTAGAGGCCATGCAGGCACAGCTGGCAGATTACCAGGCCTGGATTGAAGAACTGGAGGGTGCCCAAAAGGGGTGAGGGAACGCAATAACAGTGGGCCTGCTGGTGAGACTGGGTCTGCTGGTATGTGTGTGTAGGCAGAGCTTTGCACCACCACTGTAAGTGGGCAGGGGTCCCATCGACAGGGGCAAGGGTGTTGCCGGGTGCTACCATCTCGTTACAGGGATGATGAGCCCGGGCCCAGTCAAAAGAGTGATGAATTTTCACAGAACCAGGGAGCACAGATAGATGCGCTGAAGAAAGGAATGCAGGCCTTGAAAAACAGCCCAGAGATGATGCCGGGGGATAGGGAGCAGCAGTGGCAGGCTTGGCCCACAGCGCAATCCAGAATATGTGGACAGTGATCAGGAGGGCAATTGCAGGTGCAAAGGGGAGTACGAGCACTGGGGGTTGGTGCCAGCCAGGCGGCAGGTGCCAGTCACTCACAGAACGTCGTGCGCCTGGGGGGGATTGGTCACACGGGTGCCATTTTCCATGTGGGAGGTGGGGGGATGCCCCGGTAGCATGGCACCTGCCCTGCCAGAGGGAGAGGTGTGGGAACAGCTCATCCCACAGCCAGAAGGCTGCAGCCCAGGTATGTGGGGTAGGTTCATGCTGCGGGAGAAGAGCTGCACGGTTCTGCAAGCGGTGGGAGGAACCTTGTCCTTTGTCAGGAGGATACACCGATGTATCTGCCCCACTAGGGGATCATTTTCTCCAGGCAACAAAGGAAAAGATTTGGAGTGGCAAATTCATTGATATATTCACCCTCCTTTTCAGTGACCCTATACCTGATCCTTACAATAAGGAGGAGAAGAAAGATAGGGAACGGTTCAAAAGGCCGAAGGCAGAGCGCACATCGTCTAATTGGATGGCGGCCTACACGATCTACATGGGCGTGATCCTACTTAAGTTCCCAGAATGGGGGGTGGAGATGATTAAGTACTCGGACATAGTCCATAGAGCGTTTGACACAGGGGGGCCTGGGGCTTGGCTGCGGTACAATGAAGCATTTCGGCACAGAATAGCCAACAACCCCAGGCTCAGTTGGGACATGCATGCACATGACATATGGCTAGAATGTATCAGTAGTGCCAGTAGTGCCAGGTATGTGCCATCAGACAGTGGGCATGTGCTGTCCCACCCAGGGTACACACAGCAGGGTCATAGAGGACAAGGGGGGAGGGCGAGGCAGCCCCCAGTGGGGCCAAACTATTGGGACTACAATGATGGGGAGAAAAGTTTTCGATCCCCATGTAGATTCAAACACGTTTGCACACACTGTGCAGGTGACCATGTCACCTCTGGATGTACCAAGTTCAGGCTTTATGGGGCCAGAAGAAAGGGGCAGCCTGGGGTTATACAGGGCCCTTCTGGCCAGGGGGGACCCCCACAAGCAATCGGAAAGGACACCAACCCTGGCACAGCATGATGCTTTGTGGGAGGCAACCTGAGACTATCCTGACCAAGACACCACCAATTATGTAATTGATGGATTCCAGAGGGGTTTTAGGATTCCAACACTGGGCCCCCGTTATCACCTCGGGGCTAAGAACTTGAAATCAGTGACAGGGAATGAACAGTTAGTCCAGCAAAAAATTAACAGGGAAGTATGGGAAGGTAGGATACAGTGATCCTTCGATGCTCTGCCCATGGCCACACTAAGGATATCTCCCCTAGGCATAGTGCCAAAAAAGACTCTGGTAGAGTTTGGCATGATTCATCACATGTCCCACCCAAAAGGGGAGTCAGTGAATGATGCGATCCCACTGGAGCTCTGCTCAGTGACTTATGCATAATTTGTCTCAGCAGTTGAGATGGTGCGTGCCTGCAGGAAGGGCGTCCTTCTCATGAAGTGTGACATCAGGTCCTCATTTCTTCTCTTACCGGTGCATCCAGAGGACTTCGAGTTCTTAGACATGGAGTTCCTGGGCAAAATTTACTTTGACAAGGCCATGCCAATGGGATGCTCCATCTCATGCTTGGCTTTTGAGAAGTTCAGTACAGTGCTCGAGTGTATCCCACGCCGTTGCGCTGGTAGAGTCAGATCATGCATTATTTGGATGATTTCCTCTTCACGGGAAGGGCAGGGACTATGGAATGCACGCTGANAGAATACATGTTAGTGAAAGTTTCTGTCTTGGATAACTGTTTTATAGACCCATTGACCATTTAATTATCTAAACCAGAAACTTTCATTTTTACATTCATAAGTGCTTGAACTCATACTATTGTCTATTGCCTATTGTCATTCCGGCGGTGGTGTAAAACCTGGCTGTTCACCCAGGCCTTTGGGGGTGGGGGTGGGTTAGGGTTATGGTCTTCCCGCCCCCACCCTGTTTTACTGTTTTAACCTTTGTGCCTTGTTTTAAATATTGTTGATTGTTTTAAACTGTTTTTATAGTGTTTTTATGTATTTTGAAATTGAAATTGTTGGAAGCCGCCCCGAGCTGGTTACAGGAGGGCGCAGGGTATAAATTACTGAAATAAATAAATAAATAAATAAATAAAAATACTCTTCAGAAAAAAGCACTGCTCCTTAGTACCTCCTCTCTGCAAATCCCTTAACCATGCTCTGACCCCTTTACAGTCCTTATTAATTTAAGATTTACTCAGGGGCTGAAGTGGGGCATTTGACCCATCTAGCTTTGGGCTAGCTTTAGGCCAACGCCTGGGACTGGGAGACACCTGATGGCTTGATGTTCAACCTAGGCTTGCCTCTTAGCCTTTTGCTCTTCCCATGATTCCCTTCTGTTTCTGGGTCTTCCTGCAGCAAATTATTAATTTGGGTTGAGCTCTCTGTTTTTCTCTATAGTTGTTTCTACTCTCTCACTTTCTAGGACCTTGTCTGAGCACATTCTCTTTCTCTGTTAAACCCCATATTTTGCTTTTCGCTGCTTTGACTATGCTTTTCTCTTTCCTGATTTTTTACATTCAACACTGTGCCTAGAGCCCCCAAAAATCCTTACCATGGCCCTGGCTCCAGTCTAGAGAACACAAATTATTGTGGGTGGCTGGATGCATTTGGGCACCCAATCCCTGACTGTCCTCTCCCTCTGGTCCTAGGTCTATAAACATTGTCATGATTCTGACCACCTTGAACTGAATTTCTCTTTTCCAGAGAGTTAATTCATATGTTTTGAAAAAAAATCCTCGAGCTTATACGGCTTCTTTATTTACACATGTTTTACACACTTGCAATTTTTATTTTATTCATTGCGTGAAATCCTATGTCCCTCTTAAACTGCACCTATGTGAGGCACACGGCCAGAATGCCCATGCTCAGGTGTGCATGCACACCATGCACGCAGCAAGCCGCACAGGGCAAAGGCGCAACCCATGCCAATTCAACCCCCAAGCCCATGCACCCCTCGACCTGGAGGATTTTANAAGCGGCCATTCAGGTGACCTCCAAAGTCATTGTTAGGAAGCTCCAGTCCCTCACCGGTAGTTTGAAATTTTCCTGCTGGGTCATTGCTCCAGGGAGGGCATTCATGTCCCAGCTGTACACCCACATTGGTAGTGACTGTTCCCCACATCACCACATCCGGGTGACAAAGGATATGCGGGAGGATTTGGCTACCTGGGAGGCTTTCCTCCAAGGCTACAATGAAGTCAGCTTCTGCTGGCAGCGAATCCTCTTAGAGGCCAAGTTGCAGATACATTCAGATCTGCAGGGGGGAGAGGGGGTGACTTCAGCATTTATTTTAGGGGCAGATGGTGTGCGGCACCATAGACAGCTGACTGGGAAGAGTAGGGGATAACACGTGACCTGACATACTTGGAGTTTTTTCCCATAGTGGTGGCCGTGGTCCTGTGGGAGGCAGAATTTAGCAACGGGGGGGCTTGTTCTGGTGCGACAACATGGCAGTGATGCATGTTGTCAATAAGCTGTCATCTAAATCAGAAAGTACTGAGATGTCTTAAAGCGAACATCTTGTTCACAGCTAAGCATGTGCCTAGTATGAACAATGGTATAGCAGATGCCCTTTCTCGGTTCCAGACAGACCATTTTCGCTCGCTGGCCCCAGAAGCCAGGGAAGACCCCGACCCATTCCCGAGGGATATGTGGAACCTTGGATCCTAGAACTATATCAGGCACTACAGGGTTCCCTTGCACCCAGAACCAGGTGGGCATATGATGTGGCTTTCAGAGAGTTCCAAGAATTCAGGTCACAAAACCTTGGACTTTAGGATTCCTCATCCCTGAAGGGCAGGTCCTTCAGTTTGCAATGTATCTTTGAGGCAAGGGTCTAGCACTGGGGAACATTGCAGGAAAGGTAGCGGCCATTACATTTGCAAGCTGGTTGGCAGGCCACCCCTTGCCTGACAATGGCTTCTTTATGAGCCGTCTCATGGAGAGCTGGTCCAGGGACACCCCCACATGTAGAACAGGAGAGCCCCCATTACACCCCAGGTGTTGCCGCATCTTACCTGAGCATTGCACCAAGTCTGTTACTCCAGGGGGGAGATGGTGAGGTTCAGGATGGTTTCCCGGGTAGCCCTGTTTGGGGCTTTCCATATTAGTGAGCTGGTTCTGGAATCCAGGGCAGATGGAACTGGTAGGGCACTCCAGTTTGGGGATGTAGGATGGCTGGGGGACATCCTTAAGCTCCACCTTCGGAGGACTAAAACTGACCAGAAGGGATTGGAAAAATTGATTAGGCTGTATCTATCGGAAGATGCACAAATCTGCCCCATTAGGGAAATGAGAGAATACCTTGTGTCTTGCCCCCAGGGGTGGGCGCATTATTTGTGCATGAGGACGGGGCGCCCCTGATGTGATACCAGTTTGGGACAGTCCTTAATATGTATGTGAAGGAAGCGGGACTCGACCCGGGCAGCTACAGCACGCACTCATTCAGGATTGGTGCAGCGTCAGCAGCTGCGAGCATGGGGTTGACCAGTCACCAGATACAGCAGATAGGCAGATGGTGATCAGCAGCATTACAAACATATATCAGGTAAACCAAAGCCAGAGTGAGCGGGCGAGGTATGATTTTCCGAGTGGCTGAAAGGGGAAGCAAAGCATGAAAACTGACCTGTAATTTATCTTGCAGAAACAACAGCCCCCTGGGCAAGGACGGTGGTTTGGATCGTTGGCCACAGTATTGTGCACTGGGTAGGAAAGATGGCTGCATGCAGTGGGTGGGGCACCCAACTGGGCCTTAGCAACCAGGCAGAGTTAATTTGGATAGGCCGACGTGGAATGCAGTGGGAGCAGCTGCTCCCAATGCTGACCACGAGCTGCTCCCAATGCTGACCACGGCAATGGAGATATTTTCTCCACCTGGAGTGATGGTAATACACAGTGGAGAACAATTTGCCAAAAGCAATGGGACTGTGGTTGACGAAGAAGGCAAAGGCCGACTTGCAAGTAGTGCGAGATCGATTTCCGGGGTGTACAACCATGTGGTCTGAGATGCTTCAGAGAAGGATATGGGGGAATGCTAACTGCCCAGGGCTGCGGTCCAAAGTCAGAACGGTGATCCGGCACAATGACATTAGTCATGAGAA
Source organism: Sphenodon punctatus (assembly GCA_003113815.1). Classification (NCBI taxonomy): domain Eukaryota; kingdom Metazoa; phylum Chordata; class Lepidosauria; order Sphenodontia; family Sphenodontidae; genus Sphenodon; species Sphenodon punctatus. The sequence continues at coordinate 1,113,514 of QEPC01012203.1, forward strand.
GGACAAGCTGTTTAGAGGCGATGGTGTCCACCTGTCCGATAGGGGTTATAATTTATATCTTGGGGGCCTGAAGCGCCGGTTATTTGAGATCTTGGATGGTATGGTGGCGAACCAGCCAAGCAAAGCTGGCGGTTCTAGTGGTGGTGGGCTGGTTCAAAGTTAATTGTTTAAAGGTTAAATTAGTTAGCCTAGGATGGTTACAAATATCTCCTTAAGAGATGGGCAGGGCCATGCATAGCCACACAGTGCGGCCCACTGTATGGTCAGCCCAAGGGTGAGAAATAAACCGCCGGACTCGCTGGGAGGAACATTTGTCAAGCCGTGGGTAACAGTGTTCTCACCCTTGTTTAACCCCAACAAAAGGGGTATAGGTACGAGCAACCCGCTCTGGCCCAAGGAAACTCGGCCATCAGGGCAGGGTGTAAGTTGCAAGTTGGGGAAGTTAGGTCACAGGAGGTTTCCCTTAGAGCTTAACCAAGGACGTAAGGAGGAGGGCCGGAGGGCCAGGAGAATTGCCGGTAGGGACAGGAACCTCCTGTGGTGGGGGGCGGGGGGAAACAGTTAAGAGAAGGTAAGACCCCACTTTAAACGGGGAAGCGGGACAGTTGCCCCTTCCCCCTTTTGTAGTTTATAAACAGTTAATAAAGAGTGCGGCCATTCAGTCCCAAGAAATGTGTCCTCGTCTTCTTCTCAGGTGTGCCGACAATTGCTGGTTTGTTATGTTAATAGTGATTTTTTTTAAAATGCTGACATGTATGATATTTAATTATTTATATCTTTGTTTTTTTATTTGTCCTTTTGGTCGTAAATAAATATCATTATCATTATCCCTGTGTTTACCCACTGTTTCTCAGAGCCTAAATGAGGAATGCCACCTTCCAGAAGTAAAGTTCAAAACCGCCTTCAGGTGTTTATAAATTTCCCCTGGCTGCTTTGATTCAGAAAGTTCCTGATAAATTGAAGGTTCCCCACTGTAATATCCAGGGCTTGTGAGAGAAATGTGGGGTTCCGGTACAGATCCTGGTTGGGTCCCTGCTCCTAATTCCCAACCCCATACAACTATTGTGTAGTGACTGGTCAAATTAATTTTTGAAGAGACTGGTAGTTTAATCATAGCTGTTAGCGGCAATCCACTCCCAATCACACAGATTATGCTTAGCTTTAGTTCAGATTTTTTCTTTTCCTTTTCAAGAATACATGTTAGTGAAAGTTTCTGTCTTGGATAACTGTTTTATAGACCCATTGACCATTTAATTATCTAAACCAGAAACTTTCATTTTTACATTCATAAGTGCTTGAACTCATACTATTGTCTATTGCCTATTGTCATTCCGGCGGTGGTGTAAAACCTGGCTGTTCACCCAGGCCTTTGGGGGTGGGGGTGGGTTAGGGTTATGGTCTTCCCGCCCCCACCCTGTTTTACTGTTTTAACCTTTGTGCCTTGTTTTAAATATTGTTGATTGTTTTAAACTGTTTTTATAGTGTTTTTATGTATTTTGAAATTGAAATTGTTGGAAGCCGCCCCGAGCTGGTTACAGGAGGGCGCAGGGTATAAATTACTTAAATAAATAAATAAATAAATAAAAATACTCTTCAGAAAAAAGCACTGCTCCTTAGTACCTCCTCTCTGCAAATCCCTTAACCATGCTCTGACCCCTTTACAGTCCTTATTAATTTAAGATTTACTCAGGGGCTGAAGTGGGGCATTTGACCCATCTAGCTTTGGGCTAGCTTTAGGCCAACGCCTGGGACTGGGAGACACCTGATGGCTTGATGTTCAACCTAGGCTTGCCTCTTAGCCTTTTGCTCTTCCCATGATTCCCTTCTGTTTCTGGGTCTTCCTGCAGCAAATTATTAATTTGGGTTGAGCTCTCTGTTTTTCTCTACAGTTGTTTCTACTCTCTCACTTTCTAGGACCTTGTCTGAGCACATTCTCTTTCTCTGTTAAACCCCATATTTTGCTTTTCGCTGCTTTGACTATGCTTTTCTCTTTCCTGATTTTTTACATTCAACACTGTGCCTAGAGCCCCCAAAAATCCTTACCATGGCCCTGGCTCCAGTCTAGAGAACACAAATTATTGTGGGTGGCTGGATGCATTTGGGCACCCAATCCCTGACTGTCCTCTCCCTCTGGTCCTAGGTCTATAAACATTGTCATGATTCTGACCACCTTGAACTGAATTTCTCTTTTCCAGAGAGTTAATTCATATGTTTTGAAAAAAATTCCTCGAGCTTATACGGCTTCTTTATTTACACATGTTTTACACACTTGCAATTTTTATTTTATTCATTGCGTGAAATCCTATGTCCCTCTTAAACTGCACCTATGTGAGGCACACGGCCAGAATGCCCATGCTCAGGTGTGCATGCACACCATGCACGCAGCAAGCCGCACAGGGCAAAGGCGCAACCCATGCCAATTCAACCCCCAAGCCCATGCACCCCTCGACCTGGAGGATTTTACTTATTTTATTTATTTATTTTTATTTTCATAGATTTCTACCCCGCCCCTCCTGCCATGCAGCTCGGGGCGGCTTCCAAAACACTAAAATACAATAATGTATTTAAACTGTTTAAGGATGGAGCAGGAGTCGTGCCTGATCCATTCCCTGAGCCATAGAATGTGTGGGCTCAGGGGGTCACATCGGCACGGATCACGCCTTTGCCCCACACGGCTTGCTGCATGCGCACCTGCGCACCTGCTGTCTGGTCAAGCACTGCGCCTGCAGCCAGTTTACACTGGTCACAGGATTTCACCCATTATATTTTAATGTATATTAAGAAATGAGATGCTCAGTTTTGTGTGGAGAGGGCTGAGCTTGGGGGGCTGACACAAAACAACTGTACCTATTGCCTCCCTCACTTAGGGTGCATCCACACAAGCCAGGCAGACTTGATCCTCCGCACACTCCGTGGTGCACAAGCAAAGCTGCCACACTGCAGGGAGAGGTCCCATCATGCCCTGGGGCAGACTGAAGTGCTGGCCACATGCGTAGTCACCCAGCCCACCCTCCCCGAACCTGTTCACTGACCTGCCCCTGGCCATGACATGGTCGCGCACACCCACTGACAGCACCCACAGTTCAGAGACCTGGGGTCGGCCTCACCACATGGTGGGCCCACAAGTGATGGCACTGTACCACTCATTAGTCAGCAACCCCACTTTGGGTAAGGCTGCTATGAGCTGCATTGCTGGACCTTTTAGGAGAATGCAGGGTATAGCAGCCAGCTGCCGACCCTACCACATGGCAGGGTAAACATCTGGCAGTTTCCGCACACACAATGTACTGCATCATGGGGCAACAGTGACTGATGTGGGGGTAAGACTGCCCAAACTGTTGTGTCTCATGTGGCTGCAACCCTCTGACCCTGCTAATATCCGTATGTACTTAGGCACCTGTGTCTGACATCTCTGACTTCATCCGACAAGTGATGATGTTAGCTGGCTTTGTGACTTGGAGGGAATTAGAACATGTGTTATTGATGGGGTCCGGCCCTCCTCTGGTCAATCAGGTTTGCAGCCTTGGAGTTCTTTTGGATCCCTTACTGCGCCGGGAACAGCAGGTGGCGGTGGTGTCCAGGAATACTTTTCACCATCTTCTTCTAGTGAGGAGACTGCGGCCTTCTCTCTCTGACTCGGATTTAACCAGTCTCATCCATGCTTTTATCACCTTGAGGTTAGATTAATGCAACATGCTCTACGTTGAACTCTCCTTGATGAGTGTTCAGAAGCTGCAGCTGATGGAGAACAAGGGGCTAAGCTCCTTCCAGGGACAAGTCATCAGGAGCAGGTTACACCAGTGTTCCGAAGAATTCATTGGCTTCCTATAGATTTTCAGGCACAATTCAAGCTGCTGGTTTTGACCTTTTAAGTCATAAATGGTCTGGGTCACATATATCTGAAAGGTCACTTTTCCTACCATGTCCCATTGCAGCCTCTACATTTGGCTGGGAGCACCCTCTTGTGGGTTCCATTGTTACCTTT
>QEPC01012203.1:1117598-1130092 GCA_003113815.1 Sphenodon punctatus
CCATGCTCCCACAGGCACCCTCAGGGGCCAAGCACCGAGCCTTCCTGCCTGTGCAATCCGGGGTGCCAAGTCCCAAGCCTTCCCTGTCTCTGCTGCTACTGTGTCTCTGATGGCCTGCCATGCCCCCATCAGCACCCCTGGAGCACCCCAAGCCTCCAGGCGACTGAAGTTTTTGAATGTTCGGGGTGTGTGTGAATTAAACAACAATTTAAAAAATAAAACATGCCACACAAATCCACATAAAACCCAAATTTCTACAATATTGACATTTCCATCTCACCTCGTTCTAAGGGTAACTTTTTAACACAACACAAATTCTAATATTTTGAACAGGGCACTCTGAGCTGATCTTGTGACAATCTGTGTTTTCAAGCAGCGACAGAATTATCTTTTGATGTTGTTTGTACTTCTAGTAGAAAGAAAGTACAAGAATTCTGAGTCAGAAATCAAAGTCCTTTCTTTTCCCAGAGAGGTGGGCCATGTTTAATTTGTAAACAAGGAGGTATCATGGTTCAGTCCTGCCCCACAAGTCCCTCCAAACCATTCAACTTGGATGCATAGGTATATTCTCAGGCCCCAGGCCCTAGGACTCCACTAGTTTATTTTTAGCCCTACTTTTCCGTTTTTACCCCTACTTTGCCAGAAAGGAGGAGGGGAAACTGATGTTTTCATCCAGCTGTGGGAGGGGTCTTGAAGAGTAGCAGCAGTCACAGTGTCTAGGTCCGGGGGCTGAGCCCTGGCAGAACTTATGCCCTGGAGGGAACCCCATCATATCTCAAGAAGAACAAGATAGTTGGAGCAGTTTTCAATGTTGTACTTATTCTGTAAATAAATTTCTCAATCACGATTGTCAATCTGGCATCTTTTAGCAACACTATAGTCAGTTAAAATGAATGTAAAAAGGCAACTGTATGTCTGCAAATATTTCAGTGTGTCAGTGATGGTTAAATGGTACTTCCTTACTGATAGATTCTTGACTAAAAGGCTTTTAGCTTTCGAAAAACTCAATTTCAGTCCTTTATGGTAGGATTTCATTGTATGGTGAGTCTTCCACAGCAGTCCTCATTAATGAGACTGACCATGGAAGTCAAAGCACATGCATCAAATCATGGATTCTACAGCAAAAGGTTACATGCTACCTCATCCCAAAAGATTCCAACACAACAAAGTCTTTATTGAAAATATAATGTAACAGATACAAAAGGAATGAATGGGTGAACTCTGCCCAATTAAAAATACCAGAGTTGACAGAAATATCTTCGAAAGTGTTTTTTTTGTAAAAGTGATGCCTCTTACTAGCTTTTCTTAATGCATGTGAAAGCAAAAGCAATTTTATGAGCATTTAAAATTCCTACTGAAAACTCAGCTACATTTTCTTTTTTGAATTTTTTTTTTTATTATTTTTATTTTTATTTTATTTTTAACAGCACAATATATACAAATGAACAAAGCAAAAACTTTTTTTTAAAAAAATATAAAAATGTATAATTCCATTTCTTTTATATAGAAAAAAATCCCCTACTATTGTTGATATTGCCTATTTCTTATCAATCTCTTAGTCTAGTAACATTGCCTTTCAATAATCTATTCCAGATACTTTCCCATTTAACATAGAATTCTTGATATTTATTACAAAACTCAGCCTCAGTTTTTTCCATTGAATACATCATCCGTAAATGCTTCATCCAATTATCTTCAGTAAATCCCACATGGTTTTCCCAGTTCCTGGTCACATATATTCCTGATAGTAGCATTACCTCACAAGTTTCTCTATACTTCTTCACTAATGAATTTTGTTGATAAATTCCCAATAGAGCTATTTCTGGAGTATAAGGCAGAATCAAACCTGTTACTGAGCGGGTAATATTCCATATTATTCACCACAAACTTTGAATTTTACAGCCTTGCCATGTACAGTGGAAATATGAACCTATTTGTCCACATCCATGCCAACATAACTTTGAATTCAACCCGATTTTGTTAGCTTTAGCTATCCTTACCATAGTTAAATAGTATCTGGTTGTCATTTTAATTTGGGGCTCTTTAATTTCTAATGAATAAGTACAACAATATATTCTATTATATATCTGGGTTTTTTCCTCCTCATCCCATTTTACTTTCAAATCATATTCCCATTTATTTAAATATACATGATGTATCGGGTACCATACTTGAATTAAATAAATTCAAGAAATTAATCCCTTATCTTCTACCTTCAATATCAATTTTTCAAAAGTATGTGGTTCTCGCAAGTAATCTTTACTATTCACTCCCAGAGTATAAATTCTAAACTGATTATATTCCAACGTATCTATTTTTGTCCTGATTAATTGTTCTATTTCCTGTCTTGATTTAAACTTATTACCCTGAATAAGCTGTTGATTTTATATATACCCTTCTGTTTTAAATTATAAATCAGTATACCTGCTAATTTATTTTCCCTTATTCTACTAGATTCAATTAAGGAGAAAGGTGATATCCCTTTCCTAAGTCTAATTCTCCTCAATATTTTATTCCATACTTCAAGCGTTTGTTCTGCAAATGTATGTTCTTTCCATTTCCTTCAATCTGGCTTAATGTCATCCACCAAATAATCACTAAAGTCTATAATTTTCATTAGATCTTTTTCCATCAGGCCCCATTGAATATTCTGTTTTTGACAGTACCATTGTCTAACCACTCTTAATATTGAAGCCAAATAATACAAATTTTGATCTGGATATCCAAGGCCCCCCTCTTTCTTTAGTATTTCTTAACACCTTCCTTGATATCCTAGGCTGTTTCCTTTGCCATATAAATTGAAAAATAACTGTATCCATTTGAATAAAAACTTTCTTAGGAATTGTAGTTGGTAGTGCAGACATAACATATAACATTTTTTGAAGTATTATCATTTTATATAAATTCATTTTACCTAACCAACTAGTTGTGAGTTTAGTCCATTTTTTTTTTACCTCTTCTCTCACTTTACTTATTAATTCCATATAATTAAATTGATATCATTTGTTAGGTTTCACTGCTATCTATGTCCCAATATATTTAACCTTTTCCTGCTCTACCTTGAATGGAGACTGTTTTATTATCGCTTGTTTTAATTTATTTTCCTCAACCAAAACCAATGCTGAGGATTTCTGCCAGTTAATCTTGTATCCTGACAGTTCTCCAAATATCCCAATCTGCCAAATTAAGTTTCCTATTGATTTNTGTCTGAGAGATATTCAGAGAGCTTCTCCAACTTCCCTCCTGAACACACCTAGTCTTAGGACTTAGTATAGATGTAGGCCTTTCCTATCCTACATGTATTTCTTAATAAAGCTACTTAAACTTAAGTATGCTTCCTGCCTGCTTATTAAAGTTAAGCTACTCACACTCCTTTGTAAACTCTGCCTTGGGCCAATCAATGTAATGATCTCACAGTCCTTGCATTCCAACAGGGAAGCAGGAGAGGCCGATCTGCTGCATGTAAGGTAGGTTATGGGGCACGTGGCAGAGGTGACAGGGGCAGTGCCAGCAGAGTGGCAGGCATCAGCAGCAGTCTGAGCCCATCATCATGCCCCAAACTGCACAGGCCTGATTTTGGGAGATAAGCTTCAGAGGCTCCCAGCAGTGGGAGAAGGGATCGCTGCTGGAATCAATGCACAGCTCCTCCTCCAGGTAGCTCTCCACTGCTTCTGAGATGCAGTCACACTCCCTTACGTAACTTTTAGGGATGTGTGAATGTGGTTCAGAAGTTCAGAGTTCAGGCCAAACTCGGCCTGCTCGGATGACTGAAGCGAACGTCCAAACCAAACGCTCAAATGGCCGAACAGTTCGGAAAAGTTCAGTTGAGTTCGGATGAGTTCGGGGGTGGGAAAAATGAGACTGGAGAGCAGGAAAAACATGACTGGAAGTGGGATGCAGCTGAGGAGCAGACTTCCTGACACCAGGGGTAGAGACCAGGGGTGGTTTTAGGGTCAACTGATACCGATACCGGGAAAAAAAATTGAATTTGGTTTCAATATCGATAGTGCTATTTTCAGTTGTTTGGCCAATTTTGGCCGAACCGAACTCCACCGAACTGAACAGCCGAACCCAAACTCGGGTTTCGGACTGAACGACTGAATGTCTGAATATCCATACCACATTCTGTTCGCCCATCCCTAGTAACTCTGCTTGGGCACCACCTCTACCACTGCCCTCAGTCACGCTGCCTGCCATGCTGTGCACGGCCCCATGTTCACCAGAGTGGTCTGCACATATGAGCTGCTGCTGCTGGCAATAGGGGTGCTGCTGCTGCTCAGCCTGCAGCTGGTGGTGCTACTGATAGGGCTGGGGGGCAGGTGGTGCTACTGATAGGGCTGCCCTGCCCTGCCCCCTCCCTCTCTCTCTCTCACTAAACAGTTTTGGCCATCCTATATGACTGACCTCATGATGTTGGGTGGCATTGGGAAACTGTAAGCCTGCCAGCCGACCTCTTGCTAGATTATCTTGGCCTGCCTATCTGACTGGCCCTCTATTGATGCACAGTCTTCGCCACCCTATCTAAGTGCACTTCCAAGGTCCCAGCCTGTCTTCCCTACTTACTCTCATGCCACACTGCTTGTCTGCCCACCCTGGTTTCCAACCTCGAACCCTGCCTCAGCCTGCCTTCTGCTGCTCATGCCACACTACCTGTTTGCTGCTTCTTCTGCCTCTCCTGTGCCATGGGTTGTGTGCCCTGGCAATCGATTGTTCATTCTGCTGCCTCTTCTGTATGATGGTTCTGTGCCCCGGCAATCCAATGTCCACTTCTGCTGCCTCTTTTGTGCGATGGGTTCTGTGCCCTGGCAATCCAATGTCCGCTTCTGCTGCCTCTGCTGTGCCATGGGTTCTGTGCCCCGGCAATGCAATGTCTGCTTCTGCTACCGCTGATGCCTCCACTGTGCCATGGGTTCTGCTACTAGGCAATCCAATGTCTTCTGCTGCTGCCACTGCTGCTTCTGCTGTTCCATGGGTTCTGTTCCCCAGCAATCCAATATCCACTTCTGTTACCTCTGCTGTACCATGGGTTCTGTGCCCCGGCAATCCAATGTCCACTTCTGATGCCTCTTCTGTGCGATGGGTTCTGTGCCCCAGCAATCCAATGTCCACTTCTGTTGCCTCTGCTTTGCCATGAGTTCTGTGCCCCAGCAATACAATGTCCACTTCTGCTGCCTCTGTTGTGCCATGGGTTCTGTGCCCCGGAAATGCAATGGTTGCTTCTGCTACCGCTGCTGTCTCCACTGTGCCATGGGTTCTGCTACCAGGCAATCCAACGTCTGCTGCTCCTGCCGCTGCTGTGCCATGGGTTCTGCTACTGGGCAATCCAGTGTCTGCTGCTGCTGCTGCTGCTGCTACTGCTGCTGCTGCTGCTTCTACTGTGCCATGGGTTCTGTGCCCCGGCAATCCAATGTCCACATCTGCTGCTTCTGATGTGCCATGAGTTCTGTGCCCCAGCAATCCAATGTCCGCTTCTGCTGCCTCTGCTGTGCCATGGGTTCTGTGGCCCGGCAATCCAATGTCTGCTGCTGCTGCTACTGCTGCTGCCTCCACTTTGCCATGGGTTCTGCTGCCATGCAATCCAATGTCTGCTGCTACTTCTGCCGCTACTGCCTCTACTGTGCCATGGGTTCTTCTACCGGGCATTCCAATGTCTGCCGCTGCTCCATCGATGCCTGGAAGCCTGCAATGCCCAGCCAAGTAGGGATGCCAGGCCAGCCACTAATCACCAAGACTTCCTGGCCTCTGCTGCTGCTGATTCTGCTGAGTCTCAGATGGCCACCATGCTCCCACAGGCACCCTCAGGGGCCAAGCACCGAGCCTTCCTGCCTGTGCAATCCGGGGTGCCAAGTCCCAAGCCTTCCCTGTCTCTGCTGCTACTGTGTCTCTGATGGCCTGCCATGCCCCCATCAGCACCCCTGGAGCACCCCAAGCCTCCAGGCGACTGAAGTTTTTGAATGTTCGGGGTGTGTGTGAATTAAACAACAATTTAAAAAATAAAACATGCCACACAAATCCACATAAAACCCAAATTTCTACAATATTGACATTTCCATCTCACCTCGTTCTAAGGGTAACTTTTTAACACAACACAAATTCTAATATTTTGACCAGGGCACTCTGAGCTGATCTTGTGACAATCTGTGTTTTCAAGCAGCGACAGAATTATCTTTTGATGTTGTTTGTACTCCTAGAAGAAAGAAAGTACAAGAATTCTGAGTCAGAAATCAAAGTCCTTTCTTTTCCCAGAGAGGTGGGCCATGTTTAATTTGTAAACAAGGAGGTATCATGGTTCAGTCCTGCCCCACAAGTCCCTCCAAACCCTTCAACTTGGATGCATAGGTATATTCTCAGGCCCCAGGCCCTAGGACTCCACTAGTCTATTTTTAGCCCTACTTTTCCGTTTTTACCCCTACTTTGCCAGAAAGGAGGAGGGGAAACTGATGTTTTCATCCAGCTGTGGGAGGGGTCTTGAAGAGTAGCAGCAGTCACAGTGTCTAGGTCCGGGGGCTGAGCCCTGGCAGAACTTATGCCCTGGAGGGAACCCCATCATATCTCAAGAAGAACAAGATAGTTGGAGCAGTTTTCAATGTTGTACTTATTCTGTAAATAAATTTCTCAATCAGGATTGTCAATCTGGCATCTTTTAGCAACACTATAGTCAGTTAAAATGAATGTAAAAAGGCAACTGTATGTCTGCAAATATTTCAGTGTGTCAGTGATGGTTAAATGGTACTTCCTTACTGATAGATTCTTGACTAAAAGGCTTTTAGCTTTCGAAAAACTCAATTTCAGTCCTTTATGGGAGGATTTCATTGTATGGTGAGTCTTCCACAGCAGTCCTCATTAATGAGACTGACCATGGAAGTCAAAGCACATGCATCAAATCATGGATTCTACAGCAAAAGGTTACATGCTACCTCATCCCAAAAGATTCCAACACAACAAAGTCTTTATTGAAAATATAATGTAACAGATACAAAAGGAATGAATGGGTGAACTCTGCCCAATTAAAAATACCAGAGTTGACAGAAATATCTTCGAAAGTGTTTTTTTTGTAAAAGTGATGCCTCTTACTAGCTTTTCTTAATGCATGTGAAAGCAAAAGCAATTTTATGAGCATTTAAAATTCCTACTGAAAACTCAGCTACATTTTCTTTTTTGAATTTTTTTTTTTATTATTTTTATTTTTATTTTATTTTTAACAGCACAATATATGCAAATGAACAAAGCAAAAACTTTTTTTTAAAAAAATATAAAAATGTATAATTCCATTTCTTTTATATAGAAAAAAATCCCCTACTATTGTTGATATTGCCTATTTCTTATCAATCTCTTAGTCTAGTAACATTGCCTTTCAATAATCTATTCCAGATACTTTCCCATTTAACATAGAATTCTTGATATTTATTACAAAACTCAGCCTCAGTTTTTTCCATTGAATACATCATCCGTAAATGCTTCATCCAATTATCTTCAGTAAATCCCACATGGTTTTCCCAGTTCCTGGTCACATATATTCCTGATAGTAGCATTACCTCACAAGTTTCTCTATACTTCTTCACTAATGAATTTTGTTGATAAATTCCCAATAGAGCTATTTCTGGAGTATAAGGCAGAATCAAACCTGTTACTGAGCGGGTAATATTCCATATTATTCACCACAAACTTTGAATTTTACAGCCTTGCCATGTACAGTGGAAATATGAACCTATTTGTCCACATCCATGCCAACATAACTTTGAATTCAACCCGATTTTGTTAGCTTTAGCTATCCTTACCATAGTTAAATAGTATCTGGTTGTCATTTTAATTTGGGGCTCTTTAATTTCTAATGAATAAGTACAACAATATATTCTATTATATATCTGGGTTTTTTCCTCCTCATCCCATTTTACTTTCAAATCATATTCCCATTTATTTAAATATACATGATGTATCGGGTACCATACTTGAATTAAATAAATTCAAGAAATTAATCCCTTATCATCTACCTTCAATATCAATTTTTCAAAAGTATGTGGTTCTCGCAAGTAATCTTTACTATTCACTCCCAGAGTATAAATTCTAAACTGATTATATTCCAACGTATCTATTTTTGTCCTGATTAATTGTTCTATTTCCTGTCTTGATTTAAACTTATTACCCTGAATAAGCTGTTGATTTTATATATACCCTTCTGTTTTAAATTATAAATCAGTATACCTGCTAATTTATTTTCCCTTATTCTACTAGATTCAATTAAGGAGAAAGGTGATATCCCTTTCCTAAGTCTAATTCTCCTCAATATTTTATTCCATACTTCAAGCGTTTGTTCTGCAAATGTATGTTCTTTCCATTTCCTTCAATCTGGCTTAATGTCATCCACCAAATAATCACTAAAGTCTATAATTTTCATTAGATCTTTTTCCATCAGGCCCCATTGAATATTCTGTTTTTGACAGTACCATTGTCTAACCACTCTTAATATTGAAGCCAAATAATACAAATTTTGATCTGGATATCCAAGGCCCCCCTCTTTCTTTAGTATTTCTTAACACCTTCCTTGATATCCTAGGCTGTTTCCTTTGCCATATAAATTGAAAAATAACTGTATCCATTTGAATAAAAACTTTCTTAGGAATTGTAGTTGGTAGTGCAGACATAACATATAACATTTTTTGAAGTATTATCATTTTATATAAATTCATTTTACCTAACCAACTAGTTGTGAGTTTAGTCCATTTTTTTTTTACCTCTTCTCTCACTTTACTTATTAATTCCATATAATTAAATTGATATCATTTGTTAGGTTTCACTGCTATCCATGTCCCAATATATTTAACCTTTTCCTGCTCTACCTTGAATGGAGACTGTTTTATTATCGCTTGTTTTAATTTATTTTCCTCAACCAAAACCAATGCTGAGGATTTCTGCCAGTTAATCTTGTATCCTGACAGTTCTCCAAATATCCCAATCTGCCAAATTAAGTTTCCTATTGATTTCATAGGTGAGGTCAAATAAACTAACATATCATCTTCAAATAAAAATAATTTAACTTCTTTGTCACCAATCTTTACTCCATGAGTATTACAATCTATTCTCATAGCTATAGCTAAGACCTATAATGCCAGATTAAAGAGCAGGGGTGACAAGGGACATGCCTGGCATGTTCCCCTTTCTAATTGAAAACTTTGTGTTAAAGGATATTTTCAGACATTACGAAATCATGATGATCAGTTTCCACATGGGAACCGTGAGCCCATAACGTCTGTTGGGGCCAACCGTGATTCCTGCCAGATGTTCACCCCCATGAATCACGACCGGGAATCACTTTGACCATGCAAATGGCCCTCCTGCCCAGAGGAGGGTCGTTTGCGTGGTCAAAGCGATTCCCAGCTGTGATCAACGGGGACATCACATCTGTCCCCTGACCATGGCCTGGAATCAGCGCCGCTGATTCTGGGCCATGGTCAATGACCCGGGGGGCGGGCAGGCTCTGCGGCCGCATTGGCCGCAGAGCCCGCCCATCTACCGGAGGGCGAGCGGCTGGGGGAGCATGGGGGGCAGGACTGTGTGGCTGCACATTGCGCCACTCAGCCCACTCCCCCCAGATTCCCCACTGGAATCGGCCAGCATGTTTGCAGTCCCTGACGGCGGGATTCTGGCGGGGAATCATTTGGGTGATTCCGTGGCTGGGCGAATGCTGCCCCGTCACGTCTGAAAATACCCAAAGTTCCATTCACCAAAATTCATGCTCTAGATGCCTTGTATATAGCATAAATCAATTTGATAAAGTTTTCTCCAATTCCCATGGCCTCCAAAATGGCATATAATTATGGTTTTTCTTCTCTATCAAACACTTTTTTGGCATTAAGCGATATTACCACTGTCGGTATCTTACCTTGTGTAACAACCTCAGTTACATTTATTGTTTTTCTAATATTATCTGTCAGGGATACAACCAACAGAGGGCTTGGGAGAACTGGCTTCCTGTTCCCATTGGTGCACCCCAAGGGCTTCCAAGTGGGAAAGGGTCCTTCAGGGTGTTGGTCAGTCCATAAGCCTATATGACAGTGGGACCTAACTCAGCCTTTGACTAAGTGGTGAGAGCTGAAGCCCTGGAGACCAGGCCCTATCTCTTCCCACGGGGTAAGACAGGTACTGTGGGCAAGCCTGTTGCCTTCAAGGTAGGGGTCCCACAAGGTATGCAGGGAAGGGGGGACAAAGGGAAGAGGGGGGTTCAAAGGAAAGGGAACAATGAATGGGGGAGGCAGGTGAGAAAGGGAGTACACACACAAACAGGGGGAGTGGGACATGGGGAAGCACTGGGACGTAACCGGGAGTTATGACCACCACCAGTTCTTATCAGATGCTCCAGGAACACAACACCACATTCACTCACTCAAGGGGAAACAGGGGAATGGGGAATTGGAGGAAACACCACTCTCAGTCACACAGACATGCTCCACCAAATGCTCAATTACTTCCATTTGCTTTTTCACTCTCTCGCTTTGCACTAGGGCCAGTCCAGAATCCAGATCACCGGTGGCATCTCAGCTAGCCGCCAGTACTTTTAAGCTACAACTATCTCCTCCTCCCGATGTGCTACAGCTGCCTCTGGGAGGGTCAAGGGGTAATGTTTCCCCAGGCTGCGCCTTCCATGCTGCGCATGTTGCGTCCATTGTCTGACCATCAGGGGGAGTGCTGCTGTTCCTTGGCCCTGCCTCTGATCTAAACACAGCAGCCACCTTCCCAGGTGTGCCAGGAAGCGCCATTGTCCTTTTCTTTTGTTGGAGGTCAGATTGCCTAGCAACCTGGCCGCCGCGTATTCAACGGGCTGCTTATTTCCGGTGACCCCTTAACCCCGGCCTCCTCCCACCCTGAACCATGACATTATCCGCACTCTGTCTTCCTCCAATAAAACACACCTGATCGGGGTGAATTAAAATTCTGATTATTTGGGCTAATCAATTAGCTACGGTCTTTGTAAAGATCTTGTAGTCCACATTTAATAATGATATAAGTTTATAATTTGAACATTCCATAGGGTCTTATGCTGCGTTTTAAGCATAAAGCTATAATAGCCATATTAAATGATTCTGGCATGGTTCCTTGTTTAAGCATCTCATTTAATATTTCTGTAAGAATCGGGGCTAATTGCATAGCAAATCTTTGCTAATATTCAGACTGGAACCCATCCTGCCCTGGAGACTTATTCTTAGCAAGTGTTTTAATTGTTTCATTTATTTCATTGCAATAAAATGGTTCATTAAGAAAGTCAACCTGCTCCTGATTAAGTTTAGGAATTAATAAATCTTTTAAATACATACTGATTTGGTCTACATAAGGACATTGAGTTAAGTACAAATTCTGAAAATAATAATAAAACCTTTCTTGAATCTTATCTTTCTGTGTGATTATTTCTTCATCCTCAGTCTTAACTATAGCAATATGTGTTTCACTCTGTTTTGATTTTACCATACTTTATAGAACTTTATGTGTTTGAATATTTTTTCAAAATATTAGCATCTTTTTCTCCTAAGCTGACTAGCTATTTGATCTGTCTCTAACGTATTAGTTTCTCCTTTTATTTTAATCAATAGTTGATTATATCTTTTTGATGGACTTTCTTTTTGAAATTGTTCAATTTTAAATAGTTGCTGATATAATTCCCTTTTTTCTTCTTTTATTAACCTGAGCTGCAAGTTCGATAAATTTTCCTCTCACCACTGCTTTATTGGCATCCCAAAATGTGTAAATTGAAATCTCTGATTTCTTATTAATATCAGAGTAAACTTTAAGTGCTATGTTAATTTCTTCCTTCACTTCTGGTTCCTGAAATAATTTTTTATCTAACATTCATGTTCTATTCCAACTTCCATTAATTACAGCCTCTTGTAACTTAATATTTGTTTTAATTGCATAATGATCTGATATCAACGTGGGTATAATTTTATATTGTAAACATCTGGATATCTGTTCCTTATTAATGAAAGAATAATCAATCCTTGAAAAGGATTTCCTAGGAATTGTGTAAAAAGTATAATCTTTAACTCCTGGATTTTTAAAGCACCATAAATCCACTAATGCATGTTGATCTAATAATTCTGAAGGTCTCCTATCATGCTTTCTTTTCCCTTTACTGCCGGATCTATCTATTTCTTGTAGGAGACAATGCAAATCTCCGTGTACTATCAATATTGTACTTGCATTTTCAATACAAATGTTGAAGTATTTTTTAGGAACGATGCAGGATTATCATTTGGAGAATACAGTTTAACCAGAGTAATCTGTAGCAGTCCTATTTTACCATGGATTAGGAGAAATTACGGATGCGCAAATGATGTTTGGATGTTCGGAGTTTGGTCCGAACTCATCTGAGGAGGGGTGGAGAGCCTTGGACTAGCAGTGTGCCTGCCCAATCACCATCCCTCTTTTCCTCAGACCACTGACTTTGCAGTCTGAGATTGGCCATGGGCTAAGCTGCACAGAGCCAATGGGGCTTGTGGTAAGGC
>QEPC01012216.1:6173-16883 GCA_003113815.1 Sphenodon punctatus
CCCAAAGCCCCCACAAAAGCCTCCATTGCTCTCTGCCCCAAAGCCCCCACAAAAGCCTCCATTGCTCTCTGCCCCAAAGCCCCCACAAAAGCCTCCATTGCTCTATGCCCACCTACATAAAGCGAGCCCCCTTCTCACACAACATCAATTAACCAGAAAGAAAGTAGTATCCCTGTTGTGCTCCAGCTGGTCCCATCTTGGCAAAGTTGAACCCAGGGCCACAGCCAAAGTACAGTGCCCCCCCAAGAAGGCTAGCAAAAGTGAGATAATCACAACACAGATCCCAAAAGTGCCACTGAAAAACACCCAAATAAAGGCAGCAGTGCCCACACAGCCTGGCCCAGAATACAGCAGTGCACTTTAAAATAATTATGCCATTCCAGCAGGCATAACACCCACAAGAAAGCAGACTTGCCCCCCACCCCCAAAACCCTCCATTTTGCCCACCTATGCAAGGTAAGCCCCCTCCACACACACCATAAATTAACCAGAAAGAAAATACACACACACACCCCACCCCAGCTGGGCACATCTTGGCAAAGTCGAACCCACAGCCAAAGCAGGGCCCAGAAAAGCAGGTTAGCAAAAGTGAGACAATCACAAGACAAACCCAAAAAGTGCAACTTCAAAAAGAAGAAGAAGGAAAAAAAACCAATCGTACCCACAGCAGGGCCCAGTACAGAGCAGTGCACCCACTTTCAAATAATGATGCCAGACCAGCAGGCATAACACCCACAAGAAACCAGACATGCATCCCCCCAAAACCCAAAAGCCTCCATTACCCTATGATGCCCACTTATGCAAGGCAAGCCTTGCACACCATAGAAAAACCTGAAAGAAAATATCCCTTCCCCACCCCCCATCCTCCATACCTCAGCTCAGTGGTGCCATCTTGGCAAAGTTGAACCCACAGCCAAAGTACGGTGCTCACAAAAACCACAACAAAAGAGATCCCTCTCTGGCCTCTGTGGTTGCCAACTTGCCAAAAAGCAGTGAAAGCAGCAGCAGCAGCAGCAGCAGCAGCAGCAGCCACTTACAAATAAATGAAGCAGGGTGGCATTGGCAACCCCCAGCATTGGCCCTATGGAGACCCCAGGCCAGGGGGAGTGCAGCAAGACAGAGATGCCCCTGCCACCCACTGATTATTATTTTTTTTTTTTAAATGGCTAAGTAACCCCCGCATTGCCCCAATGAATAGGACAGGAAAGACCAGGCCAGGTACCCCTTCCCTTCCCACCCCCCAGCCAAAATATTTACAGATCTGCAGTGTAGCACACAGCCAAATTCACTAATCCCCACAGCCACTTTTATTTTGCCCTTGCCAACCGATCAAACCCTTTCCTGTGACTTCTCCATCATTAACCTCACCCCTCCCATATCCCCCTGCCTACCAAATATGGCATTAAGTTTTGTTTCCTAACTCAGAGATGATAGGGTCTACCATATGGGCCACTCCAGCCACATGCCCAATTGTGCCTCCATCGCTTGATCAAAGTTTCTGAAGTGTTCCAAAGTGTTCTGGGAACCAGACTCAGTCCTCAGAACTTCGAAACCTGGAGGTTCGGAACCAGGAAACGGAGTTCCTAGTGAATTCCAAATTAAACTGGGGACCGAGTTTCATCTAATGTAAGGGGGAGAGGGAGGGTTTGGACTGTTCCCCCTGTTTGAGGGGGGGATGTGACCCGACCAGGGGGGTGGCTCCCCTGTGAGAGGGGGGGTTGGGGTGGGGAGGTTGGGAGTTGGATATATGGGAGGAGTGGGGGGAGGGGGTCTCCCTTGTGGGCTGTGCAGTACAGTCACTGGGGGGAGAGGGGGGGTTCTGCAGCCATTGTAGTGATGGGCCGGGGCAATTATGGTCCTTCTTGGAGGCAGGTGACAAGAACGAGAAGGGACAGGTACTTGGTGCTTGTCCCTCTCACAGGCCCTCAGACAGGTAAGGCGGTGATAGAGAATGGAAGGGCCCCTCGTCTGGGACTGCTGCTGATTAATGTGAGGTCAGTTG
Source organism: Sphenodon punctatus (assembly GCA_003113815.1). Lineage (NCBI taxonomy): Eukaryota > Metazoa > Chordata > Lepidosauria > Sphenodontia > Sphenodontidae > Sphenodon > Sphenodon punctatus. The sequence goes on from QEPC01012216.1 coordinate 8,176, forward strand.
GTAATAAATCTACATTGATCTGGGGGTTAATCTCGGATCAGCCAGCCAACCTCGTGTGTATTATAGAGACCTGGCTGCAGTCAGAGCCAATTTTGGCTGACCTTGTTCTGGCCTGGTACTCTGTACAGCACTAGCCCAGCCCAGAGGATAGGGGAGGTGGTGTAGCTGTTGTTTTTAAGGACACCTCATCTTTGAGGAGGTATCCAGTGCAGACTATCTTGGGCATGGAGGGGATCCATCTGGTGACTGATTTGGCTGGAGACAGATTGGGGCTGCTACTACTGATATACCATGCACCTATCTGTATGGCAGCATCACTACATGCTCTAGCTGAATTGGTGTTGGAGGTGGTCTTGCAATATCCAAGGACTCTATAGTCCTGGAGGATTTCAATATCCACACCGATGCCAATCTTGGGGGAGCGGAGCATGGGTTCATGACCATCATGACAACCATGGGTTGTGGGCCCGACACATGATGGAGGACTTACCCTTGACCTGATATTCTGCACTGTCCTTGAGGCAGGGAATCTGGTGGTGGGGGATTTATCACCTATGCCCTTGTCATGGATGGATCATTATCTCCTCTAGGCTGGTCTCCTGGCGCATGTCTGCCCCCGGAAAGGTGTAGAACCAGTTCAGTTGGTTCACCCTTGGAGACTAATGGAACCAGAAAGGTTCTGGAATGCACATGGGGAATTACCTCTTGATCTCAATGATCATTCGCTCGATGACCTCGTTGCCTTGTGGAATACCGTGCTGACTGAGGCCATTGACTGAACAGCTCCCATGTGTCTGCTTCCGGATTGACGATGATGCAGGTCCCCTTGGTTTACAGAGGACCTGCTCCGGATGAAGCAGGTGGGTCAGTGGTTGGAGCAACAGTGGCGCTGTATTCATGCTGAAGCCAGCCGATTGCAGCATAAAGCTAGTTTAAAAGCTTATGCAGTGGCTGTGCGGGCAGCAAAGAAAGAGTTCTTTGTTAACCTCATAGCATCTGCAAAGTCACGTCCAACAGAACTTTTCCAGGTGGTGCAGAGGCTGATCAGTCTGGCCTCCCTCCACCTGTAATTTTCCAGTGCCCACTGTGACATATTTATTGACTTTTTCGTGGATAAAATCACTTGGATTCACCATGATTTCAATGCTGCACTTATAACAGTGGGTCAACCTGAGACAGTAGAGGCCCCGTCTTGTCTGTTTTCATGGGTTCAGTTTCAGTGGGTGTCACCCGCTGATGCAATGAATGTCTTTGGGGCGGTTAGGGCCACGTGTTGTGAATTAGATCCATGCTCGTCCTAGCTGGTCAAGGCCTGCCGGGAGACACTAGGGCCATTGCTGGCGGGGATTGTCAATGCCTCCCTTAGGGAGGGCAGGGTGCCGAGCCACCTCAAGGAGGCAGTGGTACGGCCTCTGCTCAAAAAACCATCACTTGACATTGACTCCATTGCCAGTTATCGACCAGTCTCTAACCTTCCCTTTTTAGGGAAGTTTATTGAATGGGTGGTGGCTTGGCAGCTCCAGGGGCATCTGGATTGGGTCAATGTTCTTAATCCTTCGCGGTCTGAATTTTTGTCCTGGTTATGGCACGGAGACTGCACTTGTGGCTTTGGTTGATGATGTGTGCCGTGAATTAAGTCAGGGCAGATCTTCTCTTTTAATTGTATTAGATCTGTCAGCAGCATTTGATACCATTTGACCATGAGATGTTGGTGGCCCAGCTGCGGGACCCTGCCAGAGTGGGTGGAACTGTTATTGAATGGTCGTGCTCATTCTGGGCTGGGAGAACTCAACATGTGGTTCTTTGGGAGTATACTTCATTTCCCTGGGACTTCACGTGTGTCCCCCTTCCTGTTCAACTTCTACATGTAGCCTTTGGGTGAGGTTGTGAGAAGGTTGTGAGAAGGTTCGGCGTGCGTTGTCATCAGTACGCCAATGATACACAACTTTACATCTCTTTTTCTGCAGACCCAGACCCGGCAGTCTCTGTGCTCACCCAGTGGTTGGTGGTTGTGGGGGACTGGATGAGGGTGAGCCATCTGAAGTTGAATCCCAACAAGATGAAGGTGATGTTGGTGGGTGTAGCTGAGAGGATGGTAGCTCCTGTTATTGACGGGGTTTTCACCCCTTTGGCCACTCAGGTCCATAGTCTGGGCGTGCTCCTTGATTCACAACTCTGCCTGGATTCCCAGGTGGAGGCGGTGATGAGAGGAGCATNTATTGTATTATTACTGTATTTTGCTTGTTGTAAGCCGCCTCGAGTTATCTGTTGATAAGAGAGGGCGGGATATAAATTAAAAGTGGAGTGGAGTGGAGTGGAGTGGAGTGGAGTGGACTTTAGGACTCTGCCCTCTGATCCTAGCCATTTGTGCAGTAGAGTCTGCCATTGTCGGATACATGGGTCTGCGCGGATGTGTAAGGGAAGGAGAGGGCCACTGAGCCAGGGTATCTGTCACATTGTTGACATCCTCTCAGCTCTCAGAGGGCTGCCTGGGGTTTTCAGCTGCAAGAAAAGAGGAGTGGGTAGGTGGGGGGGGTGGGGAAGCTCACTCAGTTTGTCAGGCTCTCAAATCGGCACACACGGGCTCTAAGGGTTTCACCTTTGCAGGAAGGCTCAAGGGGAAGTCTCTGATTCAGTGTTCCTTTGTGAAAGAGCCCTTTCCCAGGACAGGCAGTAGAGATTCAGCGGCATCGCGACCATGTGCGGGGATGAAATGGCTCAGTCCCTGCCGCTGTGTTTGAAAACACTTCTATGAAATGGGAAACAGTTACTGTGGCGCCACTCCTATTAGGAACAGACAGGGATCAGACACTTTTCTCCTGGGGGGAGCGGAAGGGATAGAGCCTGGTTTCAGTTTCACTAGGGTAAATGCAGAGCAGCCCCGCGTAAGGAAGTGAAGTTTCTCCAGATTGTCAACTGTGTAAATAAGTGCAGAATCTACCAGTCAGCGCAAGGGCTCTTTGTTCTCCATCGGATCAGATTCCTGGGGCTTTAATAAGACGCAGGAGACCCGACGTCAGTGGCATTTGGTAGGCTGATGCTTTAATATAATAACATCCTGCATTTTCTAAACCTGACATAATGGGCGCCTAGCAGCTTGCCCTTCTCACCTTGAGCCAAATTCCCTCCCAATCTTGAGATTTTCTGTTGAAGTTGGAGGATTGAGATAATAGCCACTAAACCAACAGCATTATATTTCCCAATCTACTTTTTGAGACAACGTTATGGTTTCATTGCTGTAAGAACAGAACAGTCAGTGCCTCAGCAGAGAGAGCTAAATCATGTAGCAACGTTGCCGGCTAGATAATGATGTGTCTTATATTTTCCTAACACCTTTCATCCTGGTTTCAAATTGTCTTAAACTTTACAGCAGTCGCATTGTGCACGGGGGAAATTCAGCCAGGGCTGAGATGGAATGCCACAGCCCATCCAATGAGCACAGCAGAACAGAAAAGTGAAAAAACTCAATTGAATGGAAATTATTGGTGGGGGGAGACCCCAGGAAACCAACGTATAGACTGAAATTCAGTGAGAATTGTAAGGCAACATCAGTGCACTTGTGGAAACTCCTGTGTGTTTCATACACCAAGAGGCCTGTACCCCCAAAATGTATGGCTCCTTCATATCAAAGCTGCTTCTTCAGACAGGTGCTGCCTAGGGCTGAAAAATATTTCATCAAAACAAAATCTCTCATCAAACACCCAGTTCCCAATAATGTCTTATTTGAATTAAGAACCTCTTGATACTTGGTTATGTCTCAATCAATATTTAGTATCTTGATTTACCGACTTTCCATTTACTGAGACCCTGTCGTTCACCGCTTTGCCATCCGTTTCAAATCCTGAGAGCTAATACGGGCACAATAACGCATTTCATGAACTCCCTTTTTCCTTGTGCTTCCCTGTCACTAATTAACTGGTATGTATATAGCTCTGTTCTTATTAACACTGCACCCTATGCATTGGGGGGCCTTGGGAAAGTCATTGTCTCTCAGCCTCATTTTTCCATCTATAAAATGGGAATAATAATGACCGACCTCACAGAGTTTAGGTGATGCTAAACTGGTACACTAATCTACACTCTGGTTTCAGATTGGTCAAAGCAAAGGGAATAAAAAAGAACAACAGTTCCGATTGGATTAACTGGAGTGGAGGTTGAGAGGCACCAAGCTTGATCCCCAAACCCGTGTGGAGGCTGCATGCAAGATGCACATGTGTTGTTTACATGGTGCACAGGGTTTGGGATCAATCCCAGTGATGGGAGGGTTAAGGGGTGGGCTGTTTGCACAGTGAGTGGCTCACAAATACTGAAACAAGAAACTCAGAAGAAAAATGGTCCCCTCAGCAATGTGGTAAATGAATGTTACAATAAATGGTAAGTCAGGATGGTATCTCGCGACATTGTGAGAATCAAGAAACTGCATCGGTATCAGGAAGTATTCAAGGAATTGATCCTGTTTCCTGATTGGCTGCTCCTTTCCATCCTAATGTTGACCTAGGTTTCCCTGAACAAACCAGCAAGGCTCTGCCTAGTTCTCTAAGACCTCCAGGTCTTGAACCCCCAGCACCAGTGGTTTGTAGTGCTGGCCTGAGCCACCACTGCCCAGGCCTGTTTTCATCCCAGTCTCTCTTCCCCACCTCTCCTCCTGTGAATACCCCACGCATTCCCAGCTGTTTCCCACTTGCTATAGAAATGCCTTCCAACTTTGTGATTGGGGACCAGCTAGTATCTAGGGCATGCTGATGCCAGCAAGAACTTGAGGGGAACAACACTCCTCACTTGCTTACTCAACCATTTGCCTCTCCTCGCCTTGCTTCTCTGTCCCAAATTCCAACCTTCATGTGTCCTTGAGTCTTGTTCATGGTTTCTGCCTCCCCTACACTTAGGTTTTCCAGTTCTTAACTGCTTGGCTCTCAGTGCCTTCCCCCTTGTATGCTTAGNTAAATAAATAAATAAATAAATAATGAAATTTCTAGGAATGGCAGTCACTGGAAGCAAGATTCAAATGATCACCTGTCCTCCGATCCACCTTAAGTATATTGGAGTGATGCATCTGAACAGGGATCCTACCTGGGTCTTTTCATGGGCCCTGACAATTCCTTAAGAGGATGCTGCAGACCCCAGGCCAAGGCAGTTTTCAGTGAGGCTGCATGCTCTGTGGGTGGGTGACTGCCTGGCTCTCCCACTTATGCAACCAACAACCCTATGCAAGACCCCAAAATCAGGTGCAACCACCCCTGGGTGAGTGGGAACCATGGTGAAGGATCCAGACAGGGTCACAGTAGCCCCACACAAGGGTGGGAAGGTCGATGGATGTCTCTCTATTAGTTTTGCGTGGCAAAGAGGCAGCTACGGCTTACTAACATTTATATTTGTTAAGTGAGCATACATTATGCCAAGAAAAAAAAATTAATAATCAGATGACAAGTGAACAATTACTAATTAAAATTATTTGAGTTCTCAGGAGTGGACAGTTTTCCTCCCCTAGGAAAGAAGCGGGCAGCCAAGTATGTTCTTCTTGGGTAATAACTTATTAATGCGATAAAGATTTTGACAAGAACAGAAATGGCACCAAAAGTGCACCAGTCTCAGGAGAACTTTAAAACAGCCTCAGCAGGAGAGGAGCAATGTTTATCCATTCCGGGGACAAATATTATGGCCCAAATGAGAGAGACACAGCTACAAAGCTTAAGCGGCTTCCCAGAGGCTTATGGGCATAGTCTCATGGATCTCTTTGCTGCAGCATGTAAGTCTGGCATAATTCTAATGCCTCTGATATAAAACAGATTTTTTTTTTCCCAGACGAACTAAAGAATGTCTTTATAAGTGTGATGGTGCAATTCTGCTGCATTGTGGTCATTACTCATGCACTGCGACTGCCACTCTGCAGGGGATGCCACCTCCTTATGTTACTGAAAAACACCTTTCTATTTCCCTTCCAGGCTACTATTTATGAAGTGAAGAATCTCCCTGCACATTGATGTCCCTCAAATCCCTCCTGAAATTTGTCTTGCCCCGTGATGCTGTCAAATTAGAGCTGAATGAGTTCCCACGAAAATGGTTTTACCTAGAGCGGAAATGGATACTCAATCTAGTATCTGTGAGTAATACCATTACCCGCATTGTCAAATACTCAAGGGTCTACCTGGGTATGATCGGGTACCCAGATACCCCCAACATCGGTAGTTTCTAGTACCAATTTTCTGATTTTCCAGTTACCAAACAGTATATCAGGATGGGGAACCGATATACTGGAACCAAATCAGTACATTGGAAGTGCCAATGTACTGATTTTTGTCTTTTAGATTGTAAGCCACAGGCAGGGACCGCGTCTAATTCTATGTTCTGTACAGCACCAGGTCATGCGACTGGCGCTATATAAATGTNCCTAATGGACAAAAAAGAATCTTTTGCTGCAAAATGGTTCCCCTGCGTTTGCGTTATGACAAAATCAGATCTACCTGAAGATCAAAGAACATACCTATTTGATTATTATGTATAATTAAAAGGCCCACCTGAACCCAAAGAAACATTACCAAGGGAATATGATTTGTAACCACAGTTAAATGTTTATGAGTTTGTTTACAATGTTATACAAAATAAAAGAAAAATGTATTTTAAAAAAATAATAAAAAAATAAATAAATAAAATAATCAATAACACAAAATTCATTACAGGAGATTGAATCAGTCAAGCATCTTATTTTAAGATGTCAATATTATTCTAATCTTAGACACACTTGGATAACCCCATTATTAGAGGGGGCGAGGAAGGCAACAGAGGAGGAGTTATTTAAGTTTCTTTTTTAGCTCTCGGTGCCCAAAGAACTGATGATGGTAGCAATGTATGTTAGACTTGTTATTGAAAGAAGAACTTTCATTAATTTGCAAATTAAAGATTATCGACATATTATGAATCATAAGGTTATTGATGACTCAGGGGAGGGCCTAGTCCGCTAATTCTGTTCGTGGGTATAAGTTACCTTATAAAGGGAATTGAGACTTATCCAATTTTGTATTTTGGCTGATTTTCTACCATGGTATTTCTGATTTAATTCTATATTATGATTAACTGTTGTATTTGGCAGTATTTATTAATATTTAATTTAAATGTAGGTATGTATATATTTGATTGTATTGTTTATTTTGAGACTTTATGCTTTGGGCCATGGAGAAAGCTAGTACCGACAATAAAAACTGATTTGATTTGACAATAACACAAAAATATATTAAAAACATTAATAAATATAAATGTTCTGGCTCTAGATAACCCCCCCTCCTCCCCTGCTACAGAAAGCCTGGTGGAAAAGCCAGGTGTTACAGTTACGTCAGAAGACAAGGAGATCCAGGCTGAGGTGGACCTCTACCGGGAGGGCACTCCAAAGCAACGGTGCAGTCACTGAGAATGTCCTCCTCTCTGTATGGACCCGCTGGTAATGTGGGACCTCCAGGTGGGTGTCTCAAGACACCCTGTGTTTCGGGGGGTAAGACGATCTTTCATATAAGTAGGGTCTAGACAGTGTAGGGCTTTATAGGTCAAAACCAGCACCTTGAATTGGGTCCAAAACACAATTGGCAACCAGTACAGTGCACAGAGCACCGGTGTTGTGTGCTCCCTGTGGCCGGTCCCCATAAGGAGACAAGTCGCTGTGTTCTGCACTAGCTGCAATTTCTGAACTGTCACCAGGGGCACTGTAATGCGTAGAGCACATTACAGTAGTCTAGCCTCAAGGTAATGAACGAACACATGGATGATGGTGGTGAGATATGGGCAGAGCTGTCTTAGCAGATGCAACTGGTGAAAAGTGCTCCTGGCCACAGCTGGAGATCCAGGCGCAGCTGTGGATCCAGGAGCACCCCCAGACTCTGCAAAGATGGATCAAAAGTAGGTCAGATAACCCCAATAATGGGGGACACCTCCTCCCTCAGGTCGCCAGCCCCACAAACCACCCTCACCTCCATTTTATTAGGATTTATCTTCAACCAACTCCACTTCATCCAGTCCCCAACATCCACCAGACACCAGGAAAGTAAAGAGACAGCGGACCTGGGTATGAAGAAAAAGTCAAATATATCTGGGTATCATCCGTGTACTGATGGCACCGGATCCCCCAACTGTGGACCACCTCCCCCAGCAGTTTCATATGCACATTAAACAAGAGAGGGGACAAGATGGAGCCCTGTAGCACCCCAAAACAGAGCCCTCCCCAAGTGAAGATACAATCCCAGAGCAACACTCATTGGGATCTATCTGTAAGGCAAGAAAGGAACCATTTCAAAACAGTCCTGTCCACCCCCGCCAAATTCTGCTGGCATGTCAACAACACCTCATGATTCATGGTATCAAAAGCCGCTGACAGATCTAACATAACCAGCAGGGTCATACGCCCACTGTCTAGTTCTGAGATGGGTCAAATAACAAGGCCACCAGTGCTGTCCATGAAAGCTGGACCGCATGGGATCCAGAAAACCGGTGAGGTCCAGATGCACCTGCAGCTGACAGGCCACCACTGGCTCGATAACCTTCCATAAAAAGGTAAGGTTAGAGAGAGGCTGGTAGTTTGCAAGGGTATCAACATCAAGAGATTGTTTCTTGAGGAGAAGTTGGACCCCTCCTTTGGGCACTCCAGCACTCTTCACTTCCAGAGGGAGGCATTAACCACTCTAGCCAGCACCGGCGCAATGTCTTCCTGGAAGCTCTTACTAGGG
>QEPC01012216.1:33497-58710 GCA_003113815.1 Sphenodon punctatus
CCCCCCGTGGTGCCTTCGGGACTCAGGTGAGGTGTGTTTTTTCCCCTTTTCTTTTTTTTATTGCTTTTTAAAAGCTTGAAGAGTGTGCGGAGGGGAATCTGGACAGGAGAGTCAGTGCCCCTGCTGCTCTGCAATGCACACCACCGCTGCTCACGGCTCTCTGGAACAGAGAGGAAAAACAAACAAACAGCAAAGAAAATCAATTTCTCAATGTCGTAAGGAATTTCATGGGGGAGAATTAGAGTAGGAAAATGAAACAATAAGTCACAACGGAGTAGAAACTTAACATCAGCACACCCCTTCTGCGGCATTCATGAGGTACAGCAAAATATTCTGCTTTTTAAGCAGATTTCAGTAATTTGTATGGATTGTTAAAGGTGCAGCACCATGAAGCTAAACCTATTAAGAAAAATAGGAACCATCATTCTATTTAACATGAACCAACCTGACATAAACCAATGAAGCTGAACCTAGACATTTCTTTCTTTCTTTCTTTCTTTCTTTCTTTCTTTCTTCAGCTTAAGTTCAGACAGACAGACAGACAGATCTGTATTAGGACTGAACCGAATAGTAAAACAAATATTCATGAATATTTCCGAGCTTCTGAGGATTCAGCCTGAGTGTTCAGACAGTCCTTGATAATTTATTTAAAACTCTTATACCCCGCCCTCTCCGACCACAGGAAGCTCAGGGCGGCTTACAACAATAAAAACAAAATAACAATGATAATACAATTAGAATTCAATTAAAATACAAGATAATATAAAATCCGCCCCCATCATCCCATCTCCCCCCTCACCCCCTTTCCATCCCTCTCTCATCCTTTCCCTCCACCACAGAACAGCCAGGTATTACAAGCCCAATGAAAATTCAGCAGGTCCGGGGCCAGGTGAGCCTCCTCCATGAGGGAGTTCCACAGTTGAGGTACGGCCACCAAGAACGCCCTCTCAAGATTGGCCCCCCGATTTACTCTGGGGACCTCCAAGAAGGTGCCCCCAGAGCCGATCCAGGACCCGGGGAGTGAGGGCGCCCCGCAGATAGGTCAGGCCAAGGCCATGTAGGGCTTTAAAGGTTAGAACCAACACCTTGAATCAAGCCTGGAAAAAAATAAGCAGCCAGTGCAGAAGACAGAGCACTGGTGTAATGTGCTCCTGGTGACCCGACCCTGTAAGGAGCTGGGCTGTTGCAATCTGCACCAGCTGTAACCTCCCGATCGTCACCAGGGGTAGCCCAAGTAGAGCGCGTTGCAGTAGTCAGGTCTCGAGGTAACAAAAGCATGAATTATGGTGACCAGGTCAGAGTCTGAGAGGTAAGACTGAAGCCGCCGAATGAGATGTAACTGTCAGAAGGCCCCCCTCACCACCGCCTCCACCTGGACATCCAAGCAGAGCCAGGAATCAAGGAGCACCCCCAGACCGTGCACCTGGGAGACCAGCGGGGGACAAACTCCGTCAATGACGTGATATGTCACACCCGGCGCTCTCCCCACCAGCATCACCTCCGTCTTGTCAGAATTCAGCTTTAGACGGCTCTGTCTCATCCAGTTCCCCACAGCCATCAAACACTGGGAAAACACACAGATTGCCGGGCCTGGGTCAGATAAAAATGAGAGGTACAGCTGAGCGCAGCTGAATACTCAGTACTCAGTAACATACTTGGTATTTTACCAAGTACTGAATCCCCTTATACGGTGGCAAGAAAAACCCCTAGGCTCCCCTTCCTACCCATTTCCCCTTCCCCCTTCCCTGCCCCTCTGAAAATATTTCAGAAGCTCAGTATTTTGTTGTGCATATTTTTCAGTTATATTTGTTTGTTCAACCATTGGGCAACTTTAGCTGCTTTAGATTAACAGAGTATTTGAAAAGGACTCAAACTCATATTACTAGGATAAAAATGGTCTATTTCCCCCCTAAATAAAGTCTAAAAACCCTTAAGTATGTGCCTGGATAGAAGAGACCAAAAACAGAGCAGTTCTCTAGATTTCCATGGCCAGTCTCTCAGCTTCCAAGAATGAGCCCTTGACTTTCTGGCATTAATTCTAAGCCTCCAGTCCCCAATAAGCAGAGAGCAATGTACTGTCATTTGCCATTGTCTGTTACTCTGGCGTTATCAATAAAAACCTCTGAATGGCAGCACTTTGCTTGATAGCCTTTGTGCCAGGATTAGCCCTCAGTCTAGCATCCACACCCGTCACCTCAGTGGGAAGAGTTAGCAGCAGCACACAGAGCTGGGAGAATACAGCTTAACTGGCCCTGCCTCCCGGGCAACAAACCAGAATGATATCTTGCTTTTCCCGTCCATCTGCTCATCACCCTGGGCCTAGGAGAACATCAGAGTCACCGTGTCATAGGAATGATCAAACCTCCATCACTGACTATAGCCTTAGGCACAATACTTCTTATCACACCATTACTTATTTATTTAATTAATTAATTAATTAATTAATTAATTAATTAATTAATACTTCAAAAATGCTCTATGCTGGAACTGATCATCTTGGGTGTGAGTGCAGTGCCACCGGCTCTCTAACCACCTCCTCTCATGCTACAGACATCCAAGGTCCTCTGTAAACCACAGGGACCAGTGGAGCTGATGCGCTGGGAGTGGAGGCCTAGGAGCCACCCAATCGATGGCCTCAGCCAGCCAGGTTTCCCATAAAGCTGCGAGGTCATTGATGGAGTAGCCATCAAGGTCAACAGGTATATCCCCAAAAGTGAATATTCTGGAACCCCTCTGGTTCCATAAGTCTCCTAGGATGAACCATCCGAACTGATCGCACACTCGTACTGTTAGGTAGGCACACTAGGATGGAGGTTTGCAGGAGATAATGGTCCAACCCAGGCAAGGGTGAACATAGTACATCCCCAATCATCAGGCCCCCTGTCTCAAGGTCAGTGCAGAAAACCAAGACCAGAGTGTGATGAGCGGCTCATGTGTTGGGCCCCTCATCATCTGGGATGGGTCCATGGTTGCCATGGCAGTCATTAAATCCTGCTCTGTCCCTTGCAATCCCACCTCGGCATGGATATTGAAGTCCCCCAAGACAATAAGCCTGGGGGACCGCAAGACCAGGTCCGAGATGAGAGCTGCTAAAGCAGACAGGGATGCTGCTTTGTGGTGGGGTGCCCGGTAAACCAGCAGAAATCCCAACCTGTACCAGGCCAGACCCTCTGGCCTGTTCCTGGCCAAATCAATCACATGGTGGAGACCCTCTATTTCAGATTCAGTCTTGAATCTCTGTACAACCAAACCATCCCTAAAAATAATAGCTACACCCTCCCCGCAACCCTCTGGCCTGGACTGGTGCTGGACAGAGTACCCAGCTGGAACAAGCTCTGCCGGAATTGGCCCAGCACATTCGTTCAACCAGTCTCTGTTAAATATGAGATTGGCCGCCCACTTCATGATAGCATCATGGATCTCAAATTGTATACTGGCCTTGCATTACACAGCACCAGCGACAGACTTGGGTCTTCTGAGATCTTGATCACCCGGTTATCAGAGCCCAGGGGGAACACGCGAGGGACCGGCACCAAGCAACAATCCCTCTGCTCATGATGTAATCTCCCCCAACTAGGGGCATAATTCACCTGCCCCATCATGACCCCTATTGCTACCACCTCTCCCCCTGGGGGATGTGACCATTCCTCCTTCTGACAGACTTTCTGCCAGGGGGGCATGGGTAGGGCCTCACACCCCCATATTCCCATCACCAAAAAACCTTCCTGTGTCCTCTCACAGGGAGCCTCCAACCCCCTTTCCTATGTGCCCTTCCCCCCTCTCACAGGGGATTCCCAACCCCTCCCACTGCTCCCACCAGCAGGCTGGAACATGGACCCTCTGTGTGCCCTCCCCCTTCACACAGGGAGATCCCAACCCCTCCTGCTACTCCCACAATTGGGTAAGCCAAGCTCGCTTCTCTCCACAGTGTGCTAGGCATAAACCTCCCACACTCCCGACACACCCACTACACCCACAGCCCTTCCACCGCATACAATCCCAGCACATGATTAAAGTATTTCAGCCTTCCACTACTAACAAATAAAAAAAAACAACTAACCACTAGTCCCCCACTGGGTAACAGGGCACTTTTATCCCATTCTAGCTCCAGAGCCACAGATGCCTCGCTGGAGAGCCCGGCCCCTGCCCCCTCTCCTCATATGGGGGTAGAATGTCAACTGGGGATCAAGGTGTCCTCCTGGCATGGGAAAGTCCTTCTGGGGCTACCATTAATATTGGAAACCTTTCCCAAAGCACCTGGAGTTAGTGCGTCTCCCGTCAGGCTAAAACGTGTGGGTTAGGAATGCTAAGGCCACAGACGAGAAGATGAACAGCAAATTGTACAGTGGTTTCCCTGACCAGAAAGTTCCTTTCTTTCTGACACTTCATGCGTTAAATAAATGCATGGGTAATTACTCACTTTGTGACTCCCTGTGTTGAGCATGTTGCACAAGATGGAACACAACTCTTTAGGCCTCATTGAACCCAGGTTTGCTGAGCCTGAATTTTAATCACAAGGCTTTATTAAACAGAGGAAATGATGTTATGAACAACTAATTTCTACTCTCTCTTGCTTCTTTCAGTTTGGCTCTGCACAGTCAAGGAGTTGCAGGACTTGTACCTTGTAACAAAGGGAAGCGATTTCTTGCTTACATGAAACTCTTCCTTCTGCACCTGAAGACAGATTAAGTCTGGAGAATATTTCCATTGGGAATTTCAGTTGTTTATTTTGGCAATGTCAAAATAATGATCACGAAGGAATATTCTAATGTACAATCACCGATTTAGAAAGCAGAGAATTAATGGCCCTAGCAGCCTGGGCAAGATAGCTGAATTCACTACCATCTTGCAGAGTACATCCTGCAAATCAGTGAGTGGGAGGCAATGCAGATCTTACCATACTGTGGGAGGATGTTGGAGGGTTGGTTTACTAGGACCCATGTTGCTCTTTCTGGCCCTTGCCCCTGTTCCACCTCTTTCTCTGCCCTAGTGCTGAATGGGGACTCCCTGTTGTAGCCAAGCTGGGTGTTTGGACCCCACTGGACACCCTGTAGAAAGCCACTCCAGCCCCAGGACCAATGTCTGCTGCTGCTGCTGTCAGTGCCGCCCCTGCTGTCTGTGCCACGGGTTCTGGGGTCCGTCATTCCTCGCACAGAGACAATGTCATTCCACCGCATTAAGAAACAACCACTCCAGCCCCAGGACCAACCGTCAGGGCTCTGGGGCCAAGTTACAGGCAGGGAGGGCTGTAGTCAATACCTAGAAGCTACCACTCCAGCCCCAGGACCCACCATCATGGGTCTGGGGCCATCATTCCTGGCACGGAGGTGATGTCTTTACACCGCATCAAGAAACAGCCACTCCAGCCCCAGGACTTGCTACCAGGGTTCTGGGGCCAAGTTACAGGCAGGGAGGGCTGTGGCCAATATCTAGAAGCTGCCACTCCAGCCCCAGCCCAGGACCCACCCTCAGGGTGCTTATGCCCTGTCATTTCACTCACAAGGCACTGTCCTTCCACCTTTTCGTTACACAACGTGAGGTTTATGGCGCGTGAGAGAGAGAGAAATAAGAGAGAGAGAGAAAGTCTCCCCACTGCTAGAAGGAGAGACAGACATGATCCCACCCATGCTGTCACCAGCACTATATGGCCAGAGAGAGAGAGACACAGTGGCTCCCCACTAGAATGAGAGAGATGGGGGTGGAGGGGGAGAGGTAGGTGTATCCAGCTTAATCTGCCACCTGCCAGAACTAGGAAGAACTCCCATCTGTTTAGGGGTGGGGATTTCAGTTCCCCGATATCCGATACTGCTGGTATTTTGCTGTACCGGCGGTATTGGATTAACTGGATAATCTGGGGTACCGGTTCCCTGTGCCGGATCTTTTTACATTGCATCCATTTGAAATGAATGGCCGCAATGTAAAAAAGAAACAACAAAAAAACCCACTTTCCCTTCCCCGTCCAGATTGTGCGGGTGGAAGGGGGGACACCACCCACCCACCCTGCCCAGCCTGGATTTTTTTATTTTAGTTTTTTATCCAAAGTCCCTGCTAGTGTGGGCTCCGGGCCGCCCCCACCCGAGAGATCGCCCTACCCCCCCCAGGGGGCCTTACTTGCCCTCTGGGTGGTGGTGGCAGCAGCACAGCGTGAGTCTAGCTTCAGTGCTGTCAGTGGCTTCAGCACTTCACTAGGCCTTCTGGGGAAACCCGGAAGTTCCCCGGAAGGCCTAGTGAAGCGCTGAAGCCCTAGCACTGAAGCCGGAGTGCTGTCGCTGTCACCGCCACCCGGAGGGCAAGTAAGGCAATCCCTGGGCGGGGGATAGTGCGATCCTTGGGGTGGGGGGTGTTAAACTACCTCTGACCCCAGGGATCACCCTAGTACCTGCTGATGCGGGCCCAGAGCCTGCAGGGCCTTCGGGTGAAAAAAAATATTTTAAAAATCCAGGCTGGGGAGGGTGGGTGGGGGGTGTCCCCCCTTTCACCCGCACAGCCTGGGAGGGGGAGGAGGGAGGTATTGTTTTTTTTTTCATTGATTTCAATGGAGACAGTTCCCCATTGAAATCAATGGGGGGGAAATGGTACAGGTATACCGCATTTAATCCATTAATCCAATTTTTTGCAAACCGGTAACCGGTAACACCAGTATCCGTTTTTTTGCCCCAAGTCCCACCCCTAGTGCTCATGCACCCGATCGATGATCATTGTCCATTGCCCAAATCCAGCAGCAAACCTAACAGAATCAGATGGAATATATCAATAAAACACAACGTATTATATGTGCCTGCCTGCCTGCCTGTGTGCGTTCCTGTATCTGCTGCTACCACCTATCGCTTGATTGAATGAAGTGTGCCCAACCCTGGCAGCCAATGTCTGCTGCTGCTAGTGCCAATGGCTTACAGGCCTATATGCTGTCTGTGCCAAGGGTTCTGTACCCTGGGTTGCCACCAAGTTCAAAGTCTGCCTCAGCCCGCCTTCCTGCCTCTCATGCTACACTGCCTGTCTGCCCACCCAGGTTGCTGATTCCAAGAGAGAGAGAGAGAGAGAGAAATAAGAGAGAGAAAGAAACTCCACCCCCTGCTAGAAGGAGAGACAGACACGATCCCACCCATGCTGTCACCTACACTATATGGCCAGAGAGAGAAAGAGATACCGAGAGAGAGGTTCCCAGGAAGAACGAGAGAGATGGAGGTTGGAGGGGGAGAGGTAGGTGTATCCAGGTACCCTGGCTGTCACCTGCCAGAACCAGGAAGAACTTCCATCTGTGCTCATGCGCCCAATGCCCATTGCCCACATCCACCACGCAGATGGACTATGACACAATATACCCTTCCCAAGTCTGGGCTCAATTCTTTTTGGACATCTATACCCCTACAGTGAGATCAGTGGAGAATGATTTGCCAGTCATTTGCCTAAGTGACCTTTCACCTTGGCCTGAGGTTACTCAGCTAGAAGTTGGTAGTCTTATAGACTCCTGTGCAAATAACAAAGCCCCTGGCCAGAACCTAATAACTGCGGAATTTTTGAAGCCGTATAGGAACTGGTGGGTGCCTATCCTTGCGGCCCTGTTTTCAGCCATCAATGAATCAGGTTATGTGCCCTCTATCTGGGCTCGAGCCCTGGTAGTACCTGTTCATAAAAA
The DNA here is from genome assembly GCA_003113815.1 of Sphenodon punctatus. Lineage (NCBI taxonomy): Eukaryota > Metazoa > Chordata > Lepidosauria > Sphenodontia > Sphenodontidae > Sphenodon > Sphenodon punctatus. The sequence continues at coordinate 41,134 of QEPC01012216.1, forward strand.
GGGCTTCTGTACTGACCCTGATAATTATCGGCCAATAAGTTTGCTTTCGGTAATTAGCAAACTATATGCTTAATTCCTCTTGGGGAAGTTGGATGCCTGGGTGGTTAAATCTAATATTATACATTTAGATCAAGCGGGGTTTCAGAGAACTAGATCTGTTACTGACCACTGTTTTGTACTCTCCTGTCTCATGGAGAAATACATGAATATCAATGCATTTTATGCAGGTTTTTTGGACCTCAGGATGGCCTTTGACTCTGTCAATCGGGCCATCCTGTGGTCCAAATTGGCTTCCTGTCTTGAGGACAGGAGATTATTGACTCTTATACAATCTTTATACGCCAATTCCACTCTGGTGGTAAAATTGGGAGCAGTAGGCCATATCTCTGAGGAGGTTCCAGTGGGCACAGGTGTAAGGCAGGGATGTGTACTTGCCCCTACCCTTTTTAACATCTTTTTCAATGCTGTGGTTCCCTGCATGACCCAGTCTCACTTTTTTCCCCCGCGTCTGGCCTCATGCCCCATAGGTTGTCTCCTATTCGCAGACGACCTAGTCTTAGTGTCCCAGACTAAGGTCGGTCTGCAGAGACAATTAGAGGCCTTCACGGGGTACTGTAGAAGGAATGATCTCGTCCTCAATGTAGCAAAATCTAAGGTGATGGTGTTCTCTAAATCCCTGAGGTGGAACTGGCATGTCTGGCATGTTGAGGGTGCCCAAATTGAATAGGTACGGGCCTTCAGGTACTTGGGTATTACCTTTCATTATCTGGGCAGCTGAGAGGCCCATTTAGAAGCTGCTACATTAACAGCTAAAAGAACTGCATTTGCTATTCTGAGGTTTTTTTGCCGCTCTGGGAGGATTGCTTATAAGATGGCCATTCAGGCCTTCAGTGCCAAAGTTACTGCTCAGTTCCTTTTTGGAGCTCAGCTTTGGGGCCCCTTTGGCACGTTGGAGGTTGATAAGGTGCAATCACTGTTTCTTAGGGCACTTCTTAGGGCCCCAGGAGGAACTCCCACAGCTGCAGTTCGTATTGAACTTGGACAGCATCAGTGGTCCTCCGGCGCATGGAGTCTGGCTTTCAGGTTGTGGTGCAAGGTTTTGGATCCTGGTTCAGGTGGTTTCTTTCCATATCTCCTGGCCGATTCCTTTCAAGGCAGATGGTTTGCCAAAGTGGAGGCCCAGTTGGCTGCTATGGGGTTAGACAAGGAGTATTTATTAACGAAAGACTTACCCCTAGTTAGGGCTGAAATTAAACAGCGTTGGGGTGATATTACTCAACAGCAAGAAAGAGCTAGGGTTGGGTCTTCAACGCATATGAGGGACTATTTGAGGTTGGCCCCAACCACGGCTATGCTAGCAGCCTATCTTAACAACCATTATTCACCTAGGGGTAGATGACTTTATATGGCAGCCCATTTCAACACCCTTCCTACTCAGGTTTGGGTGGGGCACCTTGCTGGACAACCTATCCATTCCAGACTCTGCCCCTTCGACCATCTAGAGCCTGAAACTAATGCCCATATTTTGATGCGCTGTCATTTATATGACACACTTCGGCTCCAATATCTTCAACCCTTTGTTGCTAAATATCCAGGAAGGACAGATGCTGCTTATTTAGATTATTTCCTTGCAGACTCTCAACAAGAAATTACCAGGGCTGTGGTTAAATTTTTAATTTCCGCAATGGAAAGACGGAATCAGATTTTGAATGTTAAGTTGTTCAACTGACAAAGCATTTGTATTCTGATGTATTTTAACTGTATTTTTGTTGTATGTTTACGGCTATGGCCATGTGCCTGTTTTAATAAATTATAACTTACTAACTAACACAATGTATTATATATGCCTCCCTGCCTGCCTGTGGGCAGTTCTGTACTTGCTGCTACCACCTATCGCATGATTGAATGAAGTGTGCCTGATGGGCTTTAGGCTGTCATTCCACTATCCCTGAATCAGTCATGCCCGCCCATCCCAAGAACCATCAACTAGATTCTGGGACCATCATTCCAGTCACTGGGGGCTGCATTCCATTCCACTGCATCCAGAAGCCCAGTACCCACATGCCAGCTCCCCCAAAAGCCTACTCCTCCGCACCCACCTGTGGATGCCCACTGAAACTGTTGTAAATAAAAGCCCCTCCGACCATCAACCCCCACCGCCTGCTGCCTGCTGTCAAGGAGCCAGTCTCTCTTTCTCTCTGCCACACCCAGCTGCACAAACACAAGCCCTGTGCCTCCTGGGGGGCTGTCTGCAAGTTGAGACCCTGCTGCTGGCACAGCACATCTTTGGGTTAATAACTACACTACATGGGGTGGCAGGTGCTGCTGGAAGGGATCGACAAACTGTATGAGATCCTGCCACGTGACAGCCAGAACTTCAACACATAGGGATAAAATATTGGCAGGTCAAATGAAGCCTGTAACAATAAATATAACAACTTTTATTAAAACTATTTAAATAACAACAACAACAACAACAAAACAACAACAGTAACATTATGAAACCAAAACCAAACATTGAAAGGAAACTTATGAATTAAGCTATTAGTCTCTGGGCCTGTCCCCAAGGCATTGGGGAACTGCACAGGGCTGAGGGGTGGCCACCCGGTACTCTTGTAGATCATAGTTGTGGGACACGGCAAACTCCATGGCCCCTTCCAAGTCCAGGTGCTACCTGGAGAGCGCCTGGTGGTACAGTTACAGGCGTTCCATCTCGGCAGAGACATACTGGCCGTACGCCTCCACCTTCTTTTTCTCCACCTTTGCCGCCTGGAACTGCTCCACCAGGTGGTTCTCCATGGTGGCTTCTGTCTGCTACAGGCCGGCCACGAAGTCTTGGGTGGGCTTCTCCAACTCGGCCCGAAAGACCTTGGCCTCAGCAGACTCCCAGGTCACGGGGGTCTCCACTTCAGGGGTGGAGGGCGAGGGGGAGAAGGGCTTACATGCCATCTTTTTTGGGTTGCCTTCCCCCTTCTGGCGCTGAGGCTCGACGGTCACACCAGAGTCCTCCTGCCGCCTCACTCTTCTGCCATGGGTTCGCTCGATGTGTGCAATGAGCCCCGATGTGGTTCCCTCTCTTTGCAGATGGAACCTTTCTGGCAGATCTAAAAAGAGCATAAAAAGATAGGAACATAAGAAGTGCCATACTGTGTCAGACCAAAGCTCTGTCAAGCCCTGCCTGCATTCTGTCTCCACAAGTGGGTGGACTGGGAGGCCAATCTCTGTCTGCAGGAGACTTCTCTTCATAACAGGTCATAGGGCAATTAATTCCCTGTTTTTCCAGTCCCCGTGTCTTACCTTGCATGTGATGATTCTGTCGCCCTTGTCATAAAACCTCCAGACATCTGACCTTGTCTGCCAAATGTCTGGGGGTGTCACTGGCGACCTCCGCCTAGGGGTCCTCCTTGGCCTGGCACCAGCGCTGGGGCCAGCATCCGATTCCTCTCTGAAATGGGAACACATTAAGAACACCAAAGTAATATATCATTTATTTATTTATTTATTATATTTATTGATTTCTTTGATTTATACCCCGCCCCTCCTGAACACAGCTCAGGGTGGCTTCCAACAATACAATCAATAAAACAGTTTAAAACATATACAAATACAATCTCAAATATAAAACAGGGCCCAGGATACAAAAATCAATCAATCAAACAATCATTAGGGCAGGGGGATAAAAAATCCCCTAGACCCTTCCTGCCTCCCCAAAGGCCTTGGCGAACAGCCAGGTTTTACACTGTCATCGAAAAAACAAGAGGCTTGGTTGATGATGCCTCTAGTCCTCCCTCCTTGGGGTGCTTGGGATGGCAATGGAGAGACCATGTCTGGCACATGCAAATTCTGCCCTCCTTGGGGTGCTAGGGATGGCAACGGGAGATGTGATCCTGGCTGGCACGTGCAACCCTGCCCTCCTTGGGGTGCTAGGGGATGCTAGGGATTGCAACTAGAAAGGCCCTGGCAGGGACGTGCAAATCGCCCTCCTTGGGGTGCTAGGAGTGATGGCAATGGGAGATGTGACCCTCGCTGGTACATGCAAATCCTTCCCTCCTTGGGGTGACCCTGGCTGTGCGTAGGGAATGGAATGGCAACTGGAGAGTGAAGACCCTTGCTAGCCTGGCACATGTTTGGGTGGGGGTGCTGCTCGTGCCAGAGCCCTCCACAGTACAATACCCTCTCTCTCTGTGGCAGACATCCGCTGATACCCGCTGATGCCCACTGTTTGTGCCGGACTGATGCCCACCACCCACCCATGAACCCACACACCCACACACCAGTGAGCTCGCTCTAATGGATAGAGCCTGTCTTGTCCTCAAAGTAAAAAAAAAGTTTACAAACCTGGCAGCACCTCCTGAGCCTGCTGCTTGCTCCTCATCCGAGGAGCTGCCCACCACCACCACTGGAGGTCTAGAGGCAGTGACCGCTTCCTTCCTCCTAGTCCTATGTGATGTATTCCACCAACCCCTGCTCCTATACTTCCTGCACAACTGCCTTTCTGTCCTTCCCCAGCCATCAGTTCATCCTCTGGACGACTAGATTAATTAATTAAGTACCTGGTTTCAGCTCTACCTTGGACCTGGCTCTGTATCCATTGGCTGGATAGTGGACTCTGTTTATGGACTTCTCCTTGATATATTTGCGTGTTCAGTTTTGCTGTCCCCACCTGAAGCCACTCTATCGTGGTTCTGATACTTCTCCATCCACAAGACCAAGGAAAGACCACCCACCTCCCTGTCCTTACACATACTTAAGTGCTTTGAGGGATTGAGGCTAGAGCAATCAGCATCTTGTCCAATGAAGACTCTAGTGACCTCCTATCCTATACTCATCCCATTTCTAACAAGCTTCTGATGTGAGATCATGGCATAAGATCTCATCTTATGAAAACCGAGGTGCTGCTATCTAATTCTCTGCAAGGGCTTCATTTATAATTCATACAGCAAGCGTCTCTTTGGAATTGATGTAGAAACCCAAAAAACAACAGTAAGTGGAATCTAGTTTTGGAATAATTGGCTTATTATCCTTAATTTTGTTTACTCCTTCACTGTCACGTTATTAAGTTCCACAACAAAAAAACTTTGGCTGCACATTCATTATCTGCAGGTGCGAATTAGCCAATTATTTCCTGGCTCTTAACTGATATACTAATATAATAGTTCACCAAAGAAACAATTAAAGGGAGGAAAATGTGGCACATGCTAAGAATTTAAATTTGAAAGTGGAAGACGGTGCCATTAGCAAAGGGATTATTAAAATAAGTGACTGAACGTCTTAAACTTTGCGGAAACACAAATGCTGTAGATACTCTCTTTAATAGCTTCCATTGAAAACCAGAAGCAAAGAGAAAGCCATGCAGATAATGTGTCAGCTTGTTCCCTTTTACAAATCCAGATGGTCTCACTCTCTCTCTCCCAAGTAGTAAATCAATACTCTGGAGCAAGTTATTGCCTGATGAGGTATTTTGTCTGCAATCTTGCATGTAAAGGAGAAATTGGCAGGAAACACTTTGGTTTACTTCAGGTGAGTTGATGAAGAAACCCTGCATGCACCATTCATTACAAACACTATAGCAGGCCGTTGTCTGGTGATGTACATTATTCTCAATGTAACCAAGCCAAGTACGTGCACCTGAGACCTCGCATCTTCATGAATGTCAGACCCAAAGTCTCTCCCTCTGTTCCCCTTCCTACGTCTCTCCCCAGCTCCTGTCTCTCAGATTGTAAACCCTAGGGCTGGCACTATATAAATGTTTGTTAATAATAATAATAATAATAATAATAATAATGTCATCTATAGGGCTCTGGGTTTAAAAATGAAAATAATGGACAGAAATCCAGGATGTTCAAGAAGCATCATTTTGTTGTGAAATTCTGATTTATTTTTTTTCTTTCTTGTTATTTATGCTATGTATTTATTTATAAATATTTGTTAGCCACCTCCTCATTCCTACGGCATCACGGGGCAGCTTAAAGCATAAAAACACACAATAAAATGTATTAAAACAATGTTTTAAAAATACAACCCACCCTCCCCCACCCTCCCACCTTCCCCTCCGAAGGCCTGGGTGAACAGCCAGGTCTTGCAGGCTCGCTGAAATGCCATCAGACCTGGGTCAAGACGGGCTTCCTCCGGGAGGGAATTCCAAAGCCTCGGCCTGGCCACTGAGAACGCCCTCTCCATTGTGACTCCTCGCTTTACACAGCACCCCTGGTGGACTGCGCCCCCTGGGGTGCTGTGTAAAGGCACCCCCGGTGGACCGCAGGGATTGGTCTGAGGTACGGAGGGCGATGCAGTGCCATGTCTGGTTTAACAATCCCTGGGGCCACATGCTGACCCATGCCACATTGCCTTGCATTATCAGATAAAGTTTACAAAACTTAAAATATTTAAAAATATACATAAAATACATAAAAGGGAAGCATAAAAATAAGAAAAAAACCCCCATCCTCCCCACCAATTTCCCTCAAAAAAAGCCTGGTGGAACAGCCAGATCTTGCACTGTCGCCCAAATCCACCGGAAGGGAGTTCCACAGTCTGGGTACAGCCACCGAGAATGCCATCTCCATTGTAGCCTCCCCACTCCCTTCCCAACCCGAGAGACATCAAGAAGGACTCTCCTGGAGTACCACAGAGGTCAATCCAGGGCATGGGGAGTGATGTGGTCTCGCAGATAGGAGGGGACCAGACCATATAGGGCTTTAAGTAGGTAAGCAACAACACTCTGAATCGGACCCAGAAGACTATCGGAAGTCAATGCAGAGCTTGGAGCACTGGTGAAGTGTGCTCACAGCAACCCATCCCAGTAAGGAGATGGGCTGCCGCATTCTGCACCTGCTGCAGTCTCAGAAGCATCACCAAAGGTAGCCCCATGTACAGTGTGTTACAATAGTCTAATCTTAAAGTGATGAAGGCATGGATGAGAGTGGCCAGGTCAGAGTCTGAGACATAAGGCCGAAGTTGTCTCACCAGATGTAATTGACCCAGTACAGCCTTTCTTATATTCTTATGTTCTTATGTATACCCACTGAATTTTCAGTACCTGAATTGACTCAATAGCATGTATGATCAGTACCAGTTTGTGACACAAATTGGTTACCCAGTGTTCCAGAATGTTGCCTTCTAGACCTGGGATATTGACTTCTGGTAACGGTTTTTCAGCTGTTTTGTTGATTTACCAGCTTCTGACACCTATCGGTTTTTTGTCCTGGAAAACTGATTTCAAATCCTGAAAAGTCAACCACTGGTTCCAATTTGTATTTTATTTCTGTCCTGATCTTTCATTTTTCTGACCCAATATACCATTGTTAATTGGAAACTCAGTAATGGTTGTTACTTAAAATTAGCAGTTTGGGAGGTATTCATGTACCTGACGTGGTACCCGAAAATGTGGGTATTACCTACAAGTACTAAATTAATTAATTAAGTACTAAATTAAGTAATTAAAAGTTGAAAAAAAATTCAAGTACAACAGAAGCAAGAAGTCTGCTAGAGTCGGTTAGGTGATTAGATGACATGGGGTTAAAAGGGGCACTCAGGGATGTTACAGACATTGCAGAGAAGGTAAATGAATTATTTGCTTCAGTTGTCACTGCTCAGGATGTTGGTGAGATACCCACACTGAACCGAGTCTTTGTAGGTTAAGAATTGGAAATAACTGTCAAAAATAAGTGTGACTCTAGAGGATGTTCTAGAGAAAATCAACAAACTAAATAGTAACAAATCCCGAGGATGAGATGGTCCCAGAGTTCAGAAGGAACTTAAATATGAAGTTTTAGAACTATTATTGGCAATTGTAAGCTATCACTAATATCTAACACTGCACCAGAGGATTGGAGGGTAAGAAATGTAACACTAAAACTTTAAAAGGGCTCCAGGGGAATTCTTGGAAACTACAGGCTAGTGAGACTGATGTTGGTGCAGGCCAAAATGGTGGAAATGGTTCTTGTATACTGGTTCTAGTACGGCCTTCAACATAGAGACCCTTTTTAAACAGGCACAAGTGTGTGGGTGGGTGTGTGTGTGTTAACACCGGTGTATGTGAGGTGGATGTGGTGACGGTGTAGATGGGTGTACACCCATCTACACCCACCTCCAACCAGCTACACACATGGAGCAACCACTGTTTTAGCCGGTTGCGCCCTGCGTGTACAATGGGTGGAGGTGGGTATGTATCTGTGTTCATGGGACCGCATGCACAAACACCCCTACCCCCACCCAGCTGCCATGGCATGTACACAAGACTCACCCACACATGAACACCCATCTTGCCCTGCCTCCTCCACCTTTTCTGAGTAATTGGAGAATATTTTCTGGTTATTAGGAATGTGCGAATAGCACCGAGTTCGGAAATTTGGTTCGGTTCGGTTCAAAAATTGAGTTCTGTTCGGAACTTCTGTTCGGTCGACTGAACTAGTCGAGTTTGGTCAAATTCCGAACTTCTGAACTGAGTTTGTACATTCAAAACCGGTGTTTTAAGCTGTTTTTGGCCTTCCAAACTGGTTCGGATTCGACCAAACAGTTCAGTCGAATTCGAGTTCAGTTCGGAAGTTCAGTCGACTGAACTAGTCGAGTTCGGCCCAAACTCCGAACTTCCAAACCGCGTTCGCACATCCCTACTGGTTATGGGGTTTCCCCCTGTTCTCCCATCTCTCCTGCCTCACCCCTGTTCAGGTGGATCTCTTATTCCTTATTAAAACTCTATTGCCCATGATTATCTTCCTGACTACACCTATAATTGTGAGTCTTGGTATTTGGTGTCTGGTATTACTATGTTGTCTTCTGGAAATTGGGGTAAGGTTTTGGGTAGGACTGAAACAAGAACGTTCAATGTTCTAGTGAGAATCTTGTGGTATTCTTGCGGATCTAGCAAGATCTCATAAGATCTCAATATGGTTTTTGAGAATCTTGTGAGATTCTCAAAAACGCTATGCACATATGTGAAATGGCCACTCAGGCCACTCTGAGAATGTGAGGGCCTCTGGCAGCCATTTTCCACATGTGTGGAGTGTTTTTTGAGGGTTGTCGAAAATCTTCCAAGATTCTTGAAACCTTAAACATGCTCTGCACATGTACAAAAAGGCCAATGGGGTGGGGTGGAGTGGGGAGAGATGCATGGAGAGAATGGTTGGGATGGCCATTTTCCATATGCTCAGTACCAGGTTTTTGACCATGCTAAAATCTCGCAAGTACAGGTTGAGACTCGGCTAATTATTGACCTGTTATTGGTTTAGCAAATCTCAGTGACAACGTGGTTCTCAGCAAGATTTGCGAGAAATGCAAGCACGAGTTTCAACAACCAGTCTTAGAGTCCAAGTGTGGGTGTCGCCTAGCGGACAGGTTCTTACCTTGCTAGCAGTTTGGTGGGATTGATTTCCTAGTAAACATGGTGGCAGCTCCCAGTGATGAGATCTGGCTTAGCCTTTTTACTCAGCCACCATACCACCCTGATGGAGAGAGCATGTAGCCACAATAGTATCCTGGTGGCTGCGGGAGTTCGATGACTGTAGTGTGTGATATTACAGTGAATCCCTAGCATGGGGTTACCCTTCCAGACAGCTCCTAAACACTTTCTGCATTTTCCCCATCGTTCCCTGAGACTGCTATTTGGGGAATGGGTGGGATAGAAATTTTAATACATAAAATAATAATACAACTACCACCACCCCAGTGCTTTCATACTATCACTTACAGAAGCTGGTGCCATAAAAGTTCTCATCTGCAAACTACTTCAGTTCCATGGAACCAGCGTAAACACTGCCCTCTCTCGCCGTATCACTTTCTTTGTCCCCTTTGATGAGCATGATGTAGTCTCATAAAAATGACAAGTCCGTGCACCTGAGACCTCATGAGTTCATGTAGCCATCCTTGTCTCTTCCTCTGCCCCCCCTTTCTATCCTCCCCCCGTCTCTCTTAGATTGTAAGCCTGCTAGGACAGCGACCGTATCTCTTTCTTACAATTGTAAAGTGCCCGGTACATTGCTTGTGCTATGTAAATGCTTTATTAATAAATAATAATAATAATAATAATAATAATAATAATAAATGTATGCATACCCAGCTATGAGGAACATGCCTTCAGGGTCATTCCACCACTCCCAGCTGATCAGGGATTGCTTTCAAGTTCATTTGCTATTGTTTAAGTTTAGAATCAATTCTCAGTTGAAGTCCTTAGGGTGCTCTGCAGCTCAGGATCTATGTAAGGGGAAGGAAAAATTGTTGCTATGGAGCTTAGAAGATCTTTTCAGTGGGGGAATCATTTATCCTCTTTTTCCTTAACTAAACTTATCTGGCCGATTTTCTTTTTCTTTTTTTCTAAAATATTTGAGTTCAACAGGCATAAAAATCAAAGAGCAAAGTATATATACATATATGCACATTGTTAACTTTTCAAAAGTAAATACTCATAAGCCAAGGAATGTGGATTCTCAGGCTGACTGCATTGGCATAACGGTATCTCATTGTTTACGTGACTTTCACTACTGTTATATTGTACAACTGCATGTTTGTTCTCAAAATATATCACACTGCCTTTTAAAAGCGTCCATGGCATAACTTATTGCATTTCTGTTGAGGGTGAGAATACATTTTCTTCATTCTAATAGCAGAGAACACTCACCGACTCATACAGAAAATGAGGGATGCTTTGTATGCAGAGTAGTTAATGAAAAAAGACACACACAAAGATCTCCAGTACACTCTTGTCAAAATAATAGCAAGAGATGAAATCCAGAGCATCATGTTTCAAAATCTGTCTTTCAACACCACTCCATAACCCCGAGTCAGTTCTTTATAGTTTACATGAGAAGAGATTCTAACAATGACATCTGTAAATCCACACAGAAAGGGGATTGCCATTTGATGGAATAGAATTTTCTGACTCAGAAAGATGAAGGAAAGAGAAGTCGGGTTTTTTCTCTAGCTCTAATTTATGCCTGGTTGAATCTGGAGGCAAGAGGATGGCCAGCCTTGAAAGACATACATCCAGCGAGACCTACCTCAGCATTCCAGAAGCTCTCAGGTGTAGGGCTGGAAATAGATTTTTTTTTCTCACGAGTAAATGACAGGGAGTGAGATTTCATCTAGTTCTCTTGTATCTCTGTGAGAGTTCTCGAAGAGAAAAGTTGAGGGGGAAAAATCTCTGCCCCCGGATTGAGTGGTTGACTGACCCATGTGACTGCTCTGAGTCCTGGACTACGACAGCTGGTTCTTTCCTGCCCCCATTACCCCTCAGCTAGGAACTTGCCCTGCTTCCTGCACCTAGAACCCCTGGAGGTCACCACCGTGGGTCCCTCTGGGAACCATAACAGATGTGCTCCACCTGCACCTTTACTGTCTCTTCCTCCCTATTTCTTGGAACATTTGGTGGTGGCTTCGAGGCAGTAGGGATGGGCGAACACGGTTTGGAAGTTCAGAGTTCGGCCTGAACTCAACCTGTTCGGATGAGCAAAGCTGAACCTGAATCCGAACACGAACTGACTGAACCGAACTCAAGTCCTAACTTCAAAATGACTGAACAGGCGAAGACTGAGAGAGATTTCCCCTCCCCTGGAGGTATCTACCTGGAACAATATCAGACTAACACAAGAGTCTGCTTAACACATCACTTTACTCACAGTGTGGATAAGGGGGGAGGCTCGGCACAGCACCGCACACAGACAGGATCAGCAAGTTTACAGCAAAAGGGCAACAGTCTCCCATTCGGTTCAGTGGTATCCCCTTCGTGGCACTCCCCATCTAGCCCAGAAAGAGGGTCCAGTCCCAGTTGAGCCAGATCTCCCCAAGCTGCAACTACAAGTCCCCAGCTCAGGTCCCCGCACTCAGCCGCTCCCTCCTGCAGCTTCCTTAGTCCCATGGTCTGACCCCGATCTCTCCCAAGCCCAGAGTATTTTAGCACCATCAACCCCAGCCGGCCCAGGCATCTGACTGCCCCTTGAGCGTGCTCAGAGTGGCCCCTCTCAACTCCAAGCAAGGTTTGGAGACTCCATCAGGCCTACCCACCTGGGCACTGGATGCTTTTGTTTACAGTAAGCAACTGAGCCCCCTGGCTGCCTCTCCAGCCTCCCTCAGGTTCAGTTCAGTATTCCCCACAGATGGTATTAAGCAAAGTGACTTTCTTAAATTGTTGTAGAAAGTTTGTAATCATAGGTTATGGTAGCCTTTTCCTGATAATACTGGCTGGCAAGCAGGTAGGAGGAACAGTTTGCAGTTTACCCCACATTCTTGGTCTCAGTGTTGTCTCAGAGATCAGAAGCTGTGTCTGTAGCCCATAAACTTTATACTAGAGCTGAAATAGGAACTCTGGACACTTGCCCATGTTACCGCACCTCCAAATCTCCCAGCAGAGAAATCTCCCAGTGGGGGATTCTTACAGAGCACTGTGCACAAGGACACTTGTAATAATTTGCATCCTGCATCATTTTTTCTTTTGATTGTCATGACTCAATATCTAACCCTGACAATCAAAAGAAAAAAAGTCTCTGGACCATGTGCACAGCGCGCCATAAGCTCCCCCACTGGGAGATTTCCCTGTCGGAAGATTCAGTGGCACGGTAGCATAGGCAAGTGGTCTCTGACTAGTTCAGGTCCAGTAGAATAAGGACAGCTCCATTCTGGTTCACGTTCTGTGGGGGTTCCCTCTGGGAAGCATGATTTCTCTCACAAATGCACACCAACCATCTGCACAGGCAGAGTGGAGAAAAGATCTGTGCATACACGAAAGTTCTTTTCGTTCACTGAGCACACACAAAATGGCACCACACATGGAAGTGGAGAGCTGGAGAATATTCTGAGTCCTGTCCCCAACATCTCCTTCCTCTCAATCATCAGAAATTTGATGTGGCATGCTCGTCACACCAAATCTCCACAGACTGTTGTGTTCCTGCAGAAAATATCTGTGGAGAGGTAACAGTCATTCCTAGGAGTGTGCATTGTTGTTTTCATTTTCATTATTGCAATAACAAAAACGACAAAACATAATGAAATCAATAATGATAAAGAAAGTCATTATTGATTTTGTTATTGCCTGGCAGCCTGGCAGGTTTTGCTTGGAGGAAAATGTGGAGAAGGGAACAGAGATCTCTGAGCCAGAAACAGTGTCAAACTCTTGAACTGGGAGGGGCAGGACCTGATGGATGTATCCCTGGCCAATGAGCAGTGAAAGCAGATCCCAGCAGTTGAATGGCACCCTGTGATTCCTCAATGCTTCTGTCTCCCAGAACCAATCAGGAGGGCTCTGGGGGAGGGCACTGTAGCCCTTAATATTTCAGGGCTGGGCTGCTTCACTCTGTGTTAGCTCTCTTGCTTGTCAGGATGCGTTTCCAGAAGTTGCTGGTGCTTGTACTAGAAATCCTCCCATTATATATCCCTTATTCCCTTCCCTACTACCCAATCCTTATTCCCTTAGATACACACACACACACACACACACACACACACACACACACACACAGATAGTAGATATACCATTGAGTTTTCCTTTTCCCTTCCCCTGTCTGTCTCCGCTGTCCATATATAATATAGATATTAGTTGTATAGATAGATATTAGATATTTAGATACTAGGTTGTTTTATTGTATATATTAGGATTATAGGATAGGAACATTTTGTATTATATGTAGATTAGGTTTAGCTTAGATTCTGTATATATTATATAAATAAAACTGCATATTGTGTACGGTATATAGTACTGTGTGCAGTTCTTTCTGTATCACAATGAGAAGGGGAAGGAGTTCAACTTCTGAGAATAATTCTTCACTGGCTCACGAAATTGATACCAATACCAAAAATAAAATCTTTGTTTGAAATGGGTACCAATAACTACAACAATAATGGAAAACAGCATTTTGTTAATGAAAACAAAAATGACACATTTTAATAATGAAAACAATAATGAAAAGTGACATGGGGCTGGTGCACCCCCCCAGTAATTCCACTTCGTCCCCACGTATACACAAGGCTGGTCTATGCAGATTAGCCTCATAGCACCTTTATTCAGTTTTCACTCAATCATAATATCCCCATTTTTTTTTTNATTAATGGTTATTCTGTCTGTGCGTGGATCCAGGATCCTGTAGCCTTTGGAATTCTCACTGTATCCTTTGAGGATGCTTTCTACTGCTCTGTTTTGCAGCTTGGTATGTTTCTCCTCTGGGATATATATGTAAGTCTTACATCCAGATACTCTGATGTTCCCACACTTGGTTTTTGACCATGCCACAGTTCAAATGGAGTTTTCCTCACTGTTCTAGAATACAGCCGATTTTGAAGGTAAGTAGCAGCAATTGCTGCAATGCCCAAGTATATTTCTGGTAGTGCAGAATCTGTTAGCATGCATCTAACCATTTCAGTTAGCATTCTGTTTTTCCTTTCAGCTCTTCTGTTCTGCTCGGGTGTATATGGCACTGTCTTTTGATGCTCAATTCCACGGAGTCTCAGGAAGTCTTCTACTTCCTTTCCTTTGAACTCACCTCCATTGTCAGTCCACAGTGTCTTTGGTCTGTGCTGGAACTTGTTGCTCGTCATGGTCACATAGTCCTGAAGTTTGTTGAATACTCTTTACTCTTTGTGACGTACATGATCGTGTATCTTGAATAGTCGTCAATGAAGGTTACCATATTACAGTTGCCTCATGGTGTCTGAACCTTCATTGGGCCGCAGACGTCACTGTGTAGAAGATCAAGTGGGTTCATGGCTCTATTCTGACTCTTCTTAGGAAACGTAGCCCTTGTGGCTTTGACTTTGATGCAACAGTCGCATTTCATTATCACGGGACACGTTGATAACTTAAGGTCTTTGGTCTACTGCTGTCTGTGCATTTCCTTGATGCTGTCTGGGTGTCTATGTCCCATGTGTCTATGCCACAGGTGGATGCAGTCATTGTGTGGCTTGTGTGCCTGTTCTTTCGCTGTGCTCAGACAGTAGAGGTGCTCATCTGCAGTGGCTCTGGCCAGTACTTTTGTCCCACTTTGAATTGTACATTCCTTTCCCTGGAAATGAATGGTGAGCCTCCTTGCTGCCAGGCACCTCATGGACAGGAGTCCCCCTTCTAAGTTGGGCACATAGACCACATCTTTCATGGGTATGGTCAGTGTGCCTCGCTGTGTCTGGTTGCAGTACAGGAATTCTTGTCCAATTACTTCTGGGTTGATGCTTCTCTCATCTGCAAGGTAGATCCTTTCTTTATTGCTCAGATCCAGCCCTGTGAAGAATTCTTTATCGCTAGTCATGTGGCTCATTGCCCCAGAGTCTACACAGCAATTTTGGGATGAGCTGTTTTGTGTTGCTCTGCAGCACTCACTCCATTGTTGGGTGACTGTGTTGCTCTTTGTGACTGCTTAGGTGTTCCTGGAGACAGTTTCTGCGGTTCTGTTATCCTTATATAGCAGTCTTTCTTTAAATGTCCCTCCTTTTTGCATCTGAAGCATACTCTTAGGAGCTTTGTCTGAGGTTTTCAGTGTAGTCTCATTACCCTGCTTTAGATCATTCTGCAGGTTCTCCTTTCTGCACTGGAATTCATCTGCAAGTCTACCTTTAACAAATTCCAGCTTCAGTTCAGCCTCTGGCCTTGTCTCCAGGGCATTGATGAGGATACTGTAAGATTCAGGCAGGCTGCAGAGGAGTATGGCTACCACATGGCTGTGCTTTATATCTTCTCCAATGCCATGCAGCTGTGTTACTACTTCCAACATGGCATTTATATGCTCCTGCATTTCACTTTTCTTGCCAAGCCTCATATTGTATAGTTTCCTCAGTAGAAACAGTTTGCTATTCAGGCTAGTTCTCTCATGCAAGTTTTTCAATGCAATCCACATGCCTCTTGCTGTGGTCTCACTTCTTATATGGATTAGTAGGGATGGATGAATGTGGTTCGGTAGTTCAGAGTTTGGCTCAAAGTTCGCCTGTTCGGATGACCGAACCCGAATCCAAACCTGAACCAGCCGAACTGAACCTGATTCCGAACTCTGAAATGACTGAACAGTTCGGTCAGTTTGGATCATGTTCGGGTGAGTTCAGGTGGCAAAAACTTGTCACTGGAAGGGAAAACATGACAGGGAGGGGGAGTCAGCTAAGGAGCAGACTTCCAGGCACCAGGGGTGGAGAGGCTTGGAGTAACAGCCAGCCTGCCCAATCACCATCCCTTTTCTCCTCAGACCACCGGCTTTGGAGTCTGCGATTGGCCACAGGCTAGGCTGCATGGAGCCAATGGGGCTTCCTCGACCACTGGCTCTGCCACCTTGGACTTCCCCCAGGCCTGATGTTTAATGGTGGTCACCTTCTCAATTTTAAATTATTATTCTTTTAAACAAGCACAAAACCAAAACACACAGTAACCCACCATGCCAAAACTCACCAACCAGCCAAAACAACACAGCCAAACAAACACAAACAGCCAAAGCACACAAACCAAACAGTCAGTCAGCCAAACACACACTCTCTCACCTCACAGCTCTGCATGCACTCGAGTTTCCAGTTTCCGGCATTATCATGGGATCTCATGATACCTTTTCCTGAATGTCTGAACCAAACCAAACACATCCGAACCGAATGCCCAAACTCGAACTTGGCGACCGACCCGAACTCAGCAACTGACCCGAACTCCCGAACTGAACCGGACCAAACTGAATGACCGAACCTGAACCGCGATCTGTTCATACATCCCTATGGATTAGCTGGTCATCTTCTACCAATAAACTTATTGTAACCTTTGCTAACCTGTCCTTTTAATTCCATTCCTTGTGATTTGCTGCTGGTCTGTTCATGGTAATCACCTCCCATAGATCATCTTTAGACAGCAGCATTTCCACTTTAAACTTCCACAATTGGTAGTTTACATTGTTCATCTTTTCTACTGAAAGTCTGAGCTCTGAGCTGCTTGCCATACTTGCTTCCCTCCTTTTCCACTTCTGGGATTTAGGCCTTCTTACTCAGTCAGTAGTTACGCCTCTCTGGTATTTTTCTTTCACAGTCTGCACTCCTTCTGGGCTGCTTCTAGTCTTCAAAATTGCTTTGAAGATGTCCTGGGCCCATAACCTATTGTAGAGTTAGCTTTCTGTTGAATAGCACACAGAAGAAGTTTCTAGGCATTGGCGAACATGGTTTAGAAGTTCAGAATTTGGCCAAAACTCGGCCTGTTTGGACGACTGAACACAAACACAAACCCGAACCTGAACATACCGAACCAAACTCAATTCTGAACGTCAAAATGGCCGAACACTTCGGTCAGTTCAGATCACGTTCGGTTGAGTTCAGGTGGCTAAAACGTGGTCTACTGTCAGGTCACTGGAAGGTCAGATGTAGCAGGGAGGGGGAGTCATCTAACTCAGCTGAGGAGCAGACTTCCAGGCACCAGAGGTGGAGGGTGGAGACTGGCTTGGAATAGGAGCCAGCCTTCCGAATCACCATCCCTTTTTGCCTCAGACCACTGGCTTGGCAGTCTGCGATTGCCCACAGACAAGGCTGCACGGAGCCAATGGGGCTTGCGATGAGGCAGGCGCAACAAGAAACAAAACTGTCTGCCTCCCCCCTTCCCAATACCTTCTGAGCTAGTCACTGTTCCTGAACAGCAGGTGTTTCAGAAGG
>QEPC01012216.1:62958-73352 GCA_003113815.1 Sphenodon punctatus
CTCAGATTGTAAGCCCTAGGGGCAGGGACCGTGTCTATTTTATTACTTTGTAAAGTGCCATGTACACTGCTGGCGCTATATAAATGTTTGTTAATAATAATAATAATAAAGAGAGAGAGAGGTTTCCAGCTAGAACGAGGGTGATAGAGGTTAGAGGGGGAGAGTTAGGTATGTCCTGACTGACACCTGCCAGAACCAGGAACAACTCCCATCTGTGCTCATGTGCCCATTAATGCCCATTGCCCACATCCAGCACACAGCAATCCTACCGTAATGAGATGGAATACAACACATGTCATGGATTTTAATTTTTCAGGCTGAAATGAGAGGAGGCTGCAAGAACGTGCAACCAGATTTATTCAGATACACAGCTGTGGGACCGTCTGGTGATCAACGCCGACGGACCCTGGGCAGATGTGGGGCATGTCACACAGCTCATTAGTGCCACAAAGTGGTATGAACCAATTGCAGGTGCACACATACAATACTTCCTTAATTGGATACAGCCTAATAGCTTACACAATGATTTGGCAAGGCGCAAGCGCAGAACTACCATATAGTTGTTGCTAGGCAAAGAGTAGTGGATGGTTTTATTGGCTATGACCTTTTAAGTCAGCTTTAACTTCAGACTACTGCGGGGGAGGAGAGGGCCTGTCCGGAATATGTAGCCCACCACAGAAATGTCAACAGGAAGCCACAGGAACCGGAAGCTTTAGTAGGTTATGGAACCTTCTTTAAAAAACCCAGCTAAGCTGTCTGCGTACGTACCTTGCATAACAATAGCAATGGAGTCTCAGGCCAAAGCATTGTCAAGGAGCTGTAGGCAAGAATTTTATGTAGCTTGGGATTCTTCCATACACACAATGTATTATATGTGCCTGCCTGCCTGTGTGTGCGTTCCTGTACCTGCTGCCCTGCTACCATCTATCGCCTGATCAAATGAAGTATGCCCCATTGGATTTAGGCTGTCATTCTACTATCCCTGACTCAGTCATGCCCGCCCATCCCAGGGACCATCAACGAGAATATGGGGCCATCATTCCAGTCACTTGGGGCTGCATTCCATTCCATTGCATCCAGCAGCCCAGTGCCTGCATGCCAGCCTGCCCCTCCTCCCCAAATGCCTACTCCTCTGCATCTACCCGCGGATGCCCGCTGAACCTGACTGCTGAAACTAAAAGCCCCTACAACCACCAACTCCCGCCACCTGATGCCCGCTGCCTAGGAGCCTGTCTCTCTTTCTCTCTGTCACACCTACCCACACAAACACAAGCCCTGCACCTCCTGGGGGACTTTCTGCTAGTTGAGACCCTGCTGCTGACACAGCACATCTTTGGGTTAATAACTACGCTACATGAGGTGGCAGGTGCTGCTGGAAGAGATCGACAAGCTGTATGAGATTCTGCCACCTGCCAGCCAGAACTTCAGCACATAGGGATAAAAGATTGGTCAGGTCAAACGAGGCTCATAACAATAAATATAACAACTTTAATTAAAACTATTTACATAACAAGAAAACAAAACAACAACAACAAGAACATTTAATACAACAAAAGCAAACATGTAAATGAAACTTATTAATTAAACTAAGAGTCTATGGCTCTGCTGCCACTGGGACTGTCCCCTGGGAATTGGGGGAAAGGCAACAGACATTTGGGAACTTCACAGGCCTGAGGGCCGGCAACCTCAGACTCATCCAGCACGTCATTGACCACGGCAAACTCCAACCCCTTTTTCATGTTCCTATGCCACCTGGAGAGTGCCTGGTGGTACAGCTGCACATGGCGCAGGTCAGTGGAGATATACTGCTCGTACGCCTCCACCTTCTGCCACTCCACCTGGACTGCCTGTAGCTGCTCCACCAGGCGGTTCTCCAGGTCGGCAGAAGAGTGCTGGACCTCCGCAACATGGTCCCGGGTGGCCCGCTGCAAGTTGGCCCGAAGGGCCTTGGCCTCTGCATCTTCTGGGGGCCTGGGGGTCTCTACATCAGGGCTGGAGGGGGGGAAGGGGAACAGCTTATATGCTGCCATTTGCAGGTTGCCTTCCCCCCTTCTTCTGAGCCCCAACATGATCCCCTCCCTCTGCCGGCAGAAAACTTTATTGCAGATCTAAAAAGAGCAGAAAAAGATAGGAACATAAGAAGTGCCATACTATGTCAGTCAATGGTCTGTCAAGCCCTGCCTGCATTCTGTCTCCAATCTCTCTCTGCAGGGGACTTCCGTTCCTAACAGGTCATAGGGCAATTCATTACCTGTTGTTCTAGTCCCCGTGCCATACCTTGCATGTGGAGATTCCATCACCCTTGTCGTAGAACCTCCAGACATCCTACGTCTGGCACCGAATGTCTGGGGGAGTCACCACTGGCGAGCTTCGCCTAGGGGTCCAGCACTGGGGCCGGCATCCTATTCCTCCCTGAAATGGTAACACATTAAGAACACCAAAGAAATATCATGCATTTATGATGATGGCTCTAGTCCGCCCTCCTTGGGGTGCTAGGGATTGCAACTAGAAAGCACGTTCAAATCCTGCCCTCCTGGGGGTGCTAGGGATGGCAACGGGAGATGTGACCCTTGCTGGAGGAAAGACACTTCCCTTATTTGGGGGTGCGTAGGGAATGGGATGGCAACTGGAGAGTGGAGACCCTTGCTATCCTGGCACATGTTTAGGTGGGGGTGCTGCTCTTCCCGAAACACACAGCACAGCCAAACCCAACAAAAACACAGCTAAAACACACAAACCGAACAGCCACCGAGTCAAACACACACTCACTTGCCACACAGCTCCGCACACACTTGAATTTCCGGTTTCTGGCTTCCCGTGCTCTTGCGATAATTTTTTTCAAACGGCCGAACCCCAACCAAATGACCAAACTGAGCGTCTGAACCCGAACCTGGCAAACTGCCTGAATGCCCGAACCCAAACGCATGAACTGAACGCGGGTGAACCGAACGGCCATACCCGAACTGCAATCTGTTCGCCGATCCCTAGAATTTTCTTCACAACAGAACTTTACTAAGAGCTCAGAAGACATGCTTCCTTACTGTACAGACTGCATGGGACAAGATGGAGGACAGAGAGAGGACAAGAGAGGAGACAAGGAGAAAAAAACCCTGTTTCATCCCCTTAACCTCCCTCTACTGGACAAACCCCATATTAAGCTTGCAGGGCTTGCAATGGGCTTTTACTTGTGACTGTTGCACAGTCCAACAAAGCTGTCCGCTAAGCTTTGAGTAGATTTCCACCACAAGTTTCTTTACTCATTTGTGCGAGAAAGCGATTCACAACTCTTTCCCGAAACCAACATTTTTTACCCACAATGAAAAGAAACAAAACCAACTCTCATTTGTTTGCCTTGGAGTTTAAGTGTTTAAGATCGAGGATGGTACGCTCCAATCCACCTAAATAGTGACAGTTCACTGTTTCAGACAGTATCAATTTAGTGTTGGGAGAGTCTGGCTGTCACGGAAAATGCTTTGCAAATTTATTTACAAGCTACGGGAAAGCAAAGAGGAACACAGACTGTATTTGTAATATCAATTGCTTCGAGGTACAATTTGCTCAAATTGCTGTAATGTATATTATAGCTTTAATTCTGGCATGTTTCTGCGATATAACAACCTGATTTGAAAGTAGACATGCAAATTAAATTTAAATAGCCTATAATTTGTTCTTTCTTTTTAGTAACAGGAGACTCCATAAATATTTAGCACAAGGGACTCTGAATTGAATCAACGAGTCCTTAAAATTAGAGTGGAACTTCATACTGTATTTTTATCCTCCCAGGTAGGAAAAATGCTCCCCCCCACCCCGCCGTCCACTTAGCATGGTGTTGGGGTGGCAGAAATTTTAGTCTGCGGACTTGTGGCCTCAGCCAGCTGATCAAGTGCATAGATGTCATTGGAGGCCCTCTTGGCCCGTGCCCTGCCCTCTTTCCAAAGACAATGTAAGACCCTGCTGTTCCACCAGTCTTCTTGCGATGGAGACAGGTGATGGGTCATGGGCTGGGAGGGAGAGGGGGTTTCTTAGACTCTGCTTGAGGTTTTTATTGTTTTATGGTTTTATATATTTTATATTTATATCAGGGCTGCACAATGTGCGGCCTGTGGGCTGCACACGGCCCACAAGGAACTTTCCTGCGGCCTGGCTCCTCCTGACTGCAAAGACTTTTCCTGCATCCCGCCATGCCTTCTCCTGCTTGGCAATCTCCTTTCCTCCAGCCCCCGCACTGACATGAAACCCTCCTTCCTCCATGCAGCAAGCCTATTAAAGGTGCTGGCTGGATCCCTCCTTCCTCCCCCCTGGTTCGAGCTTCCTACTGACACTGATCTCTCCACCTGAGACCCTCGCTGCCACTTCTGCCACCTGGATCTCCAGTCCCAACTCCTTGCTGCCAGAATAGGATTATCCAAATTGGGGGTGGGTTATCCAAATTGTGGGCGGGGCTACATAAGGCCTAGGGTTGGGTCCAAGCCAAACCAAGTTGAGAACCCCTGATTTATATTGTTGCAAGTAGGTTTTATTAATTTGTGTGTGTATCTTAGTTGTTAATTTGTACGCCGTGCCGAGCTGCTGTTACATGCAACTTGAGGGCAGTTTGGTTGATCCAACCCTGGAGACTAACAGAGCCATTCAGCTCTCCTTAAAATCAGCGGTGTGTAATTTGGTTTTGCTTTTTTAATTTTTAAAACTAACAAAACCCCTTTCATTTTAGTAATTAAAATACAAAAACGATAGGCCAAAGTTACAAAAGTGGCTGAAAACCAAGGAAAAACGCATCCATTTTCATTATAAATAATAATCACAATCATAATAATAATCATAAGAAATCACTGCATGCATGCGCACCCTTTTTGCAAAATAGAACCGGCTCTGCTGGCAGCGCACCATTTTGGAAAAGGGCTCAGAATGGTCTGGTGGCCGTTTTGTGCATGCGCAGTGATTTTTAAAAAAATGTTTTAAATATCAATAAATGAAAAACAACAGAAAAAACTAAAAATGAGAACCTCTGAAAATGAAAGGGTTTTTGTAAATCAAAATGAAAACAACAATGAAAACCAATTATTTGTGCTGCATACCCCTACTTAAAATGTGTTGATGGAAGTGAAGGCCAAGCTCTCTCTATCTTGCAGCATACAATATGAAGCTGATTATTCTACAACCTCTATTTAAGAACACAGAGCATAAAAACAAAACATAATAAGTGCCACACTAGGTCAGACCAGTGGTTCACCGAGTTCAGCATCCTGTCTCCAACAGTGGCCAATCTCAGTCACTTCTGAGAAATACCCAAGTCATAATGGAGTGATCCTTTCCCTGCTGTTCACACCCAGCCCCCGACAATAAGAGGCTACGTCTCACAAATCTCCTTAGTTAATAGCAACTAATGGACCTATCCTTCAAGAACTTATCCTCTTGTGTCTTAAAACCAGCTATGCGACTGGCGTCGAACACCTCCTCTGACAGTTAATCGTGTATCTGATAAAATAATAGTTGTTGTTTTTTTTTTTCTAAATCTGATTTTATAACCCCTCAAAAAGGATCTGATTGGCTTTGATACAAGTTGAACGTCCCCTGCACCCCAACCGCCTACCCTCCCACTTCGACTGCCTCAGATCCCCAGTATACCATACACTGTGGCACTGTCATAACAGTGGGTGAGAAAGCCTGGGTGTTACCATGTCAATGGTCAAGATCAAAGTGCTCTTTCACAACTTGAGCACAACACCAACGGAGCAGTCATCACAGTCAGCTGGTAAATCTTCAAGAAAGTTCTGGAATCCAATTGGCTCCGTTAGACTCCAGAGTTGTACCAACAAACTGGTCCTCGAGTCGGAGCTGCACTGACATACTTATCCTCATCTTACCTTCTAGAATTTTCTTTCTATTTGTATAGTATGTGCTTTTTCATATTAGCATTTTTTCATGTGTATTGATACTGTTGAATTTTGGCATTTTTCTTTTCCATTTATATGATTTATTTGTAAAGGTCAGCTATATTTCCTGATATATGTAAATCTTTCAATTTCCTGATAGTTTCAATATCGTATTAATCATTTTCAATTGGTATTCTTTCCATTTTATTGTCCCATTGCATTTTTGTATACGAATTCAAAATAAGCCCTTAACCACTTAACCAGATTGTAGGAGTAACTGCCTACCCCACATGCACTTTTCTTGTAAAACCACAAACGTTAGTGACTCTATCACTTTGCTACATTAGGACATTGTCACTGGAAGTCTGGTGCAAGATACCCACAAAGAAAAATGAGTTACCATTAACCATTCCACAGATATAGCTTCAAAATGGAGTTGGTTGAATTGATAGCATATATCTTGTGAGGAGTTTTTATTATTTGATGTTGCAGGACAAGGTGCCCACGACCAGCAATACATGTTGGGTTCCCTCCTCCATCACCACTTTCTTCCTGTAGCAGCAACGTTTTCTGCGACTGAAGGTGGGACCGTCAGAGCATTCTGAAGCTGGGGTACTATATTGTATATCAGGTGCCTTGCTGGTGGGGCCTGCATACGTGCTGAGGGTCTAATGGATCACCAGATTTGGGGTTGGGAAGGAATTTTCCCTCTGAACAGATTGGCAGTTGATTCTGAGGGTTTTTCGACTTCCCCTGCAGCATGGGTGTGACTCGCCTGATTGGGACATCTGGATCCTCCTTTTCAAAAATTATTTCCTGTTTTTTTCAGGTATCCGTGGGCTGTGGTTGGTCCCGGTCTCTAATGTTAGCTATTGGTGGGACTTTTCTGTGAGGATGGTTGAGGTGTGGCAGGTTCTGCAGTGGGGCAGGGGGATGTACTAGATGACCCTTGATGTACTTTCCACCTTTGTGACTCTGTGACTCTAAAACAGTTGAATTTTCTCATTGGGCAAACTTTCTACCCCAGCCCATGTTAAGTATTTGGAGACAAAGTTACCCCAGTTAAGTTTCATTAGTTGAGCACTGCTCATTTTCATTCTTTCACCACAGCTAATTTGCAGGCCGAGTAGCAAATCCAAGTATGGAACGACCCTCCACAGTAAGTATCTGTCTCAACCCACACTCCCTGCTCTCATCAGGCATCAGGGTGGGAAGGAGGGTGAAGGGTAGGTGCCATCCCTGCTCTCCTGATTTGCAGGGCATGTGGTGGTGTACAGTGTGTATTGTGACACATTTTATTTTATACAAAATGTCTACCCCTCCCCTCCTGCATGCAGCTCTGGGTGGCTCACATCACAATAAAAAAAGGATAAAATAAACATTAATATTATCACTCTCAAAAACAGTATAAAACCGATCAAACCAAAAATCCCAGGAGTCCAAAAAAACACTTTCCAACAAACCCTACCCTAACCCAGTCCCCCACCCCTCTATGTCTATCTCACTAAAGACCTGGCGGAACAGCTAGGTCTTACAGTACTTCCTAAAGTACTGTACCAGAGGGTTGGTGCCATTCGGACCTCTGCCAGGAGGGCATTCCATAGCCGCAGTGCTGCCACCGAGAACGCCCTCTCCATTGTGGCACCCTCGATATACAAGGGAGAACTTCTAAGTAGGGTGCTCCCAGTGGACCACAAGGGCCAATCCAGGGTCTGGGGAGTGAGGCGTTCCCAAGGTACATGGGACCCAGGCTGTTTAGGGCTTTATAGGTCAACATCAACACCTTGAATTGGGCCAGGAAGACTATAGGCAGCCAGTGCAGAGAACGGACCACTGGTGTAATGTGCTCACGATGACCTGTCCCCGTAAGGATACAGGCGGCCGCATTCTGCACCAGCTGCAGTCTCCGAGCCGTCACCAGGGGTATCTCCACGTAGAGCACCTTACAATAGTCTGAGATGATGAAAGCATGGGTGAGAGTGGCCAGGTCTGATCCCAAGCCAAAGCTGCTACACAATCTATAACTGGTGGAAGGTGCTCCTCACCACTGCCCCAACCTGAGCCTCCAGGCCGACCTGTGAATCGAGGAACAACCCCAGGCTACAAACCTGTGGAGTTTGTAGCCTGGCTACGAACTACAAACCCCCTCTGGTTATAAACCCCCTTTATTATGGGAGATGCCATACACACTGCCTTACCCATTTACATCACCTCCATCTTCTCAGGATTCAGTTTCAGTTGACTCGCCCTCATCCAATCCCCCACAGCCACCAGACACTGTGTAAGCACCGAGACTGTCGTGCCTGGGCCGGATGAAAAAGAGAGGAAGAGTTGGGTGTCATCAACATATGGATGACACTGCATATCGAACCATCTCATGACCTCACCAAGCAGCTGCATATACACGTTGAACAGGAGAGGGGACAGAATGAAACTCTACTGCAGGAATCCACACAAAAGGTCTTGGGAAGATTAAGAATACTCACCAAGCACCACTCGTTGGGTTCTTCTGACCAGGAAAGAGCAGAAGCATTCACGAACAATTCCGCCCATTCTGGCTCTATCCCACAGGTGGCTCACGATCTCATCTTTAACAGTATCAAAGGCAGCCGACGTATCTAATAGAATCAGCAGGGCTGAGCGACCCTCATCTAATTCGTGGTGAACGTCATTGACCGATGCCACAAGTGCAGTCTCAGTGCCATAACCCAGGCTAAATCTGGACTGTGAAGGATGAAGGAAACTGACATGGTCCAGATAGTCCTGTAGCTGCCAAGCCACAACCTACTCAATAGCCTTCCCTAAAAAGGGAAAGTTAGAGACTGGCAGGTAGCTGGTGAGGGTGTCAATGTCGAGAGATGATTTCTTGAGCAGAGGTTGCACCACCACCTCTTTGAGGCAGCTTAGCACCCTACCCTCCTGAAAGGAGGCATTGATAACCTCTGCCAGCATTGGCCCAACGTCTCCCAGATGGCCCTAGCCAGCCAGGATGGGCAAGGTTCCAGTTCACAAAAGGTGGTCCTGACAGACCCAAGGACATCCTCTGCATTGGTGGGCGATGCCCAATTTTGTGGGATCAGTTCCCGTGGGTAAGATGGGGCTTCCACCTCCAGTTCTCCTATTGTAGTAAAAGCGGTGTTGAAATTTTGGTGAAGCCGAACAATTTTTTCCATGAAGTAATTCACAAACATGTTGCAGTGGGCACGGGAATATTTGGATTCCAGGCAGAGGGAGGCTGGACTGACTAGCCACCTCACCACTCAGAAAAGCTAGGCAGGATGAGACTTTGCGGACATGATGAGAACCCTTTCTTTGCCACCCTCGTGGCCACAGCATAGGCTCCCAAACTGGCTCTATGTGGCAATCTATCCATTTCAGCACGAGAGCAGTGCCACCATCGCTCTAACTGCCACGATTTGCATTTCAGCAACCGCAGATCCTCAGTATATCAAGGTGGCCTGCAGTGCTCATGCCAAGGGAGCAGACACCTGGGAGCCATCCTGGGAGTCCTCAAGTCCACAGTCCTTTATCAGACCAATCCCTGGGACTGCTGGCTCAGTCGCCTCCATCCTGCAAGCCCAGGTCAGACACTTACAAGCTCAGGAGCACCACAATATACACCCCCTCTTGTCCATCTATCCAGGCCTCAAAGCTGCAGCCTCTGGCCAAGCCTTCCCCAGGCAAGAGACTCCCTCCTGGGCACAGCCTCTCCCACTTGCCTGGGGCCCTCTGGTTCTCCAGCCTTCAGCACCTTGGAGAGCATAGAGTGGGAAGGCTTTGTCAGGGAGAAGTGGTTCCTTCAGCTCCCAGGCAGAGACTGCTTTCCTCTCTGCTTTGCAAACCCTTATGTAGACAGAGTGGGAGTGGCCCACAGCACAGCACTACTGTCCTTAAAGGGCCAGTGTCCTACCTACTCTTGCACCTTAGAACCAAGCCTGTTTTCTCACAGGCTGACATGAACAATGAGAATGACCAGGGAGTAAAAGGGGCACTCAGGGAGGACAAGGACATTGCAGAGAAGCTAAACAAGTTCTTTGCTTCGGTCTTCACTGTGGAGGATGTTGGGGAGATACCCACGCCGGAACTCTACTTTGTATGTGATGAATTGGATGAACTGTCACAAATCAGCATGACCCTGGAGGAGGTTCTAGAGCAAATTGACAATCTTAATATGAACAAATCACCAGGGCCATATGGTATTCACCCAGAGTTCTGAAGGAACTCAAATGTGAAAGTGCAGACCTATTTTTCGTAATTTGTAACCTAACATTGGCATCTGGCACTGTACCTGAGGACTGGAGGGTGGCAAATGTAACCCCAATATTTAAAAATGAAGGGATCCAGAGGTGATCCTGGAAACTACAAACCAGTAAGCTTGATATCTCTGCTGGGCAAAATGGTGGAAACTATAATTAAGAACAGAATCACTGGGCATATTGATAAACATGGCTTAATGGCAAAGAGTCAGCATGGATTTAGCAAAGGGAAGTCATGCCTCACTAATCTCTTGGAATTCTTTGA
>QEPC01012216.1:80230-112894 GCA_003113815.1 Sphenodon punctatus
TTCCAGTTCTAGTTTTCTATGATTCTTTAAAAAGTAAACGCCATTGTAGTCAGCCACTGAAAAGCTTAGAGTTATGGTGTACGACAAACATGATTATCAGGGCCTTTGGCCTAGGGAACAAAACTTGCTTTCTGCTAATTTCCTCCCTAACTTGGAGCCCTTTGTGTCACAAACAACTTGTGGAAGATCCAATTGTCTGTGCTCAAGCTACAGATAAGCCTGAAAAAAAGCAAAAGGAGGGCTGATTTCAAAATCCTCGTGGCCACTTGGGAAAGCATTCTTTGATTCACTTTGCTTATTGTCTTTCCAAGACTCCTGTTGACAATGGTCCCATTTATCTCCCATGACAGTAACCATGTATGAGATAGCACATGGACTTCATTTTGTGTGTGCATGTGCTCCATTTTCTAAAGGTATGATGGATGTTTTCGTAGAATTATTCGCAGTAGAGACAAAAGAGTAACAAATGGCCCTGCCTTTCATTTCATTGGCGTATTATGTAGACGGGGTCATGGTGGGCATTCTTGGAAGAGCTGCAACAGGAAAAAAGCAGATTGATTTCATTTGCTCAGATAACATTTCTGTTTGTGTAATGAGGCAGCCTAATCTGAATAAATATCCTTCCCTGGGCATTTTAGTCATTCCAGAAGAAGAAATAGTCCAAAGGGCTCCAAAGAAAAAGCAAAAAACCCCAAAAACAACCTGCCCACTACTGCCAAAAACATTTTAAAGGAGAAAGAAGGGGGAAAAAAACCAACCCACAACACTAAAGCTTTATGTGGGAGCTTTTTCAGAGCACCAAGTCAATGGCTTTGTTTGTTTAATCCATCTAACTGCACAGTGTTAATAAGCAATGTTTGAAACATGAGAACTAAATTTCTCCTGCTAGAAATACAGAGGCCTCAAACCAAAATATGCCAGTCAGACAATTCAATTATTCCCGCTTACAAGCAATACTTCCGTGTGAATTACAACAGTCGGATTGTCCTGACGTTATTAATAATTAGCTTGTGGTGGCACCTGTGTAATCCACAGGAAACATGGGTAGCTTGCCTGTTGTCCACTCTTTGTGACTGTGCCGACGGCTATTGGTAAATGTTATAACTAGAGTAGCAATGGACAGTTAATTCTATAACAACAGACAGGAACTTGAGGGGGAAGAGGGAAAATGAAGTGAACATGGGTCCCTGACCCTAGATAATAACTGAAATATTGGATAACTAATTGGTTAACCGGCTGGTAGCCATGTACGGCAGCAACTCACAGATTAATCAAAATTCCCACGAATACTGCTTTACAGTTACCATGATAAAACCAATTTACCTCATAGCCAATTGTCCATTTTTCTTTATTTCATTATTTCTGGTTTACTCCCTGACCAAAACGGCATCCAGCATATTTGAATGAGGGATTCTTTAAACCAGATTGGGGGCAGGGGAGTAAATGGGAAAAGAATTTGGGGCAAATGGAATTAGCTGGTAGCTTTGGAACAGATGGAGAAATGGCAGTGGGTTAACACGGTAAATGGTGCAATTCTTTGGACCCATTGAATAATAAAGAGATACCACATGCTAACTGATCATTGTCAGAGTGCCTGGGTTACCACAAATCTGACAGTTACCAGTTACCTTACAGTTAAGGATTTCAGTTCTAGTTAGAAAACAGCTCAAACTGTTGAAGTTCATGCTGTTAAAGGTGGCGGTTCTCAGTGATCATTTCATCTGTGAAATTTCCAATTTTCCTATGAGTGAGCAAGGGGATGCTGCTGCAGAAAGGGCTAATGCAATTTGAGGCTGTATTACGTAAAGCATTGCCTCCAGGCCAGTGAAGGTAATAATTCCGCTCTATTGGGCACTGGTCAGACCTCATCTGGAGTACTGGGTCCAGTTCTGGTCACTGCATTTTAAGAAGAACATTGGCAAATTGAAGCAGGTTCAGAGGAGTGCAACATGGGTTTAAAAGGGTCTGGAAAACAAATCTTATGTGGAAAGGTTGAAGGAACAGGTTGTGTTTAGCCTAGTGGAAAGGAGATTAAGGGGGGACATGATAGCAGTCTTCAAATATCTCAAGGGTTGGCACAAAGACAATATTAAGGAACTGTTCTGCATTACGACAGGGGGCAGAAAAAGCAATTGTGGGCTCAAGGAACAAGAAAGCAGATTTTGGATAAAAATCAGGGGAAATGTCCAACCTTTTATTGTATGGCTTTTCAAACTGCTATGAGTGCCTCTTGACAAGGGGAAGGGGAGGGCACGATAGAATTCCAGGAGATCTTTGTTATCATCTCCTCAGAATCTCTAGGAAAGGAAGGCAGCGTTGGGCCCAACATACCTGGAGGACCGTCCCCTCCCCCACGTCCCATCATGCTGTCTACGGTCAGTCAGGAGCGGCTTTCTGACAAGTCCATTGGCTTTGTAGACAGCAATGGTGTACATAGAGACATTCTCAGTGGCTGGAGTATTCTTTCCTCTCTGAGGTTCACCAATACTGAAGTGTCAGTTGCTGGGAAAAAATC
Organism: Sphenodon punctatus; assembly: GCA_003113815.1. Lineage (NCBI taxonomy): Eukaryota > Metazoa > Chordata > Lepidosauria > Sphenodontia > Sphenodontidae > Sphenodon > Sphenodon punctatus. Next base: position 82,746 of record QEPC01012216.1, read on the forward strand.
AGTACTGATTATTGCAAGGCCTCCTTACCACCTCACTTTTTTTGTCTTTGAGGAGGCTTTGTTCCACATGGGACAATCATAACATTCTGAATTTTCCTGGGCAGGATGTGGGTTAATTGGACATTTCTGTTCTTGTCCCAGGCCTGTTTTTTCAGCACATTTGAAATTTTGCTTGCATGCTTATTCCTGTTATTTAATGGCATTTCTATTGCTTCCTTGAGACCGGAATCTAGAAATCTCCACTATGGGAGTAATTCCTGTTTGACTGTCACAAACAATGCTTTTCTCCTGCTATTTACCTTCTCCGTTATTTGACCCAAAGCAAGGAAAATCATTTAAACCAATATTTGGGCTCCTTTCCAGCTGAGCTGCCCCTGTGTGCTTACGTGGGTCTACCCAGCTGTGACAGAATATTGAATCAACTAACTGCTACACACAGCACAGCTAAGAGGACAGGCCGAGGGAGAAACTGGAGGGAGGAGACAGAGGTTCCTGGATTGTTAGCCGCCCTGAGTTGCCATGGGCAAGATAATAAATAAAATAAAATAAAATAAATAAATTGTTGGCATTGCAATAATACGTTTTTATACTATTCACATGAACCAAGCACACCTGATATGAATGCTCTTCCCATGTCCAGAGATATTTCTGAATTTTTAAAGAGACAGTTCCATTGAAAGAGATAGACTCTTGAATAGGCAGAAATTAGACCTAAACAAATATCCACCTAGACAAGTAAGCCCATCAAATGTCTGGTACCTGAATCAACAACAACAAATATGGACACAAATTGGTACCCAATTCTGATCTGATTTGGGTACTAGATTCCCAGAATGTCCCGGAATGTTGACTTCTGGTCATAGAATCTCAACTTCTGATACGGGAATTTTGACTTCCGGCACTATTTTTCAAATTTCCATCCCAATTTTAGTTTGCCATCCAGATTTACAGATCGGTAACCAAAAATTTGAAATATAGATATCTGAAATTATTGGGTTTTTGAGTATCCAGGCACTGAGGGTATTTTCAGACGTGATGGGGTGGCATTCGCCCCGTCATGGAAACAACTCTTGGATTCCCCACCGGGATCACTCCGACATGGCCAACAGACATGCCGGGGGTTCCCGGCAAGGAATCAGGGAGCAGGCGGGGCTGCGCTGCGCAATGTGCAGCTGCACACCCCCACTTCCGCCATGCTCCCCCACCGTCCATCCTCTGGGGAGACGGATGGGCGCCGCGGCCAATGCGGCCACAGCACCCACCCGAAATGACCACGTCCCGGAATCCCAGAGGGAATTCCAGGCCGTGATCACCATCCAGATGTGATGGGCCCCTTCATCCCCGCCGGAAATCTCATTCACCACGCGATCGGCGCCGGCCCCGATCTGGGGGGAAATTTCCAGTTCCCCAACAGATGTTATGAGGGCATTCCTTACCACAGGGAATTGACTGTGGTTGAGCATGATCTTGTAACGTCTGAAAATACCCTAAATCAGCGATCAGATGACCTGTTGACTACTAGGGCTGTAGCGGAATGTCGCAGCGGTAGCTAATTCTGCCAGAAACAGTGTTTCCGCAATTAGTGGTACAGCGTGGCAGAGGATTTCATTCCGCTAGTTTCATTCTGCTACTTCCGCAGTTCCACTAATTTCATTCTGCTACTTCCACAGGCGTCGCAAAATAGTGGAAACATGACATTTTTGCTACTTCCGCCATTCTGCCAGCACCACTAAATAGTGGAACAGCAGTTTTCTGACAGTTTCCGCAATTTTTATGCAATTCCGCAATTTGCAGAATGCCGGCGGAATTAGCGGAATGTCCGCAGAAAATCCATGGTGTGGCGTGGGCAATTCCGATATGGCGGAATGGAATCGCAGCGCGGTAACAGCTGTTGCCGCATCAGTCCTATTGACTACCCAACATGGGAATAAAAAATGCAGACATTTGACATGGCAATCAAAAACCTAATTTAGTACCACAGGCAATATGCATACTTTGAGTACAGTGTCAGATACAAAACAGGCTACCCAATCAACAATTGGCTACTGGAATACCAAATATATATATATATATATATATTCCAATACTGATTTAACAATTTCCCAGTTACTAATTGGTAAATCTCAGGATGGAAAACTGAAAAATCAGAACTGGGACTTGACATTCCAGGACCAAAACTCAACATTCTGGGACACCGAGTACTCAAATTGGGTAACATTTAGGGCTGAAACAAAATCTCTCAAGAAGCAAGAGTCTTGTCAACATTACAGTTCATAAATTTTCTGAAATGAACCAAGAACTGGGATTTTTTTCGTTGAGTTCTTGGCAAGATTTAATTTTTTTTTTATTTTTTAAATCTTAAAAATTGTTGCACATGCACAAAACAGTCACCAGACTGTTTTTCACATTCAAAAAGTGGCCACCGCTCTTAACCGAAATGGTGGCAATAGCATCACCACAGTAGTGTCACCATCACCAACAAGTTCTTGGGTGAGAATATAAAATAATTATAATTAATAATAATACATAATGTGCATGCACAAAATGGGTGATTTCAGACATTACGGGGCCCTTTGGCCCCGTACCGAAATCACCGAAATCATTCCCCCCCGGGATCACCCCGTAACGCCATAGCAGACGTGCCGGGGAGATCCCGGCGGGGAATGTGGGAGGGGGCGGGGCCGCTCGGCGCAACGTGCAGCCGCACGGCCCTGCCCCCTCCACACACCCTGCCGCCTGCCCTCCAGGGAGACGGGCGGGTGGCGGGGCCACTGCGGCCACCGCGTCTGGCCGGAAGTGCCATGGCCCGGGATCCCGCTGGGGATCCCGGGCCGTGGCAACTGGCCAGACGTGACTTTTTTTTGGTCCCCGCTGGGGATCTTTTTGACCACGCTTCCCGGGACATTCCCCTGGCTATCCCGGGAAGCGTGGTTCAAATTGACCCCATGTGGGTATTGACCATGGCGAACATCTGGCGGCCGCCAAACAGACGTTTGAGACACGGTGACCACAGGTGGGTATTCACCGTGGTTCACCGTGATCTCGTAACGTCTGAAAATACCCAATGACTGATGGACAGTTTGTGCATTCACAAAATGGCCATCACCCTTAACCAAAATGGCGCGATGCTATTGCTGCCATTATTGTTTAGGGGTGGTGGTCATGTTGCGCATGTGCAATGCCTTCCCCCCTCACCCAGAATGACCTCATGGGTGAGAAAATAAATAAATAAATAAATAAACAACAACAACAACAACAGTAAGAATAAAATATGGCCCCTGGACTGAATGTGCAAAATTGATGCCACCCTTAACCACAATGGTGTTGACACCATTGCCGCCATTTTGATTAAGGCCGATGGTCATTTTTGCATGAGCAAGAGTCCTGAAGATCATTTTGCACACGATCAATGTTGTTGTTGTTTTTTCTTGCCTGAGAACTGACTCTGGGACAGAGATCTCGTGAGAATGTTCTTCTTGTTCAGAACTAGCAATTAGTTCCAGAAATTTGGGGGATCAGTTTGTGTACCAGAAATTCAATGGGTATTTGCAGGTACATTCTCCCACTTTAAATAAATAAATTGCTTCACTTTTTTGCCATTCAAAATTGAGTGTGCAATATGTGTGGCTAAGCCAGTAAACTGATGTAGCTAAAGCATGGATAGGATACACTAGAGGGCTAGAGGTGTGCTGAAGCACAACTGTGTCCATTTCTGTTTTCATTTTCTGTACCATTTTTGGGGTTAAAAGTCCATCAATTACCAGGCAATAGTTTCATAATAAACACCTTCGTTTTCATGTTTTTGTTTATTTTACAAAAAAATAAATTTTAAAAATCACTGCATGGTTCCAGTGCCCATGCTCTTGACTTGACTTTAGCTCAACACCAGGTGATATATAAGCTTACATTTGCTATGCACACCCTGAATTAAACTACCTACTCTCACTAAGAATCCTACAACTTAATCATTGAAAAATTACTGTCTAAAGTAGAAAAATAAACTTTTTAATTTTAAATTCTCCATTAATGTGAACCAACATATAGTATAAACTATCTCTATATTTCTACTGGGAAACTTGAATGCCTCACCAGGACAACAACCATAGAAAAGCAATTCACAAGGTAAGTAGTAGGGATGGGCGAATGCAGTTCGGAAGTTTGGAGTTCGGACCGAACTCGACCAGTTCGGTTGACCGGACCGAACTTCCAAACCAAACTCAATTTTCGAACGGAACCAAAACGAATTTCTGAACTCGGTTCTGTTTGCCCATCCCTATAAGATAATATTCCACTTAGTTCAATAGGGTTTGAATTTCCGAACTCTGTTCGGAAGTTCGGAGTTTGGACCGAACTCGAATACTTTGGTTGAACCAACTGAATTTCTGAACTGAACTCGATTTTCGAACCGAACTGAATTTCCAAATTCGGTTCTGTTCGCCCATCACTAGTAAGTGGCCAAATTGCTCTTTTGATAGGACTGTCCTGGCCAGACATTCTGGACTCTGGGGAATTTCCAGAGCAGTACCCCCAGAGATCTATATTGGGCAACTTCCAAAACTCCTTTAAGAAAAAAAAAAATCTTTTAGGGAATCCTGAGGTCTGTAAACTAATTCAGAACCCCTAGCAGCACTTGTCTATCAAACACCACATCTGCCGAATTCAAAATGTTAACCTTGTAATGTCTTCTGAATGAATGAATGAATGAATGAATGTAGCCGCCTGGCATATTTCCTCATATGGGCTTCCATATAAGGAAATATGAATGAAATATCAATTAAATATGAGGAAGTATTCCTCATATTTGGAAATATGAGGAAATATTCGCATATTTCCTCATGGGCTTTATATGCCTATGAAGTAGCTGCCCCCCCCCCCCGTGGAATGGGCCACAATTGCAGAAAGTTGAGCCAGTTCCAACACCACCAATTTCTAATGCAATTTGTCTCCCATTTGTCCACCCATTTTAGATAAATTTAAAAATCCAGTTGGGCCTTTCTGCAAATGTACACTCTTTCCCCAAAATGGCACCATTGGTGTATGTACAGTGATTTTAATTAAAAAATCACTGCGCAAGTGAGAAATGGCTGCCAGCCCATGAAACGCAGGCACCATTTTGAAAAAAGGGCAGCCGGTCTTCCCGTGAGAAGAATCAGCTTCCCTTTTCCAAAATGGCACCAATGATGATGGAGCCATTTTGTAAAAAACGCACACATTGGTAGAATGCCTCGGGCAGCATTCCATGCCATGTGCAGTGATTTTTAATTGTTTTGCTTGTTTGTTTTTTAAATTAAATAAATGAAACTAAGAAACAGAAACATACACAACAACAGATGAAAGCAAACGTCCATCTGTTTTCAGAACATTAGTTACGACAATGAATGGGGCTTCTTTCATTTTACTAACTAATAAAAATGAAATCAAATGAATTGCCTAGGCCTATGCAGGGCTTTTGTCTTCTGGGCACAATTAGTTATCATGTGTCGTCCTCACACCAAACAAAGTGACCCACCATCCCACCAGGAATTGCTGTCAAAATTCCCCTCAGAAATCATTCCAAATTTGATGCACTTCTCAGTCAGCAAAACAGTCCTCAAAGAACAATAGACTAAGACCCATCTCCGGGGACCCTTAACCTTCAGTTTGTTATTCATTCTCCTCTGGACAAGGGATTGGAATCTTTAATCCATTTATGGGACTCTGTCACTGGTGAAATCTCACAAGAAATGAGGTTTAAACGCAGCAACTTTGTGGAATTTTCTGTATTCCCTGGCCTCTTTTTTTTTTTTTTGGCTGTTGATTGAAAAACTGGATTTAGAAAAGTTTCTTCTTTTCACACTATCTACGCCTTTAATTGAACACCTAATCTTAGGCTGCAAAGATTTCCATGGCAACAGGCTTTGATATTACAAGTATAACAAATTCAGCATTTTGATTGTCTGCTTGATCAAACACAACCAGCAGACAGGTAGGAAAAATCTCCTGACCGAGCATACAAACCCCAGTATCTCCAATCTTGAAAAATCGGTATTTACCATTATCGACTCACCGGTTGTAATTCAGTAAATCAGGAGAGAAATTCAGATAGACAGGACAAAACTAAAACACAACAACCTGGCACTGGAAGTTGGTGCAGCAGGACTCTGTGGGGCCAAGCCTTAGGTCCCCAATTATAGACCCCCAAAGAGGAAGGAGGCAGGGTTTCACCAGTGGGGTCTCTGGGGGGAGAGGGAGGGGAGGCTTACATTGCTCGGACAAGAGTCTCTCATTAGCAGCCAGTGGCCACTACTCTAGAAGGTCCCTAACCAGTTGTCCCAATGCAAGGAGCTGCTACTGGAGAGGGGAGTGGTTGGGAGGGTATTGAGAGCTATGCTGGGAGGCTAAGACTGGAAAGACGTAGGTCTGACCCACATCCCACCTGAACTCTCTGGCTTCTGCAGTTAGCACCTTTGCAGCTGCTAAATGTTTGGTGGACATTTGTTCCCGGAGGGCTGTGGGTGTGGGTTAACTGAGTTTATTTTCATGTAAATATATTTGTAATGTTTCTAAGGTGGATACAGGGTGGGACTGCCTCCCTATGGGGAAGAAGAGGGGCGTTTATATTTGATGTTTGTGAGGGGTTGGAGGGAGACTGTGGTCTGAACGGTGGGAAAGCTAAGCTCTCTTCCCTGGAGAGTGATGGGGGAGTGGGGAGGGGGGAGGAGTGAAACTTTTTTTGCCTGGTTTCCATTTCCAACGGAACCATTATGATTATTCAGACAGAATTCCGACCGACAGAAGGGGGAGGTGGGGGAGAATGGCCATTTCATTTTGCGTGCATAAAACTGTCCTCTTGGAATTACAGTCAGAAATTTATTCCAATCCAACTAGAATTCTGACAGCCAGTCTGATTTTGGGGGCACTTTCCCATGAACTTTCAAACCAGCTCTAAGTGGGAAGTTCTGGGAGTTAGCCGCGATCCTTCTGTGAGAGGGCAGTGGTTAATGGGGGAACGGCGGGAGGACTCCTCTGTTTGAGAGACAGAGGTGAGGGAGTAGATGGGCTGGCTTGGTTGGGCATAGGTAGGGACAGGATTTTGTTTCACACGGATTGAAACTGAGATTGTGTTTTGTAAATTTTGTAAATGGGACTGGGCAAAATGCCACCACTCTGGGGAACGGAGCCCTGATCGCCTCCATTGCCACTTGGGATGGAAAGGTCTAGCTGGGAAGCACGGCAGGGTGGCAGCACTGTCCCAGAATCCTGCTGTAGGTTTCAGCCATGAGCTTCAGGCTGCTCGTAAAGCTCTTCCAATCAGTACATCGGGCCTGGGTTCAACTGCTACCCTCTTGGGATGGGAAACTCCGATTTGCTGCAGAATGGCTACTGCTAGGCCTTAAAGACAGTTCCATGCTCGTTAGACTCCAGCACAGTAAGCAATGTCTTAATTAGGGCTAAACGAGTCTGGAGATAATGGGTTGCAATGCACCATTACTCGAGGTGAGCCTGACGGTTTAAAAATAGGTCAGTGTGTATATCTTGGAAAATAGATGGCATCCATCAAAACGTAAGGACCTCGAGAGCTGCATGTCATCGCATTTCACGGCAGACACCCCTTACAAAAGCAGGCAGCAATCACAGGCAAGGCCTGAAACCATACGCTGCAAAGCAAAAAACGAACCTCGCTGCTGATGCATTGACTCTTTCCTGTGTAGAAAGAACCGCATGAAGGGATAAAAAAAACCCACTGCCGATTTCAAAAAAGACCCACTGCAATAATGAATTAGTGACAGGCCTTTTATTAGCACTATTCTAATTACTTTAATTAGATTACATTCTTTTCCTCCTTGCTGCTTTCTAATTTGGATATATGAAAATGGAAGTTTAATATTCATTTTTAATGTTTATTCAGACTTAATGAACTGATTGAAATGCTCGCCTCGCGTTTCACCAATTCCTTTAAATGTGGTTAAACCTTGCACTTAATAATGAAATCCGTTCTGATTAAGACCTTATTGCAAATCACGGCTCCATGAGTAAGTGGGGGCTGCCAATAGCTTTCTGAGCAGATTGGCGGATTGGATGCGGCTGAGCAGACTGAAGCTCAACCCAGATAAGACGGAGGTGATGGTTGTGGGGAGGGCGAAGGGGGTGGTGGCCCCCCTGGTTGGGGGGGTTCGCCCTCCTGTAGCTCAGCAGGTCCGGAGTCTGGGGGTGGTATTGGACGCAGACCTGCGTCTGGAGCGGCAGGTGGAGGCAGTCGCTAAGGCTGCCTTCCGCCAGCTTTATCTGGTGCGTAGGCTGCGTCCGTATGTCTCTGGCCCGGACCTGGCCTCCCTCATCCATGCCTTTGTCACCTCGAGGCTCGACTACTGCAACGCGCTCTACGTGGGGCTTCCCTTGTTCTTGGCCCGGAGGCTGCAGCTGGTGCAGAATGCGGCGGCTCGTCTTCTTACGGGGACGGGTCGCCGGGAGCATATTACACCGGTGCTCCGAACTCTGCACTGGCTGCCGATAGTGTGCCGGGCCAAGTTCAAGGTCCTAGTGATGATCTATAAAGCCCTATACGGTCTTGGCCCCTCATACCTTAGGGACCGCCTCGCCTTTCGCGCTCCAGGACGGCTCCTGCGGTCTGCCGGGGGTGCCCTCTTGGAGGTCCCCCGTGTTAAACGGGGGGCCACGATGGAGAGGGCATTCTCGGTGGTGGGGCCGCGGCTGTGGAACTCCCTTCCGGAGGAAGCTCGCCTGGCCCCAAGCCTTTTAACGTTTCGGCGGAACTGTAAGACCTGGCTGTTTGCCCAGGCCTTTGGGGGAGGGTAGGGAGGGTTTTTTTTAATTCCCTACCCTTTGTTTTCTAAGCCCTGTTAATATTTATATTGAATATTTGATTGTTTTATTGGAATTTTAATGTATTTTATTGTTTTAATTGTTTTATGTTGTGAGCCGCCCCGGGCTGCGTTGCAGGAGGGGCGGGATATAAATGTGTTTAAATAAATAAATAAAATAATTCAAGCTGCTGTTTTTGGCCCATAAATAGGGTTCCCACACCTCTCCTTTAAAAGAGGATGCTCATGAAAAAATACACATTGCAGTCCTGCAAAGGAACAAACGCAACCCTGCACCATGTATTTTTCCATAAGCATCTTCTCTTAAAGGGGCGGTATGCTAATGCTAAGCCCACCTATAAAGTCCTAAATGGCCCCAAGAATCTGAAAGGCCACCTCTTTGCTTGCGCTCCATCACTGCCTCAGTCGGGAGTGCCCTCCTCCAGGTACCAAACTGCCTGCCACAACGAGGGCATGCAGAGAGATGGCTCCAAACCTGCTCCTCTTCTGGAGGCAAGGTAGGATCTTTTTGTTTGCCCTGACATATGGCAGGCCGGCGTGTTTGGGAGTAGGTTGGGGTGTTTTGGAGTAGGGGATTTTATCTGGTTTTATTGGTGAATTGATTAGGTTTCCATTTGTATTTTTATATTTATTTATGTATTGTAACCTGCTCTGAGCCTAAAGGCCATGGGTAGGATGAAAATGTAGATAAATAAACTTAAATGAATAAATATTTGAGGAATCCCAGGGTCCTCCCTCTCCCCAAGTCTGCCGTGGATTTCTGCCCGAGGCTGGGTCATGACATTCCTTTGCCTCAGTTTGACACCCTTTTTGGGTGTCCTACTCCCCTTCCTCCACCTGCTACAAACAATGAGGCTGGTCTATCTCCTGGAGATCCCACAAGCGTGCACATGCACACAGTTGCCATGAAGCAACAATTGGTGTGTGTGTGTGTGTGTGTGTGTGTACACGCATGCGCATGGTATCCGCGTGTCATGAGGTTGACTGCACCAACAGTTTTTTTTACCCATCCTATTAATTCTTGACTGAACAGTTCTCATCTTTCTCACAGCAGAGGCCTAGTGTTCAACCAACACCGTGTCTACTGCCTATCAACAGGCCGTGATTAACCTCATTTTACTACCTAGCAAGTCTAATGAGCAAAGCCCTGTAGCATCTCTCTGTGTGTGATCTGTCATTTTAATGGAGTTTTTCATTTTTGCTTTGTTTTTTAAGAAAAAAAACATGGAACAAGCAAATCGACTGACCCACTGATTCTCTGCGGACCTGATTAGTGGGGCTGAAATGAGAGCAAGCGTCCCCACTTTGCCATGAAATATTGACCTTTGGGGAGTGTTTGCGAGTTTTCATTGGTACTTCTTCAGTCTCTGGTGATTCCGCACTTCCGCCATTGTCGATATTGGTCTGTGATTTCCTGTAATCGCCTGTCAATGTTGTCATTTTTAGTTCCTGGCATTTTATATAACTTTTTGTCACTTTCCAGGAATTTTCAGGACTTTTACACCAGTTTTATGAGTTGTATGGTATTTACTTGATACTTAGCCGTTACATTGGCATCTGCACAGCCCCTGGGACCATGTACTGGGTGCAAATGAGGCCTGAGATTAATCCCATAGCAGCTCCCTTCAACTCACAAAAAACAATAACAAATAGCAAAAACAGCTCAAAAGCCAGAAAGTTTCCACATTGCGCGAATGACCTGTTTCTGATGGAAACAGCATTCACCGTGATTTGTCATTTTGTGCCTACTTACACTACTTTCAATGCCTCATTTAAAACCTGTTTGGTTCCTTAGGGTTCGATTAAGTCTCACCTTCTATTCAATGTGTATATGAGGCCACTGGGCGAGGCCAGTCAGAGGTTTCGGATAAGTTACCATCAGTATGCCTGATGAAACCCAAATATACCTCACTTTTTCATCCGACCCAGTCTTGGTGCTCACCCGATGCCTAGCTGGTGTCGGGGACAGGATGAGGGTGAACCGATTGAAGTTGAATCCAGACAAGACTGAGGATATGATAGTTGACTGGCCTTGTGACCTGGAGGAGTTTGGACTCCCGTTATTGACTGGATACTTGACTCCACCATCATCTGAGAGACTGTCTATCCTTCCTTGCCCCACGGTGGCCCCTGCGATCAGCTGAGTGCCTCCCTGTGGGTACCGTCAGTTAGTTTTGTTTGTACAACGAGGGATAGTAGGGTGGCATGCTCAGTTGCTTCCCCAATGCTATGGAACACCCTTCCCCTGGCAGTTCAGTTGAGTCAAAGCCTGAGTATCTTCCGGAGACAGTGTAAGACTTTTCACTTCGTTAAGGCATTTGGCTGGCAGGGATAGGGAATGTGTGTGTGTGTGTGTGTGTTTGCTGGGTGGCTTGCGGTAGGGTTGTGAGGGAGGTTGGAATAGGGCAGGGGGGAGGTGATATTTGAGCAGTTTTGTGGGGGACTGTGGGATGGTTGGGAGTTTTTTTGGGGGGGGGATTATATTCAGTTGTTATTGTTTTTAATGTGTTTTATATGTGTTTTTTACCACCCTGAGGCTTACGGAGAGGTGGGATAAAATGTTTAAATAAAATAAAATTAAATTGATGGTGTCCGGCCCCCTCTGGTCAATCAGGTTCAGAGCCTTGGAGTTCTTCTGGATGCCTTGCTGCACCTGGATTGTTAGGTTGCTCTGATAGCCAGGAGCGTTTTTCACCAGCTCCATATGGTGAGAACGTTACAGACCTTTCTTTCCAATTTGGATTTGGCAACCTTCATCCATGATTTCATCACCTCAAGTCTGGATTACTGCAATGTGCTCGATGTGAGGCTGCCCTTGATGACTGTTAAGAGGCTGAAGCTGGTGCAGAATGTGGCAGCTCACCTCCTTTTGGGGCTGAGTCATGGGGAGCACATGACACCATTGCTCCATAGTCTGCATTGACTCCTGATAACTTTCCGGGCACAATTGAAGGTGCTGGTTTTGATGCTTAAAGCCCTAAATGGTTTGGGCTCCGCATATCCTCCAGGTCTTGGATCACCCCCTGAGGTTGCCTGGGAGCACCCTCCTCATAGTCCCCTGGGTATCCAGGGTGGCAACGATGAGGAGGGCATTCTCGGTGGCCGCACCGCAGCTGTGGAACTCCGTCCCAATGGAAGTCCACCTGACTCGAGACCTCCCCTTTTTCTGTAGACAATGTAAGACCTGGGTATTCTTCCTGGCCTTTGGCGAGGGAGACGAGTGAGGGATTTGGGGGGGGGGGATTGTTAGCTCTGCTGTTTTATTGCTGTTTTTATGCTGTTATTTATTTTATTGTTATTTATATTGGATTGTTTTTATATTTTTGATATATTTCAACATGTTGTAAGTCACAACGAGCTGCTGTAGCAGGAAAGGGCAACAAATAAGTTGAAATAAATAATTAAATAAATATCTGAGAGACCTCTCGTCCTTCCTTGCCCCACTGCGGATGGACTTGAGTGCCTTCCTGTGCCAGTACCATCTGATAACCTTGTTCATAGAGCAACTGCTGACAGGGTTCCCCTTCTGAACCCTTCCTACAAAACTAACAATTGAGTAAGTCATTGTTGTGAGTGGACGCTAACAGATGTTCTTGGTTGCTGCCCTGTTGCTATGGAACTCTAGGGGTGTGCACCAGGGCCAAGGGCCTACATATTGTTTTTCATTCATTTTTTTTTCATTATTAAAATGTGTCGTTTTTGTTATCATTAACAAAATTTTGTTTTTTTGTTATCATTGTCGTTATCGATATCGTACTGATTTCAAACAAATATTTTGTTTTTGGTATAGTTATTGGTATCAATATCAATTTTGTGTGCCAATGAAGTTTTCAATTTTGGTATCATCATCGCACAAGACTGGGAACGATACCAAACCTGGAAATGGTAGTTTGATCGGCTGTGTGGTGCCGTGGTGTGTGACTGGTTGGCTGTGTGTGACTGTGGTGGCTAGTTAGCTCTGGGGGGGGGGGCATTGTGTGTGTCTGTGTAAGATGGAAGGAAGCAGGAAGGGCCTGAGGAGGAAGGTCAAAATGGAGGTGGAGGAGCAAATCAGAGGCCGAGACTGGACCATCTCGTGATGTGGTTGAACTGGACTCCTCACCAGAGAAGGAGGAGGGCAGAGGAGGTGCCACTGCCAGGTTTTTAAAATTCGTTTTCATTGATTTAGTGTTCCATAGAACTTTGAGGAGGCGGGGACAAGAAGAAGACTATCCTTTAGAGTGATATTGCAGGCCTGCGGATTAGCGAGCGGGTGGGCAAACAGTCAGTCAGGCACAAGGAGCAACAGCAGCAGCATCCCAAGACATGCCAGGGTCTCCTCTTGCAGACCGCACCCCAGGAAGTCCAGGACTTGCGTGTATTATTTGTGGATCTGCCAGAGAGAGAGAGGCTCTTTACATCTGCTGAGGAGGCTCTACCCATACATCTCGGACTCCAAGCTCACCACTGTCATCCATGCATTCGTCACCTTGAGACCGATTACTGTAATGCACTCTACGTGGGGCTGTCCATGGTGAGTGTCTGGAGGCTACAGCTGGTGCAAAATGCGGAGCCCTGCCTGCTTACTGGGACAGGCCACAGGGAACACCTAACACTGCACTGACTACAGGGAGCTCCAAGCACTGCAGTGGCTGGCGATGGTCTTCCAGGGCCAATTCAAGGTGCTGCGCTTTGGAATTCCCTCCCAGCAGAGATCCACCTAATCCTGAATCTCCTTGCCTTCTGGCATGGTTGTAAGACCTGGCTCTTCAACCAGGCATTTGGTGGGGGGAGGGGTTCGGGCTAGAGGGGTGGGATATAAATGGTAGAAATAAATAAATAAATAAAAAACAAATAGTTTTGACCTTTAAAGCCCTACACGGCCTGGGCCCCACTTACCTGAATGACTGCCTCATTCGCTGAGTCCCTGGGCAGCCCCTGCGGTCATCTGGGGGGTGCCCTCCTATAGGTCCCGCATTTTTGGTGGGTCTGGATGGAAAGGAGGGTGTTCTCGGCGGCCACTCTGTCGTTGTGGAATGCCGTCCTGGTGGAGCTCCACCTCAGCCTGAATCTCCTTGCTTTCCACCAGCAATGTAAAACCTGGCTCTTTCGTCCGGTGTTTGGGGTGGGAGAGGGGGAAGGGATGGGATTGGGTAAGTGGGACTGGGTGGGTGTTTTTTGTTTTTGCACATTTGCTGATTTTTATTGTATGGAACTGCTGACTGTGAGCCGCCCCGAGTCTCCTTTAGTCAAGGGGGGTGGGGTAGAAATAAATAAATAAAATGATTAAGGGAAATCAGCAGCAGATCCTAAAAACACCTGGAGGATAAAGAAGTCTTCAGGTGCTTTTTAAAGGCGAGGAGCAAGAAACTGAGATGACCATCTGGTGGGAATTAATTCCACACTGAGGAGCCCGCCACAGCAAAGGTCCAATCACCTACCAATTTAAAAGGTGATCACAGGATTCCCAGGTGGTTTCTTAGCTGAGATAACCCTCAGGGTGGCACTCCAGGAGCCGGTCTCTAATATAGCCAGGGCCTAGACTATTCATGGCCCTGAATACCAAAAGCAGAATCTTAAATTCAGTCTGCAACTCTACAGACAGCCAATGCAGACAACACAGGGTGTTCCCATTACAGGATAGATTACGCACAGGGAACAAGGAGGTCGCATAGTCAGAAGGCCACTTTCTAAACTAGCAGAACCACAAATATAAATAACCTAGGCCACGTTGTTTTATTATGGCATTGACTGTCCAATTACAAGCCCTGTGTAAAGGCATTGATGCACAGGTCTTTGAGTCCAAAAACATGAACCCTACATGTCGGCACTGTGGCAGGAATCTGTAGTTGCCAATATCAGCAGCTGTAGCATAAACTGGAACATTTGGAAACACCTGTTGTAACACTAGCCCAATGAAAAATGTGCATTATTTTGGATTTGTCTAAAAAATTCCCATTACGGAATAAAATTAATTCACTTACTGGCTCACAGCAAAACAGAATGGTAATGAGAGCCAGTGTTGTGTAATGGATGAGTGCACAGTATTTGGACTGGGAGGTAGGGGGACCATGGTGATAGATTTGTCCTAGTCAGAAACTCACTGGGTGTCCTTGGGCCAGTCACATTATTCTCTCAGCCTAACCTACCTCACAGAGTTGTTGTGAGAATTAAGAAGTTGTGAGTTCTACGTGAAATTTTCCAAGTGCCATGGCGGGGTGGGGGTTCTATATAAAAATATTTTTTTAAAATTATTATTACATGCAGAATGCCATTGAATTACTCAACACACGGGCATGGCTTGAGATAATATAGCCAGGCAATCTCTCAACTATGAGAAGGTTCTTGAAACAATTGATTCTGTGAGAGCCCATTGTCTGCCCAATCAACTGGCTAATTTTACTCTAGACATGCCAGGGATTATAATTGGGTATTTTCAGACGTTACGAGATCACAGTCAAACACGCTCAATTCCGCATGGTGGCTATGATCTCCTAACGTCTGTTGGGGGAAATGGATGTTTCCCCCCAGATGTTACCATGGCATGGAATTACATTCACCACGCGAGCGGCCGGAGCGGAGGGACCGGCGGCCACCACGTGTTGAATGTAATTCCACGCCGGGGTGAACCCCGGCGTCTCGTCTGGTCGGGCACCATGGCCCGGGATCACTGGCGGGATCCCGGGCTGTGGCGAATCCGGCCCGAGTGGTGGCCTCATTGGCCCCGCCGCCCACCCGACTCCCCGGAGGGTGGGCAGCGGGGTGCATGGAGGGGGCGGGGCCGTGCGGGCGCACGTTGCGCCGCGCGGCCCCGCCCCCTCCCAGATTCCCCACCGGGATTCCCCCGGCACTTCTGATACGGCATGACGGGGTGATCCTGGCGGGGAATGAATTGGGTGATTTCGGTATGGGGCCAACGGGCCCCGTAACATCTGAAATCACCCATTGTATCCACTAGAGCTAAAACGAGTACTTGTAAAAATGGGCATACCCAATGAATTTCTGGGCCCCGAACTACCCTTGGTGGACCGAAGGAATTGCTCTGAGGAGCGGAGGGCGATGCGGGCCTCGAGCTATGAGGGGCCCAGACTGTGCAGGGCTTTATAGGTCAACACTAACACCTTGAATCTGGGTCGGTACGCTATAGGCAGCCAGTGCACAGTATGGAGCACAGTAGGGATGTTCCCCGAAAAGCCTAGTGAAGCACAGAAGCCACTGCCAGCGCTGAAGCCGGAACCACGCACCGTGCTTCTCCCACCTCCGTCGCCACCCAGAGGGCAAGTAAGGCGATCTCTGGGTGGGGGGGTAGGATGATCCCTGGGGTGGGGGGATGTTAAACCACCCCCACCCCAGGGATTGCCCTAGTACCTGCTAGTGCAGGCTCCGGGTTGCTGTCACCAGTGCCGTAGCAGCCCAGAGCCCACTCTAGCAGGGACTTCGGGTAAAAAAAAATAAAAAAATCCAGGCTGGACAGGGTGGGGGTGTGTGTCCCCCCTTTCACCTGTGCAGCCTGGGAGGGGAAGGGGGGGTATTGGATTTTTTCCCCATTATTTCAATGGGGACAGTTCCCCATTGAAATCAATGGGAAAAAAACGGTACCGGTATACCGGTTTTAATCTGGTAAACCGTTTTTTTTTCAAACCAGTAACCGGTAAAACCGGTATCCATTTTTTTTGTCCTAAGTCCCACCCCTAGTACTGAGATGGCATTGGTGGCCTTAGTGGATGATCTCCACCAGGAGATGGATGCAGGATGCTCAACATTCTTAATCCTGCTAGATCTCTCGGCCGCATTAGACACTGTGGACCATGGGATGCTGTTGAGATGGCTGCGAGACCTGGGGACTCTGGACAGGACTGTCCTAGGGTGTTTCTGATCATTCCTCTTGGGGAGAAGCCAGCGGGTGGTGCTGGGGGCTGAAACATCAAGTCCCTGGGCCTTGACCTGTGGTGTTCCGCAGGGTTCGATCCTGTCTCCGTTATTATTTAATGTATATATGCTGCCTCTGGGGGAGATCGTGAGAGGGTTCGGGGCGCGATGTCACCAATATGCTGATGATACTCAGCTGTACCTATCATTTTCAACTGACCCAGGTCCTGCAGTCTCATTACTTTCCCAATGTTTGGAGGCCATGGCGGATTGGATGTGGCAGAGCAGACTGAAGCTTAATCCTGATAAGACGGAGGTGATGGTGGTGGGAAGGGTGAGGGAGGTACTGGCTCCCCTTGTAGGGGTGTGTGTTCATCCTCCTGTAGCCCAGCAGGTTCGGAGTCTGGGGGGGCTGTTGGACTCAGGTCTCCGTCTGGATTTGCAGGTTACGTTGGTGGCTAAAGCTGCCTTCCACCAGCTGTATCTGGTGTGGAGACTGTATCCATACATCTCCAGGCCCGACCTGGCCACCCTCATTCACACCTTCATCACCTCGAGGCTAGACTACTACAATGTGCTTTACGTGGGGCTTCCCTTGTTTCTGGTTCAGAGGCTGCAGCTGGTGCAGAATGTGGTGGCCCATCTCCTTACAGCCGCATGGTGCGCGGGTCCGGCTTCAGCGCTGTCAGTGGCTTCAGCACTTCACTAGGCCTTCCAGGGAAACCTGGATGTTCCCCGGAAAGCCTAGTGAAGCGCTGAAGCTGGGCTCATGGGCTGTGCTGCTGCTGCTGTTGGCACTACCTGGAGAGCAAGTAAGGTGATCCCTGGGGTGGGGGGTGTTAAACCACCTCCCACCCCAGGGATCTCCCTAATACCTGCTAGTGTGGACTTTGGGTTGCCGCTGCCGGTGTGGCGGCAGTCCAGAGCCCACACTAGCAGGGACTTCGGTTAAAAAAATCAAATAAAAAAAATCCAGGCTGGGCAGAGTGGGTGGAGGGTGTCCCCCCCTTCCACCCACACAGCCTGGACAGGCTGTTTCTTTTTTACATTGCGGCCATTCATTTCAATGGCCGCAATGTAAAAAAATCCACCACGAGAAACCAGTATCGGTACCCCAGATTATCGTGTTAATCTGATACTGCCGGTACAGCAAAATACCGTTAGTATTGGATATTGGGGGAACCGAAATACCCACCCCTACTCAGTACCATAGCTGGGGCGGAACCCAGACTGAAAAGGGTCAAGGAAACCGATGCTATCCAAATGCGCCTGGAGCTGGAGTGCCACTGCCCATTCAATAACCTTCCCTAAAAAGGAAAGATTAGAGACAGGTCAGAAACTGGCGAGTGCGTCCACATCCAAAGATGGCTTCTCCAGCAGGGGGCGCACACAGCCTCCTTGAGATTGGGTGACAATCTCCCCTGCTGAAGGGATGCATATACCTTATTATCCATAAGGTATATGTGTAAACCTAGTGCCAATGATCTAAGTGTGGGGTTTTTTTGTTTTTTTTAAAAAAAGTCTTGTTCCGATTAGCAATGAAATATAAAAAGACAGTTTAAATAAGGTGAAAGAGGTTGAAGCAGCCAAGATTAAAAACTCATCTTTCAAATTCAGAATCTCATTTTTCACATATTAAATTTGAAGTTGTCTGGCAAGCTAGTATGACAGAAATGCCATTATCTAGTGTGCATAATATATATCATTTTCTCTCTACTCTAAAACAGGATTTAAAACCTTGAAAATGCAGACAGGGTTCTGAGACATGGAAATCTTTAAGAACACAACAATTTCTTAAGTTTTCATTTTAAAATCCCTCTTTCACTCACTTTATTATCCCCTTAAAGTCTATAAATAACCAAACATGACTGGATTGTACAATCCTGCCCACTATAAGCCCTTGGGATAGGGAGGGCTATCAATTTAAATAAATAAGAAAAGTGTATATTTTTTTGGACCAAAACCCATTATGGAGTGTCAGGTCCCGGACATTAATCCTTGGCCTTGGAATGTGTGAGAGGCGCTTTTGGGGTCTTCACCACCTGGTGGACCTGCACATGCACATTGGCCTTTTCTGTAATGGTAGCGACACTGCTACCGTCACTTTGGAAAAGGATGAGCATGCACAGAATACTCCAGTGGGGCCATTTTGCACATGCACAGTTATTTATTATTATTATTATTATTATTATTATTATTATTTAAAATGAAAACAAATCAAATCAAACAAATGTCATTTGCTTCTTCATTCAGTTTCAGTGCTTTAGTTACTAAAATTCATTTTAGTAACTTAAAACATGAAACCAATTTGCACACCCTTCGTCTGTAGCCAAAATGGTCCCATGGAGTTTCCCACCCCTTCTGCCCCCCTCTACTCTACACCTCTGGCTTCTGCTAAGAAGCAACTTCTAAGTAACCCAAAGTAAAGGTATTTTACACAAGATGTCCTACAGACATGGGAACAAGGTTCTCCCTAAGATGCACAGAACTTTTTTTAATGCATGACCATTTGGTTGCTTCTTTGGGTGCGTTTAGATGGATGGCATCCTCGGTTCTGCCCGTGCTAGCCCATTTCACCCCAGACTTGCTTGTCCATCTAAGGGTGCCCCTAGAAGCAGGCTGTGCCTACTCTAGGGCAGTTCCACCAGCAGCACTCCAGAAAAATCCCTGAGTGCTGCTGGTGGAGCAGGCTGGCCAGATACAGGGCACCAGCCTGAAGTAGAGCTGCTGTCCAACGTCTGGGTGGACCCAGGCTGCAGCTCCACTTTCAGCCGGCCATTACCCGGGATAACGTTACAGAGCTGTGGGTCCCAGCCTAAAGTGTTGGTCAATTGCCCACAATTCTATGGTACGAGGAGAGGGGGCATGCAGGCAGATTGAAGAAACCTATAGGTCCTTCAGAAGCCAGCCCAGGTAGGGCTGGACACAATTGGGCTCAGGGTGCATCTCAAGAGCAGCTCCAGAGAAAGGGCTTCCTTCATGTCTGTCTAAAAGCACCCTTTGAGTGCCTCTCTCTGAGCCTTCTACGGCAATTATAGTCTCAATTTTCTGCCTGCTTGGGATGTGCGAACGCGCTTCGGATGTTCCGAGTTCTCTTGAAACAGGCACAAAGGTTCCATGTGTTTCGGCGCCATCACCTCCCATTTTTGTCCAACTACAAATTTGTTTAATTTGTTAATATGTTTAGTGAAAGAGTGGATACCTGTTAAATTCTTGTAATGTCAGTCAATCGGGTCTCCTCATTCCATAGAGCCTAAGAAGACAATATTTCCCCGCCCCCATTTTTTCCCAATCCAAGGACATTGCCTGGGCCTGACTCTGTGGGATGATCTTTTGGAGGATTTCTTTGGCCACTATGTTGAGCAATTTAAGATACAGACATCTGTATCTTTCCAAAATACTTGCAAAGCTGGAAAAGGCCACATATTGTGCAGAAAGTCAAGACATCAGAATGTCAAACTAGGAGTTCTTGGTTTGGCACCAAAACCACAGGGTGGGGTGGGGGGAGTTCCCTGAGTAAAACTGACCACAAGGATTGATAGAGGAGCCTTCCCCCAACATGGGCTCCCAAAAATCACCATTCAAAATGCCTTAGAAAAGCTAAAATAAAATAAAAAATACTCAGGAAGTAAAAACAAATTTGCCAGGGAAACTGGACATGCTCAGTGAGGGAAATAAAGCCAGAGCACTGTCAGTATGCTGGAATAGAACAGAACATGAGTAAGAAAAGAAATCAGGACAAGCCAGAAGCTCACAAGGGACAGCAAAAGAGGTTACTTGGCCAGGAGAAGCCCAGAACCTTTCCAAAAATGGCACTTATGAGAATTGATGATGATGATGATGATGATATTTATTTATTTATTTAATTAATTTTTGCCCCACCCCTCCTGAAAACAGCTCGGGGTGGCTTCCAAACACAAAATATATATTAAAACACATATAAAACCATTTTAAACTGGGCCTGACTCTGTGGGATGATCTTTTGGAGGATTTCTTTGGCCACTATTTTGAGCAATTTAAGATACAGACATCTGTATCTTTCCAAAATACAACAATTTTAAAAACAGGGCCCGGGAACTCTTTAACCAAATAAATAGGGTCAGGGAGATAAAACCCATTTAACCAAACCTCCCCCCCTCCCCAAAGGCCTGGGCAAACAACCAGGTTTTGTATCTTCACCAGAATATTAAAAGGCTTGGGGCCAGGCGAGCCTCCTCCAGGAGGGAATTCCAAAGGCATTGCACGGCCACTGAGAATGCCCTCTCCATTGTGGCCCCCGCTTTACATGGGGGACCTCCAAGAGGGCACTCCCGACAGACTGAAGGAGCCGCTCTGGGGCATGGAGGGTGAGGCAGTGGGGCATGGAGGGTGAGACCGTGAAGGGCCTTGTAAATTGATACCAACACCTTGAACCTGACTCGGCACGCTATCGGCAACCACTGCAGAGCCCGGAGCACAGGTGTTATGTGCTCCCACCGACCCATCCCCAAAAGGAGGCAGGTCGTCGCATTCTGCACTAGTTGCAGCCTCCGAACCAGGCACAAGAGAAGTTCCATGTAGAGCGCATTGCAGAAGTCCAGCCTCGAGGTGACAAAGGCATGGATGAGGGAAGCCAGGTCGGGGCCAGAGACTAACGGATGCAGCCTCCCTACCAGATGCAACTGGCGAAAGGCAGCCTTTGCGACTGCCTCCACCTGCCACTCCAGGTGGAGATCTTCATCCAGCACCACCCCCAGATTCCAGACCTGCTGAGCTATAGGCGGGTGCACCCCCCCAATCAGGGGGGGCGTTACCTTCCTTGCTCTCCCCACCAACATCTCCTCCAACTTATCGGGGTTGAGTTTCAGTCTGTTCTGCCACATCCATTCAGCCACGGCCTCCAGACACTGGGATAGCACCGAGACAGCAGGGTCTGGGTCTGTTGAAAAAGAAAGTTACAGCTGAGTATCATCAGCATATTGGTGACATCACACCCTGAACCCTCTCACAAACTCCCCCAGGGGCTGCATATATACATTAAATAATAATGGAAACAGAATGGAACCCTGCTGAATGCCGCATGATAAAGCGCAGGGGCAAGACATCTCCTCCCCCCACACCACCCGCTGGCTTCTCCCCGAGAGGAATGAACGGAACCATTCAAGAACAGTCCCATCCAGACCCCTCAGATCACGCAGCCGTCTCAACAGCAGCCCATGGTCCACGGTGTCAAAAGCGGCCAAGAAATCTAGCAGGATGAGAAATGTTGAACATCCTGCATCCATCTCCCGGCGGAGGTCGTCGACCAAGGCCACCAATGCCGTCTCAGTGCCATAGCCGGGACGGAACCCAGATTGAAATGGGTCCAGGAAACCGATGCCATCTAGATGTGCCTGCAGCTGGATTGCAACCGCCTGCTCAATAACCTTCCCTAAAAAGGGAAGGTTAGAGACAGGTCGGTAACTGGCGAGCGCATCCACGTCCAAAGATGGTTTTTTCAGCAGGGGGCGCACCATAGCCTCCTTGAGACTGGGTGACAACCTCCCCTGCTGCAAAGACGCGTTCACTACCCTTGCCAGCACCGTCCCCAATGTCTCCCTGGAAGCTTTTACTAACCAGGACGGGCATGGATCAAGCTCACAACAGGTGGCCTTCACAGACCCCAGGACATCCACTGCATCGGCGGGCATCAGTTCCTGAAACTCCCCCCACAAAGATGGACTGGACGGGGCCTCTGTCACCTCTTGCTCTCCACCTACTACTCCTAATCTGGCATCAAAGTCGCTCTGAATCTGAGCGATCTTGTCTGTGAAGTAGATGACAAACTCCTCACAGTGGGCCTGGGACAAATTCCCATCCAAGCAGAGCGAGGCTGGACTAACCAGCCCCCGCACCACTGTGAACAGCTCCACCGGGTGTGACTTCGCAGACGCTATGAGGACAGCAAGGAACTCCTTTCTCACTGCCCTCACAGCCTCCACGTAGGACCGCAAATGGGCCCTACGGAGAAATCGGTCGGAGTCAGAGCGGGTTCACCGCCAATGTCACTCTAGCCTCCTGCCTACTTGCTTCATGCACTGCAGCCCCTCGGTAAACCAAGGGGCCCCGTGGTGATGAAACTGAGGCAGAGGGCATCTCAGAGCCACCCTGTCGATGGCTTCCTCCAGCAAGGTGTTCCAATGCTGGACCAGCTCATTGACTGAGTGACCATCCAGGTCCAAGGTTAATTCCCTCAGGACTTCTTGGAACTGCTGGGGTTCCATCAGTCTTCCAGGGTGAATCATCCTAAGTGGTGCTTTCCTCTTCTGGAGGGGGTGCGCAGAGAGACTGGCCTGAAGGAGATAATGGTCCATCCATGACAAGGGCACTGCCCTAACCTCCCCCACAACCAGACCCCCCGCCTCAAGGCCAGAACCGAAGATCAGGTCGAGGGTATGCCCGCCCCACGTGGGTCGGGCAGATAACCTCCTGGGACAAATCCATGGTTGCCATGGTGACCATGAATTCTCACTCCGCCCCCGCAAAACCGGCATCAACGTGGACATTGAAGTCCCCCAGAACCAAGGTCCTAGAGGAGCCCAACCTCACCTCCGAGGCCAGCTCTGCTAGAGCGGTCTGGGATGCCGCTGAACAGGAAGGGGCCCGGTATACCAGCAGCACCCCTAGCTTGCCCCCAGCCAAATCGAACACCACGTGAAGGGCCTCGATACCCATAATCTCCTGAACTGGATAACTCCTAACAGGCCAGTCCTCCCTAAAAATAATTGCTACACCACCTCCCCGGTCAACTGTATGGGAATGATGCTGCATGGCATATCTGGCCAGAACGAGATAGGCCAAAGTTGGACCGGCCAACTCGTCCAGCCAGGTCTCTGTAATACATCCGAGGTCCACGGCCCCATCCGAGATTATATCCCGGACAATTGGGGTCTTGTTGACCACGGACCTCGCATTTAGCAACAGCAGCCCCCCACGAGTGGACCTTGGACTAGGCTTCTCCCCCACGCCCTCCCTCTAAACACCCCTCTGAAACCCCACCCCACCTCCATAGCCCTGACCAAAGGACCCCCACTAAAAACAAAAAAATAAAATCTCCTCTGTCGCCCCTCAGCTCGCGGATGATGATGATGATGATGATGATGATGATGATGATGACGACAACGATGACAACGGTGGCCCAGGCATGTTCCTGCGCCATATGATTCATTTCAATCTTACCCTAAAGCCAAATTTGGTGTTACTAGATTTCAGACTAACTTGTGATAATCTCTAGGACATTTTTACTTTATATTTTGACTTCTACCTCTACATTTATTTATTTGTATTTATTTGTTTATTTTAATAATGTATACCCCGCCATCTTCTGCCACAGGCAGCTCGGAGTGGCTAACAACCTCAATAAAACAATAATATTATAACACATTAAAACATCATCCCTCCATAAACACAATAATAATAATGCAAAAGAAAAACTCACCCACCTTCCCCACTCCACCCACCCCCTAACACCCCATTACCCCTCTCCCTCAGCAAGAGAGCAGCCAGGTTACAGTTCCTACAAAAGCCTGGGAGGTCAGGGTCCAAATGGACCCCCACCGGGAGGGAATTCCAGAGGCGTGGTGTGGCCACCGAGACCGCCCCATTCTGTGTGACCCCTGGGAAACCCGGGGGACCTCCAACATGGCACCCCCAGCTGACCGCAGGGCCTTGTCTAGAACCAGAGGAGTAAGGCAATCTCACAAGTAGGCAGGGTCCAGGCCGTGTAAGGCTTCAAAACCAACACTTTGAATTGAGTTGGAAGATGATTGGCAGCCAGTGCAGAGATTGGAGCACTGGTGTAATGTGCTCCCGGCAACCTAGTCCCACCAAGAGCCAGGCTGCCGCATTCTGCACTGGCTGCAGCTTCTGAGCCATCGTCATAGGTAGCCCATGTAAAGCACGTTACAGTAGTCTAACCGAGAGGTAATAAAAGCATGGATGATCGTGGCCAGGTCAGGAACTGAAACCTGCGGCCGAAGCCACCGTACCAGATGTAACTGGTGAAGGCGCTCCTCGCCACAGCCTCCACATGGAGATCCAGGCAGAGCTGCACATCGAGGAACACCCCCAATTTCCGTACCTGGGAGGTCAGCGGAGGACAGATCCCATCAATCGAGGGAGCCATCATCTCCACCAGCTTACCCACTAACATAACCTCCATCCTGTCAGGATTCAATCGCAGTTGATTAGCCCTCATCCAGTCCCCAAGAGCTGCCAAACACCGGGTAAGCACAGAGAAAGTCGGGCATGGGTCGGTCAAAAATGAGAGGTACAGTTGAGTGTCATCCGCATACTGATGACACCTCACCCTGAACCCTCTGATCACCTCACCGAGCGGCTGCATATACACGTTGAACAGGAAAGGGGACAAGACAGAACCCTGTGGAACCCCATACGAGAGGTCTTGGTAAGATGAAAAGCAGTCACTGAGTACCATGTGCTTAGTTCTCCTGGTCAGGAATGAGCAGAACCATTCAAGAATGATCCCACCCATCCCCGCACTGTCCCACAGACGCGTCACCAGCATCTCATGGTCAATGGCATCAAATGCTGCCGACAGATCTAACAAGACTAATAGGGTCAAGCGACCCTGGTCCTTTTCATGGCACAGATCATCCACCAAAGCCACAAGTGCTGTCTCAGTGCCATGAGCCAGACAAAAGCCAGACTGAAAGGGATCAAGACAACTGATGCAGTCAAGATGCCCCTGGAGTTGCTGAGCCACCACCCATTCAATAACCTCCCCTAAAAATTGAAGGTTAGAGAAAGGCTGATAACTGGCAGGGGAGTCAGCGTCAAGTGATGGTTTTTTGAGCAGAGGCTACACCACCGCCTGCTTGAGGCAGCCCAGAACTCTGCCCTCTCGCAGAGAGGTGTTGACCACCCCGGCCAGCAACAGCCCCATTGTCTCCCAGAAGCTCTTAACTAGTCAGGATGGGCACGCATCTAATTCACAAGAAGTGGCTCGAATCAACCCAAGCACACCGACCACATCAGCAGGTGTCACCGACTGAAAGTGATCCCACAAAAGAGGACAAGCCGGGGCTTCTACACCCTCTACAACCTCCACTGTATTAAGGGTGGCATCGAGGTCTTGGTGAATATGAGCTATTTTCTCTACAAAATAATCCACAAATTTGGTCACTGCTATTTTGGTTAAGAGCGGATTTATGGATTGAATCACAAAACCAAAAAACTGAAACCATAATTAAATTCAGTGTGGTGCAGAGACATTGTGGTGTAGTGGATAAGGTGCTGGGCTTGGACTTGGGAGACCAGGGTTCAAATTTTTACCTAAAAAATTAACTCTCTGGGTGGCCTTGAGCAAGTCACAATCTCTCAGCCTCAGTTCCCTATAACAAAGCACCTTTAGTAATATTAAGCTGAAAATTCCTGGAGCCCTTCCCAGGTGAACACCATCAAGAAGATGGAATCATGATGACAAATTGAGTTCACTAGTTATTTCTTAGGGATGTGCGAACGCGGTTCGGAAGTTCAGCATTTGGACCGAACACGAATAGTTCGGTCAACTGAACCAAACTTTCGAACCGAACTCAAATTTGACCGAACTGTTTGGTCGAATCCGAACCAGTTCGGAAGGCCAAAAATCCTGGTTTTGAATGTACGAACTTGGTTCGGAAGTTTGGAATTTGACCAAACTCGAATACTTCAGTTGACCGAACCGAACTCGATTTTTGAACCGAACCAAACCGAACTGAATTTCCAAACTCGGTTTTGTTTGCACATCCCTATTATTTATAAAAACAAAGCAAGTATTTTTTACCATTCCTGTGGTTCAGTAGTCTGGTGAATTTTCAGTGCGGCTGTGGAGTCCATTTTCTGATTGCTAAAGCAACCGGTTGTTGTTAGGGGTGGCTGGACATGAACTTGCACTGTTGTCCAAAATACAGGCTGCCCGTAGATCGGGAGCAACACATTGAGTGGGATTAACTGGGAGCCCCTGCCAATGGAGGGACAGAGAGGAGGTTAGCAGCATGAGGCCTGGGTCCCCGCAAGTTAGGTGTGAGGATTCCTCCCCAACGCCTGCTTGGTGAAAATGTGAGATCTTTGTGATGAATTGTGACGTGCATCAAGTGATCTTCACATTAGTTAGAAAATGTGGACCCATACAAATGATACGCTGAACTGTTTAGAGCCAGCTAAGGTGACCCCAATGCAAATGTAAGCTGAAAACTTTCTTGCTGGAAACTTTTCAGCTGAATGGGAATGTTTAAAGTTGAAGCTTAATAAGAATAAGGAAACTTTAGTAAATTTTCTTCTGGTCAAAATGTGGATGTGAGAGAAACTTTTAATGGACATGACAATGACAATGACAATGGACACACATTTCTCCTGCATGTTTGCTGTTACAGCCTGAACTTTCTGTGTGTCTAAATCACTCACCCAGATCTTAAACATCTGGCTCTTTGAACTTCTGCGTAGAACTTCTCCCAGAACTTTTCTGTGTAAAATGTTCTCCCAGTAAACTGCTTGGCTCCAGGCAGCGGTGGTCACTTGTTTTCCATGGCAGCCCCTCATGTCTACAGCTGCAGCTACTTTAGGCTGCCTCAGAGAAGTGTTTGAGTGAAGAATTCATCCAGGAACTGACTCAGGGCAGCGTGCGTGTGAAAAATGCATCCGGAACTTACTTGTGGACTTGTAAACTAGGGATGGGTGAACGCAGTTTGGAAGTTCGCAGTTCAGACCGAACTCAACCAGTTCAGTCGACCGAACTGAACTTCCAAACCGAACTTGATTTTCGAACTGAACCGAATTTCTGAATTCGACTCTGATCACCCATCTCTAAAATATAATATTCCATTTAGTTCAATGGGGTTTGAATTTCTGAACTTTGTTCGGAAGTTTCGAGTTCGGACTGAACTCGAATAGTTCGGTTGACTGAACCGAATTTCCGAACCGAATTTCTGAACTCAGTTCTGTTCACCCATCCCTATTGTAAACCCAGAAGATTGAAAAATCCAGAACTTAAAAGTGTGTGTAAAAATGCCCATTGATGTATTTCCAGCATCTGTGTTTTGTGATTCCAGGTACAAGGGATTACTGAAAGATGAGCAGGTTGAAAGAGCAGAGACGTATCTATTTGTGCATGGTGCAAAACTGTCTCTTGGTAGCAGAAGCCGACCAAAGCAAGTTTGCATTTTGATTACTGTTATTGAAAACAAAAAGGATTCAGAGGAGAGTGAAAAAAAAATATGGTGAAGATAATGAACTTAGTCATTTTCCTGAGCTATGTGACGGAGAAGCTCAGCACACAGCATTTATTAACTCTGTGACCAAAGCTCAGGATTTTCATTTCAGTCACGTCAACTTTCAAAAATGTTTGGCGGTCTACAGTGGAATGCATCGAATGGACAAGAATGAAGGCCCGCAAGTGTGGTGAGTCAAAGATAGTGATGAAATGACCTGTTATTCTGCATTAGCTGTTCTAGGTCTGCCTGTGATGGAGGGATCTGTTGAAAGATTGTGGTCTTTCCAATATCTGGCGCTACCTCTGAGCTAGACTAGATGGACAATCATTGGATGAGATACTTGTTCCTTCGTGCCAACGTCATTGATTTTTTGGGGGGGAGAAATGTTTTCATTTGCATTATGACCTGCATTTTTTTTCAACTGCCTGTATGTTTTCAATTGAATAAATGTCTATTTGCACTAGCTCATAGCTCACACTTATTTAATTTGACTAATGTTATTGCCTCTATTTAAAATTGCCTGTTTAACAAAATCATATTTGAAAAATAAAACAGTTGATTATAATATAGCTATTAGTGTTCAAAATAATTTGGGTACCCAACCCTGTCCTCCACAGGCCATAGCTTCCTCTCTTTATTTTGCTGCCAGATGGTAGAATGGAGCTAATAAATCCCATTTGTTTCTGGCTGAGTTAGCATGGAGGTTAATATTTCCAGCTGAGTTCCATGCACTCCTACCGAAGTAGCATGCTTCGAAGGTTCCATGGGATTTTTGCTGCAAACTGTTCTCACATTTTTCCTTGGCTATTTTAATCCGATCTGTAGCTCATTGGAAATGGAAAGATTTTACTACTGGACAGAGGCAGAATCATCTAAAATCATATTAGAATCAGTTAATCTCTTCAGTTTAGAAAGAACCTCGAAATGGTGAACCTTTTTATCAAGTGGCTTCTCCCCGTGGTATCAAGGCCTTTACCTGAAGATGACAACTTATGATTTGCAAATTAATGATGGAACGTTAATAATAAGCAATGTGATTGATCCAGAAAGCTTTGGTTTTAAGTTCAGAGAGCTGTCTGTCTTTTTGGATAACAACATTTCTATTAAAAAGAAATGGGGCGGGGGGAGGGAATGAAGTTCAAAACTTTATTGCATTTTCTATTCATATTCTGTGATGAGTGTTCCAGAATTGAACTGTATGGCCTTGACATTTCCTGGCAATGTGATTTATTGTAAGGGGACAATGTATACTTGAATAGAAGTTAAATTGACTGTTTATCCTGGTTTTATATTCAAACTAAATTGCTAGTTCTCTGCTTCATTCCTGTGTGAGTGTAACTTTCCCTCATACGTTTAAAATTACATGAGCATTGTATCTTAGAGCTAATAGATATCAAAATTGCATTTCAGAAGAAAATGAAAATAGGAGATGCTATTTTACTTCTGCTGTACAACAAAACAAGATTCTACCACATCATTAAGCCTCGCATGGTTAAGGGAGCACTGATTTAAGGATTACACTTTATGAGGCTTCCAATGTTAGGCGAAAGCTACTGAATTCCTGAAAAGCTATTTTACATTAGCTTTTGCATCAAGAAAAACAATTCACATTTGATTATTGTTGAACAGCTGCAGCTCTTGAGTTGAACGACGAAGGAATAGTTGTCGAACATCTGTCTGAAAATCCGTGCTACCCGAAGCACTTTTGATGAGAGAGTAGAAAATGCAGAGTCCTGTGTTTCTGGGCACAGAAACTGGAGTTCCTGACTGGTCTTCCTAGTTCTTCTCTACCACAAAACAATTCCATGCAGTCATCGACAGGCATGGAAGAGACTTTCACACCTTCCCCTCCACCGCCCATATTTTGTCTGCATGAGGTTATGTGCAAGCCAGAATCTGTGTGGGGTTCGGCTGGACTGAAAGCTCCGCCATCCCCCTGCCTAGGGATGGGCGAATGCGGTTTGGAAGTTCAGAGTTCGGCCCAAACTCAGCCTGTTCGGATGACCGAACACGAACACGAACGCGAACGTACCAAACAAACTGAATACCGAACGGCGAAATGGCCGAACAGTTTGGTCACTTTGGATCGCGTTCAGGTGGCAAAAAAAGGTCCACTGGAAGATCAAACATGACAGGGAGCTGTAGTCAGTCACTGAGGAGCAGACTTCCAGGCACCAGGGGTGGAGAGGCTTGCAAGAAACAAAACTAATTATCTGCCTCCCCCCTTCCCAACACCTTCTGAGCTAGTCAC
>QEPC01012216.1:118128-156155 GCA_003113815.1 Sphenodon punctatus
TGGAAGTCTGCTCCTAGCTGAGTCAAATGACTTCCCCCTCCCTGCTACATTTGGCCTTCCAGTGACCTGACAGAAGACCATGTTTTAGCCACCCGAACACAACCGAATGCGATTCGAATTGAATGAACTGTTCGGCCATTTCGTCGTTCGGTGTTCGGTTCCGTTCGGTGTGTTCGCCATTTTCGTCGTCCGGTGTTCGGTTCCGTTCGGTGTGTTTGCCATTTCATTGTTCGGTGTTCGTTTACGTTCGGTGTGTTCGTGTTCGTGTTCGTGTTCGGTTGTCCGAACAAGCCGAGTTCGGGCCGAACACCGAACTACCGAACCGCGTTCGCCCATCCCTACCAGAAACTGGAAATTTGAGTGCGTGTGGAGTTTGTGTGGGTGAGAGCATGTGTGTTGTGGCTGCTGGCTGGGTGTTCAGTTTTGTTTCATGTGTTTGGCTGTGTGGTGTGCTGTTTTGACTGTTGATTTTGGTTTTGCTGGTTGGTGGGTGTTGGTGGGTGACTCTTGGCTGTGTGTTGTTGCTTAAAAAAACATGTAGAAGAAGACGGTTCTAACTAAATTCTGGAGAGCCAAGGTGGTGCTCCTGAAGCCGGTGGTGGAGGAGGAGGAAGACGTCGGTGCCCCTGGACCTTCGGTGGTGGTGGCTGGTTCCTCTGATGAGGAGCAAGCAGAGGGCACAGGAGGTGCTGCCAGGTTTGTAAACTTTTTTTTACTTTGAGGACAAGAAAGGCTCTATCTGGTAGAGCGAGCTCACTGGTGTGCAGGTGGGTGCATGGGTGGTGGGCATCAGTCAAGCACAAACAGTGGGCATCAGCAGGTGGAAGTGGATGTCTGCCACAGAGAGAGGGTACTGTAGTGTGAGGGGCTCTTCCAGAAGTCAGGCACGAGCAGCACCCTGACCCAAACTTGTGCATGCCAGCCATCCCTAGCGAGGGTCCCAATCTCCACTCTCTGGTTGAAATCCCTACACACACCCAAATAAGGTCACCGTTGCTTAAATTTCGGGGGGAATGGGCTCAATTGACTTAAACTGGGGTCTCCACGTGTTCAAAAGGAGCAATCTGGGGTCAGGACGTGCTACAAGCTTTTTATGTATCCTTCCCAAAAAGAAAGAGAGAGAGAGAAACAGGTGTCCAAAAACAAGTTTATTGTTACATAAAACAGAGAAACAGCCCAGGTCTGGCTGGCGGGATTTAACAAGGGGAAAACACAAGCGGCTTGTGGGGATTGTAGGAGAAGGAGGGTGGGTGGGTGTGTTCCAGTGTTGGCTCAGTGAGTGGGAGCAAGAGAATGAGAAAGGGGGAGAGAGATGGAGAGAGAGAGAGAAAGAGAGAGAGGGGGGGCTTCCCCAGTTGGCTGGGGAAGTCTGGACTTGTGGTTACCTTTCCTTGCCTGTTGAGACGGGATAGGCGGCCCACAGATCCAGTGGAGTTCGGGGAATGGAGGAAGGAGAAGGGGCAGACCAGAGTCTGGGTGATCCCTTAACTCAGACACGCACAGAGCAACCTGCATGTATATGGGTCCCAAGATTTCTCAGAGGTTGATGGGAAAACCAGAGGCAGTTATAGGGTACTGAACAAAGGACTGGGGGAGGCTACGATGGGTCATTTGGGGTACACAATGAGCTAACGAGGGGAGAAACCCAACTTCCACTTCCATCACAAAAAGTGCCATACAAGATGCATAAGGTATCTTTGACACAGCGGGAAAGAGTAAACAACAGTGGCTGGAGGGTAGTTAAGGAGGGGAGGAGAGGACTAACGATCGGCTTCATGGAACACAAAGGGAACCCCTGGATTTCTTTATTCCTGAGGGGGGGTTGCTGCTCCAAGTTCCAGTCATCGATGCTCTACTGAATAGGAAGAATGCCTCTTAATTACCCCATACTTTACTCTAGGCGTTTTCCTTTTTCCTCTCTTCCCCTAGGTTCAGGCTGGTATTTCGCATGTGACCTCCTTTCTGCTGGGTTCCATGGTGGCTGGGCCCAATCCTTACTCGCTTAAAAGCCCCCTCTTGCTCATAATGGGGGGCTATGATCTCAAGCCCTTTTCCCCACATTTGCAAGCCCTTGACGATGTCTGGGGGCTGTCCTTTCAAGCCCTCCGGGTCCTTGGTCATACAGCGGTGTTTTTTTTTAACCAATTTTAGGGAAAACTGAGGCCATCATCAACAATACCACCCCAGGGAGGGCAGGATTTTCATGTGCCAGCTAGGGTCTTGCCATTGCCATCCCTCCCTAGCATCCCAAGGAGGGAAGGATTTCATTTCATGTGCCAGCCAGGGTCTTTGTAGTTGCCATCCCTAGCACCCAAAGAAGGGCAGGATTTGCACATGCCAGCAAGGGTCTTTCCAGTTGCCATTGCTACTAGCACCCCAAGGAGGGCAGGATTTGCACATGCCAGCCAGGGACACCATCTCCCATTGCCATCCCTAGCACCCGAAGGAGGGAGGACNTAGCCATTATCCCCGCCCAGAGTGGCACCAGCCCTTAAGGCAGCGCACCAAACCCTCCAGGGCTGGGGGTTCAAGACCCAGTCCTGACACACCCCCAGACAGTGGGCGGACAAGCCGGTCTGATGTCTGATGGTGGTATGAGAAGGGTGACAGAATTGCTTTAGTAAAGGTAAGACATGGAGGCTGGAACAAGAGGGAATGGATTGCTCTATGACCTGTTAGGAACGGAAGTCCCCTGCAGAGAGAGATTGGCCACCCATCCACTTGTGGAGACAGAATGCAGGCAGGACTTGACAGACCATTGGTCTGACACAGTCTGGCACTTCGTATGTTCCTATCTTTTTATGGTCTTTAGACATGCGGGAAAATATTCAAGGGGCAGAGAGGGGACCACATCGGGCCTAATCACACATGCTGAAAAAGTGCATAACCTGCTGGTGAGGCTTGGGACCTCTGGTGTGGCCGTGGTGCAGCATCAGTTCCAGAAGAAAGGGAAGGCAACCCAAAAGTGCTGCCAGTCCTTCCACCAGCACAGCCCTTCCCCGTCTCCATCTCCAGCCCCCCGGGAGGAGTCTGAAGCAGCAAGGGCTTTCCGGGCCGAACTCAAGAACCCGAGCCAGAACTTTTTGGAGGAGCTGAAAAAGTATATGGACGGGTTAAGGCAGCAAGCCCTCACTATGGAGGACCAACTGGTGGAGATGTTTCCGGCGCTGGCGGTATGGGAATGCAGGGTGGAGGCTTATTCCCAGTACCTCCAGCCTGAGATTGATGACGTGGAGCTTCACGGCCAGTCAGTCTCAAAGTGGCAGGCATTCATGGCAGGGACTGTGTAATTTTCCGTAGAGCACAGGTACAAAATGGAGGAGGGCAGGATGCCTGCCCCTAGGTCCCGTCCACCCCTTTCACCTTTCCCCCATGTTCTAGGGGACAGGTCCACATAAGTTACGTTTTCTTTTTTTTCATATATATAAATGTTTGTTTTGGATTTTATAAATGTGTTGTTGTTGTTGTTGTTGTTTTGTTTGAAACATTTTTATAAAAGTTCTATTTGTTGTTGTTAGCTGCTTTGTTTCACATGCCCAATCTTTTATCCCTCCTCTGTGCTGAAGTTCTGGCAGGTGGCAGGATCTCATACAGCTTGTTGATTCCTACCAGCAGCACCTGGCAGGCTGGTACCATATGTATAAGGGAAGCTATTAACCCAAAGATGTGCCAGCTGCAGGGTCTCAATTTGCAGACAGCCCCCCAGGGGAGACAGGGCTTGTGTTTGTGTGGGTGTGCCAGAGAGAAAGAGAGACAAACTCCTCGGCAGTGCTGGGCAGCAGGTGCTGGGAGCTGGTGGTCAGAGGGGCTTCTTTTCCAGAAGCTTCAGCGAGCATCCACGGGTGGGTGTGGAGGAGTAGGCTGGGGGGGGGCAGGCTGGCGTGAGGGCACTGGGCTTCTGGATGCAGTGGAATGGAATGACAGCCCCCAGTGACTGGAATGATGGTCCCAGAATCTCATTGATGGTTCCTGGGATGGGCACGCAGGACTGATTCAGGTACAATGGAATTACAGCCTATGTGAGCTTAATTATGTCCCTAGAATTAGTGCATGGTTGGGCACACTTCATTCAATCATGCGATAGGTGGTAGCAGCAGGTACAGGAATGCACACAGGCAGGCAGGCACATATAATATGTTGTGTTATATTCCAGCTCATTCTGGTAGGTTTGCTGCTGGATGTGGGCAATGGACATCGGGTGAATGAGCACGGATGTGAGTTCTTCCTGATTCTGGCAGGCGGCAGCTTGAGCTGGTACACCTACCTCTCCCCCTCCACCCCCATATCTCTCATTCTAGCGGGGAGCCTCTCTCTCTCTTTCTGACCATATACTGCAGGTGACAGCATGGGTGGGATCGTGTCTGTCTCTCCTAGCAGTGGGGAGACTTTCTCTCTCTCTCTCTCTCTCTCTTGACAGTAACCTGGGTGGGCAGACAGGCACCTTGGCATGAGAGGCAGTAGGGAAGGCAGGCTTGGGCCTTGGCAGGGCACTCAGATATGTTGGCAAAGACTGTTCAGTGCATGCAAGAGAGAGCAGGGCTGGCCCGAGGCATGTGCCGCCGGTGCCCAGGTACATGGCCCCACAGCGGCCTTCAAGGGAGGGGCCCTGCACCACAGAGACAAATTCGGGATGCCACAATTTAATATTTTTTTTACCCCACCCCCATTGGTAGCAAAGTCTAGGTGGCCACCTGTCCTAGCTTGGCTTTTTTCCCCCGCTGCCCTAGGCCCCCCCTGCCAGCTGACACATACCCCCCTGTCTCCTCTGCAGCCTCTGGGCACACACTGAAGTAGCAGCAGCAGCTGGGACAACTGATGGGACTGGTAGATAAAGCTGTATTTTTGCAAACAGCTCCTCCCCATGTGAGTGATCAGAAGGTTGTAGCATTGTAAAGAAGGTTCTTCGAGATGGCACCTAACATTCTCACAACTGGGTTGTGCATGCTTACCCTATTCAAATAACAGCCACATGATGGTCTCAATCTCCTGTAGTATAAAAAGTCCTCTCCCCCCTCAGAATGACAGTTCCTTCCAACCCTTTCTAGAAATATAAGGAAAAAATTCCATGCAAGGCTTGAAGGGTGGGTGTTGTGAGAATGTTCAGACCCATCTCAAAGAACATTATTTACAAGGTAGCAACCTTCTGTTCTTCTTCGAGTGGCTCCTCACATTCTATTTTTACTAAATATGAATGTGCTTGTGTGATCAAGTATTGTTAATAGCACGCAGCTATTTTGATGTGGGCCAGAGGTTTTGTATGTTTTAAATATGTAAACAGGATTTTTTTTATCCTGCTATGGCACTACCACTGATGGAGAGAGAGAGAGAGTTCTCCTACTGGAGTCGCATCCACTTACTAGATGAGATGCTAGTAGGAGGGTTCTCTCGGTCTCCAAGTGGCAGGGTTTGACTCAGCAGCAAGGAGTAAACTAATGTTCTATCCATCACATCTTAATGCTGAAAACTCTTTGTTGCTGGATTTTTGGAGGATCCGCCTACAATGGACAAGCCCCTCCCTAGAGGTCTGCCAGCCATAAGGTTCCACCAGCCTTTGGGGCCCCAAAGCAAGGCTTGACACATGGCCCATTGGCCCCTCAAACCCTTGGGATGGCCCTGCATGAGAGAGAGATGGAGTCAGTCAGATAGGCAGGCCAAGATAGTCTAGCGAGAGGACGTCTGGCAGACTTACAGTTTCCCAATGCCACCCTGCGTCAGGAGGTCAGTCAGATAAGGTGGTCAAGGTTGTCTAGTAAGAGAGAGAGAGAGAGAGAGAGAGAGAGAGAGAGAGAGAGAAAGGGAGAGAAAGAGAGAGAGAGAGAGAGAGGGGGGGCAGGAGGGTGGTGGGCATTGGGAGGGAGGGACAATACCTCAGCAGCACAGCAGCAGTAGCCCTAGCCCAGACTGAGGATGAGGATCCCATCCCAAGCCTTCCCCTGTCATGGGATGGAGTGTGCCACTGCACCATCAATCCTTGTCCAGGGGCAGCTCGGGGAATCCCAGCAGTGGAAGGTTCACCTCGATGAATAGCATGTTCTCCACCAACTTGACCCCCAGTTTCAGGCAGTGTGGAGAGAAAATTTCCCCCGCCACAGAGAACACCCACTCACTGGGGACACTAGTTCGTGGGTAGCCAGTAGACCTAGTGTTGCCAGGGTACAGAACCATTGGCACAGACAGTATATAGGTCTGGGGGCCATTGGCAGCAGAAGACTGTGGGTTGACAGGGTACATAACCCTTGGCACAGACAGCATATAGGCATGGGGGGCATTGGCACTAGCACCAGAAGACTTTGGTTGCCAGGGCAGGCAGGCAGGTGGCGTGGCATGAGAGGCAGTAGGGCAGGCAGGCTTGGGCAGGCTTTGAGCTAGGCAACCTGAGTGGGCAGACAGGCAGCGTGGCATGAGATGCAGTAGGGAAGGCAGTCTTGGGCAGTCTTTGAGCCAGGCAACCTGTGTGGGCAGACAGGCACCATGGCATGGGAGGCAGGAAGGTGGACTGAGACATGCTTTGAGCTTGGTGGCATGCTGGGAGGTAGACAGGCAGCGTGGCATGAGAGGTACTAGGGCAGGCAGGCTGGGACATTGACATCAGGGCACTCAGATAGGCTAGCAAAGACAGTGCAGTGCGAGAGAGTGAGAGCCAGTCAGTGTCACACAGGCAGGCCGAAATTGTGTAGTCAGATAGGCGTGCCGAGATCATCTAATAAGAGGCCATCTGTCAGGCTTACAGTTTCCCAATGCCATCCTGTATCATGAGGTCAGTGAGATAAGGTGGCCAAGGCCATCTAGTATGAGATAGATAGATAGATAGATAGATAGATAGATAGATAGATAGATAGATAGATAGATAGAGAGAGAGAGAGAGAGAGAGAGAGAGAGGGGAGGGGCAGGGGGGTGCCAGGCATTGGGAGGGAGGGACAGAACCTCAACAGCACAGCAGCAGTAGCCCTAGCCCAGATTGAGGAGGAGGAACTCCTTCCCATGAGTGTCCCTAGCATGGGATGCTGTGTGCCACTGCACCATCAATCCTTGTTCAGGGGCAGCTCGGGGAATCCCAACAGCAGAAGGTTCACCTTAATGAACAGCAACTGATCCACCAACTTGGCTCCAAGTCTCAGGCGATGCGTGGAGGAAATGTCCCCTGCCATCGAGAACACCCGCTCGCTGGGGACACTGGTTGGTGGGCAGGACAGGATACCCTTGGCCACTTTTGACAGGACCAGCTACACGTTGGCCTTGCCAGCCTAGTAAGCCAAGGGATTGCTGCTAGGATCAATGCATGGCTCCTCCTCCAGGTAGGTCTCCATGGCTGCTGAGGCGCTGTCGTACTCCCTCTCGTAGCTCTGCCTGTGAACCACTTCCACCACTGCCCTCAGCCACACAGCTTGCCCTATTGTTGTGGGAGACCCCATGCTCCCCAGAGTGACCTGCACATAGGCCGAGCTGCTTCTGCTGCTGCTGGCAATAGGCGTGCTGCTGCTGCGGGCGCTGCTACTGCTATCGCCAAGGCTGGGGGCAGTGATAGAACCACCTGGCTGAGTGGGGTGGCTGTTCCCACTCCCACAATCCCAAGGAGTGTCCTGCTGCATATCCTGCTCTGCCTTCTGGACCCTCTCCACCAGTGCATCCTTCCAGAGGGCATAGAGTGCTGTCTGGCGTGCTTCCAGTGACTTCCAGTGACACCCCAGTGATACGTTTGCCTTCCAGTGACACGTTTTTGCCACCCAAATGCATCAGAATTTGATCCAAACCGACCAAATTTTTCGGTCATTTTGGAGTTCGGAAACAAGTTCGGTTCGGTCGATTCGGGTTCGGTCGTCCGAACAGACAGAGTGCGGGTGGAACTCTGGACTTCCTAATCGCATTTGCACATCCCTAATGTTTTTTCTCCTTCTCTTTTGCTGCTTCTCAATGCCTGGAACTCCCTTCCTGGATACATTCACTCTACTCCCACACACCCCACACCCCAACATTCAAATCCCTCCAGAAAACTTCTCTCACCTTCCATCAGAACTTCCCTAGCTTGTCATGAGTGAAATGATGTCCTCTTTCCCCTCACTCTGAATCTAGAATCTAACATTCAATTTAAGCATGTGCACCTGCAATTTCTCAACCTCATGAATGTACTCTTGTCTCTCCTGATATACACCTCTCCCTTTTCTCCTAGATTATAAGCCCCTTGAGGACAGGGATCCATTATTATTATTATTATTATAAACATTTATATAGCACCAGTCATGAGCTTGGTGCTGTACAGAAACATACAATAGACACGGTCCCTGCCTGTGGCTTACAATCTAACAGACAAGGAGGGAGAAACAGGGAGGGGGAACAGTGGGAGAGACAGGGGAGAAGACAAACAAACATTCAAGCGGATGCAAAATCTCAGGTGCGTGTGCTTGGCTTGGTTACAATCAGGTTGGTTACAGCAGTCTGCCAAGGAGGGCAGACAGTAAGTATACGTGGAACGACTAGCAGGCATTAGGAAAGATGGCGAGGAAAAGGTGGGACTTGAGGAGGGGTTTGAAGGAGCGGAGGGAGGGGGCAAGGTGGATGTGGGTAGAGAGGGAGTTCCAGGCATGGGGGACAGCGAGGGAGAAGGGTCGAAGGCGGTTAGGTGAGCAGGAGAAACGAGGGAGAGTGAGGGAGGGGACAGAGGAAGAGCGGAGAGTACGTGCAGGAGTGCGTAGGGAGATTAGGTCCGAGAGGTAAGGGAGAGCTTGGTTGTGCAGTGATTTGAACGTGAAAACCAGGAGTTTAAACAGGATATGTTCAGGAATGGGGAGCCAATGGAGAGAGAAGAGGAGAGGCTGCACATGGTCAAAGCGACGGGCAGAGTGAATGACCTTAGCAGCGGAGTTTTGAATTGCAATAAGGGGGGAGAGGTGAGAGCGAGGGAGGTCAGTGAGGAGGAGGTTGCAGTAATCGAGATGAGAGATAACCATGGCATGAACAAGGATTTTGGCCGAGGAGGTAGAGAGAAAGGGGCAGATCCGAGCAATGTTTTGAAGGGCGAATTGGCAGGATTTGGCAACAGAGTCAATGTAAGGTTTAAAAGAGAGGTTTGAATTTGAATTTATTTATTTAGCACGGGCTTTCGCCATGGCTAACACAAAAACACATACAAACAGAAAAACATACAAAAACAGGAACATCAAAAATATATAAAATATGGCAAAGCATATTAAAGCTAAAAACTGAAAAGAATCAGTAAAAATGATAATATACTATATTAAGGCATAACCAAGTTACAAAATAAGGCCAAACATCAAAAGAGGTACAAAGTAATATGCCATTGGCTGGAAATTGACTTGATATAGATAGTTCGTATTAAGTCAAACTAAATATAATAGTGGCATAGTACACCCCGTCGGAGCATAGCCATCTGGCCAGCTTTACAGAAGTGCATGAGTTAATGATATAAAATGAAATCTATTTATTTAGGCATAGTTTTTGCCATTTGCTTGTTCTCGAAATCATAATCAGAATAACATAGAACAAAGGTATAAAGTTCCTCAGTATCTCTTATAACATACACTGCTGCCCTGAGAGGTAGCCAAATTTAACCATAACCTCCAATAATGACATTTTAGGAAAAACAAGTACGTATAGGGGACCTTAATAGGGGCTCACATAGTGCTGATTTCAATTTGCATAATATCCTGCATCGTACATTTTATCTTCTGGATAGCGTCCCCCTATAACCTCCCTACCTAAGATTTAGCTTAGTTGTTACTTGTCTCTATAGGCTCCAATTTGGTACAACTCCAATCCCTTGCCATTGGCAGCACAAACCTACTGGGGAAAATCGTAATTATCCTATCCTTCAAACAATATTTTGCACTTTTGAGAGGCCATTCATACAAAAGTTGGAAGGGCAACAAAATCCTCCTTTTTGGGTAGAGAAAGAAGCCTCCTATATCCATGACCAGGCTCCATATGCCCCCAATCACTGAGCAGGGGGTGAAGCCAAATGACCCTGAGCTCTCGGTAGTGGGGGCAGAAGAGCAAAAAGTGCTCAACCATTTCCACCTTTACCAGAAGGCAGGTGCACAATGGGTCAGCATATGGAATCCTCCTATATCTCCCCTCAACCACTGCCATCTGGAAGAGATGGAACCGTAGGAGAGTATAGCTCCTTCACAGTGTACGATTTAAAAGAGCATCAAGATAGTCTTCTAATCCCCAATTAAATTTGACTAAACCAAGCCTGGGAGCAGCCCTCCAACCCCTGTTGGCTGCCATATCCTCCTGGCAAGACATATCTTCTAACCTAATCTGGACATCTCTTATAATAGCTGTTAAAGGCTTGCCTAAGAAATGGGCCAAAGAGAACACCTGAGTCTGGATAAGATAGCACAAGTACTTGAGCCATGGATACCCTCGTGGGCCTGAGTATACTAATTCCTCATAGAGGCATAATCAGGGAAACGATTCTGCATGCAGGGAAAGCAATCTTACCCAATATCGGATAACGGCTCGTTTACCCTGTAGCTGAATAGGGAAAACTCCTGTCTCTGCCCTCAACACCGGCCCTGGGACCTCTCTCCCCACATGGAGGATCCTACGCAGGAACAAATCCTGGACTCTCTCTAATGGAGTTATTATAGGGTACGGAATAATTTCGAGGCCGAAAACAGCCGAGGCCGGAAATTTTACTCTGTACACCTGAAGGAAAGTGGAGAGTTTAACTCCCTGTGAAATACGGGCTGGCCTGAGCAGGGCCCCAACCAGTTGTCCTGTTTTCCCTGCTCGCCCCTGGGTGTGCTTTGCCCATGTGCCCCTACTAGAAAATGTTACCTCCAAACATGTGAAGGCCGTTACTACTTCCAGTGGATGTTTCGCAATTTCCCACTGTACTGACGATTTTCGGCCCCCCTATCATGACTTTAGATTTTGGGGGATTTGGTAGTAGCCCATTCAAGGAACAATATTCATCTAATCCCTGTAGTAAATTCTGTCGCCCCACTGCTGTTTGGGAGATTAGCACTAAATCATCTGCAAATTGCCGCATTCCCAGCTGTCACACACCAATTGAGGGGGCATGCATATTAGGCTCCCTCAGACAGTTCACAAGGTCTGACAAATAGATGTTGAACAATAGTGGAGCTAAAACACACCCCTGTCTAACTCCCCTCTGGATAGCTATCCCTTCACTTTTAACTCTCACTCGGTTGTTGGTATATAGTTGGATAATGAGTGACAGCAACTTGCTGTTAATCCCCAAGATGGTTAGCTTTTCCCAGAGCCTTGCCCGGGGAACAGAATCAAATGCTTTGGGTAAATCTATAAACGCCAGATACAACTTGTCCTTCCTGATCTTATGATATTTGTCGATTAAATGCTGTAATATGAAGCAACAGTACCAGTTGTCGATTTTCCTTTGCAAAAGCCAAATTGCTCTTGAGGGATAATTGGCTGGTTCTCCACCCACTCCTCAAGTTGCTTCAGCAGGCATTTGCCGAATACTTTCCCCACGACTGAAAGCAGACTTATTGGGCGATAGCAGGCAGGATCAGCAGCCGAGCCTTTTTTAAAAATTGGAATAATCCAACTCTGCTGCCAAGAGAGGGGGATCCTCATGTGCCTGCTGATGCTGTCAAACACCTTCCTCAACAGGGGTGCCCACCACTGTGGTGCTGCCTGCAACATCTCTCCAGTAATGCAATCTGGTCCGGGAGCCTTATTGGATTTTAATGCGGAAATCAAATCAAGAATTAAATCGATGGAGAAGCCCGCCCTTCTCCACTCAGGCTGCGGAGGCGGCTCGACCCCCCTACTAGTTACTGGGGTCAGATCATCCGACTCAAGGGGCTCCTTATACAATTGACTGAAAAAATCCTCCCAGGCAGCCCTAGTCACCTTTGGGCTAGTAGCCCTCGCCTGGGGATTAATCAACCCATTAAGGATATGCCGAATTGGGAAGAATTCCCTATCCTCTGTGCAACTACCAAACATGCCCATGCGGCATTGTAGTAACTAGCCCTCTTGTTCTTTAGCAATTTTGCATAGGCTGTCCTATCCCTTAATTACTTCTCTTGGCTTCCAGGATCATAGACTCTGACCCAGTGCCTTCTATAGGCAATAAGCTGTAGGGATGGGCGAACATGGTTCGGAAGTTCGTAATTTGACCCGAACTCGGCCTGTTCGGATGACCGAACCGAACTGACCTTCTGAACACGAACTGGCCGAACCGAAATCAATCCGAACGGCGAAATGACTGAACAATTCAGTCAGCTCGGATCGCGTTCGGGTGAGTTCGGGTGGCAAAAAAAAGGTTCACTGTAAGGTGACGGGGCGGGGTATTACTAGTCACTGAGGAACAGACTTCCAGGCACCAGGGGTGGAGAGGCTTGCAAGAAATGAAACTATCTGCCTCCCTGCTTCCCAACACCTTCTGAGCTAGTCACTGTTCCTGAACAACAGGCGATGAGTAGGATTATTAGATTGCTTTAAGTTTCATTTCAGTTTTGTACTGAAAAGAAACTTAAACCTTAAACTGAAAACTTGTGTTTGTGATTCCCCTCCATCCCATATATAGAGAGATAGAGAAATATAGATATATATAAAGAGAGAGGTTAGGGATAGTAGTTGTAGGAACTAGCTTAGGGATAGAGATAGCGTTAGTGATTTAGTTTTAGTGTTTGTAGGAGTAGGCCTGTGAACTTATTAGATAATCCATTTAGTTCATAGCATTTAGAATAGTTAATAGCAGTTAGATTTAGTGTAGATAGATAGATATTAGAGTAAAGAAA
The DNA here is from genome assembly GCA_003113815.1 of Sphenodon punctatus. Taxonomy (NCBI): domain Eukaryota; kingdom Metazoa; phylum Chordata; class Lepidosauria; order Sphenodontia; family Sphenodontidae; genus Sphenodon; species Sphenodon punctatus. The sequence goes on from QEPC01012216.1 coordinate 130,884, forward strand.
TAATAAAAAAACCCATATAAAAACAAAAAAACCAAATAAAAAACAAAAGAAAACCATATAAAACCCAATAAAAAACCAAAAAACAAACAAAAAAACCACCCATAACATTTCCCGAACGGCCGAACCGAACGGCCAAACTCGACCCCGGCAAACTAACCGAAGTGCCGAATCGAAGTGCCAAACTGAACGCAGCCGAACCGAACAGACGAACCGAACGGACGTACCAAACGCAGCTGAACCAAATGGCCGAACCTGAACTGCGATCTGTTCACCCATCCCTAATAAGCTGGGTCTTTTGTGCTTTATACTCCCGGTCGTACCATAGTTGTTTCTACTGGTGGGATTGTTTAGCTTCCTTTACCAGAAATGACTGGTGAAAGCTACTAATGAGTTCTTCATAGCTCTGCATGATAGTTGGAAAATCCTGTGCAGCCATAATTCAGGAGCTCAACCCCTGGAACTTGTTGGTAGCGCATAAATCATACACTTGGATAATCATTTGGGACTGGGGGATCCTTCTAACCCTTCCAGCTAACACCCCCCCAGGAGTATTCCTCATCAATAGTGGTCACCCGTCTCTGGCCTATAACGTCCATGCTAAGGACTAAATGGTCACTCTCTGGTCTGGGGGTCAGCAAAAAGTTAGTAAATCTACCCACACATGCTCGACTTGTTAGGATTAAATCGATGGCGCTCCTTCCCTGAGGGCCTATGAAGGTGCTATCCCTTACTGCGTCTCTAATCAAGTCCTCCCCCACTATTGTAAGGTTAGCGTTATGTATAAGAGCTTCCAGGCGGAGCTCCATACGATTTCTACCTTCCAGGGGCACTGAGCATTCCCTGGCCTCGAGCTCATAGGAGACTTCCCTTGTCCAACCCCCAGAGGGATATTAAAGTCCCCAACCAAGTCTATAGTGACATGAGGGTATTGATCTTGTCTTTCTAGAATTGCTTCCTCAAGATTTTCCCAGACATCCTCGCGATAATACTTGGATGTTATAGGTGGTATATATATATATGTTAAACAATAGCAACCATTTGGTCTGACTTAGCCCTATTTTAAGTAGGGCCTGCTGTATTTCTGGCCTCCTTGAGAATAGGGTAAATAAATTTCCCCCAAGCCCCTTAGCCATAAGTAATACTAATCCACCCGATGGCTGCCCCCTAGTTCCCTTTTATTGACCATTATGGAAAGTCCCTTCAAAATTTCACAGCTGTATGGGGATCTCCTGCAGGAGCCAAGTCTCTTGGAGACAAATTAAATCAAAGTTGGACAGAAATTCCTCCCAATCTGGATCATCCAGTTTGGCCCTAAGGCCCGTGATGTTCCAAGAGGCCATTCTAAGCGGGCCTCGTAAAAGCTCCTGGACCCCTCCCCTATCCAACCGCCCTGGCTCCCCAGAATTTCCATCCTGGACTTTAACCCCCTGGCATGGATTCCCATAAATAGGTCATGTGGGAGTAGAGGCCGGAATGATTAACGACACTTCGACATTGACCACTGCAACATTACTGGCTCTACTCCTACTTAATGGGGATTGTTCCTGCTCTATGGGGCCTTGGTCTGGAATATTTTTGCAAGGGGTCCCTTGTTCCAGATCATCCAAATATCATGCTGCCATGAAAGCATCTGAGTTCGCTTGTAATTTAGACATGGAATCGGCCGGGCCCAGGGAAGACACCCTATAATCCAAGGTATAATATTGGATCTTATCCTTTATAAGCTCCATCCGTGACATGAGCTTATCCTGATCCAGAATTGAGAGACTGCCAGTAAGATCGCTCAACATTTTTGGATCCCCCACCTCCCCTTCCCCTACCAAAAAGGAGCCAATTTTTTGGGCATTGGATAGCATTTGTCCCTGATATCCCCTTATTCCTTGGGTCATTTTGCTCTCCAATCCTCCTTGATTCCCCTGCGCCCCCTGCTCAGTCTTCCCACCATCTCCTGAGGTCCCCAATAGTGTTGGCAGATTTATCTCATTACTTGGCTGGTCTACTCCAGTCTCAAAATCCATAAGCTCCATAGACACAGCTAGAAGCCCAGTGGTCCCTGGTTGTACATGTGTGATCTTAGAGTTGGGCACTGCTGTTAGCTGGAACTGATGGCCGTTAGGCCCCCCGTCTACATGGCAAACAGTCTCAACCTGTCCGCCCCCCTTCCCGGTTTCCCCCCTGCTGCTTTTCAGACTAGATTCAATATAGGGTTTTCTATCCCTCACCTGATCAGGTGCGGGAGGGGGACCCTTTACGTCCCTATACTGCTCATAGTTCCCTCTTGTTCTGGTTGCATAATACAACCCTATCTATAGAGATCCCTCTACTCAGTAACATCTTTCTAGCCTTAAACAGCCGTATAACCCAATACTGATGGGTAAATTGGAGTCGCAGCCTGACCGGCCAACCTTGCTGTGGGAGATAACTAATTGCCTTAATATCTATCCCCCGGATAGTTTTCCTGAGAAGGTAACTTAGATTAGCTATTACCTCCTCCTTTCTCCCCCAATTATGTGTTGCCCCATCATAGTCCAGACCCACATACAGATAAATCTCTGTGCCCTGAATCCCAAGGAATCTCCTAGAGCGCAGGTAAATAAAAGTTCTTTTTCTTCCCCCCATAGACTCTGCTGCGCATGGCTGATAAGTACCGTTGTTAGTCTCGAGGCTAGGCCTCAGCTCGTCAAGCCTTGCCAGAATCTCACACAGCTGAGACTTGACTAAAGCCACCGACTCGTCCAAAATGGAAATGCTGGTGAAAAGAGATTCTACAGTTATTGCAATTAAATCAGTCTGGCAGGCAAGCCACTGGTCCCCTTTGCAGCCCCGAGTCTCAAGTGGGGAGTCCCCTTTAGTGGGAACACCCCTCCGCCACTTGACTATGGTGGGCTTCCTGTCCCATCAGGATCTCCACCTGGTTCTTCCTAGGGCAAAAGAGGGTCCTGCATTTGCAAAGGGGGGATTTATTTATTTATTTTATTTATTTCATAGATTTATACCCTGCCCTTCCTGCAAAAGCAGCCCGGGGCGGCTTACAACAATAAAAACACAATAAAAACAATTTAAAACATCCAATATAGCAATATTAAAACAGGACTAAATATAACAAATGAAATAATAAATAGTAGATCAGGTGGGGGAGCTAAAAACCCTTCACCCTCCCCTCCCACCCTCCCCAAAGGTCTGAGTGAACAGCCAGGTTTTACAACTTCACAGGAATGTCAACAGGCATGGGGCCAGGTGAGCTTCCTCCAGAAGGGGGTTCCAAAGGCGTGGCCTGGCCACCAAGAATGCCCTCTCCATTGTGGCCCCCTGTTTAACATGGGGAACCTCCAAGAAGGCACCCCCGGCAGACCAAAGGAGCCGCTCTGGGGCGCAGATGGTGAAAAAGCTCCTGAGGTATGAGGGGCCCAGACTGCTTTATAGATCAACACCAGAACCTTGAACCTGGGTCAGCACGCTATCCGCAACCAGTGCAGAGCTCGGAGCACAGGTGTAATATGCTCCCGACGGCCCGTCCCTGTAAGGAGACGAGCCACCGCATTCTGCACTAGCTGCAGCTTCTGAACCAGGAACAAGGGAAGCCCCACATAGAGCGCATTACAGTAGTCTAGCCTCAAGGTGATGAAGGCATGGATGAGGGAGGCCAGGTCCGGGCCAGAGACGAACGGACGCAGCCTCTGCACCAGATACAGCTGGCAGAAGGCAGCCTTAGCAACTGCCTCCACCTGCCACTCCAGGTGAAGATCTGCATACAGTATCACCCCCAGACTCCGAACTTGTTGAGCTATAGGAGGGCAAATCCCCCCCCCCAACCAGGGGGGCCACTACCTCCCTCGCTCTCCCCACCAACATTACCTCCATCTTATCGGGGTTGAGTTTCAGTCTGCTCAGCCACATCCATTCCACCATGGCCTCCAAACATTGGGATAGCAACAAGACAGCAGGGTCTGGGTCAGCTGAAAAAGAGAGGTACAGCTGAGTATCATCAGCATACTGGTGACACCGCACCCCGAATCCCCTCACAACCTCCCCAAAGGGCTGCATGTACACATTAAATAATAACAGAGACAGGATGGAACCCTGCGGAATGCCGCATGATAAGGCACAGGGGCACGATGTCTCCTCCCCCAGCACTACCTGCTGGCTTCTCCCCAAAAGGAATGAGCGGAACCATTCAAGAATGGTCCCGTCCAGAACCCCCAGGTCACGCATCCATCTCAATAGCAGCCCATGGTCCATGGTGTCAAAAGCGGCTGAGAGATCTAGCAGGATGAGAAATGTTGAACATCCTGTGTCCATCTCCCTGCGCAGTTCGTCTACCAAGGCCATCTCAGTGCCATAGCCGGGGAGGAACCCAGATTGAATAGGGTCTAGGAAACCGATGCTGTCGAGATGCACCTGGAGCTGGAGTGCCACCGCCCATTCAATAACCTTCCCTAAAAAGGGAAGGTTAGAGACAGGTCGGTAGCTGGTGAGCACATCCACGTCCTGAGCAGCAAGGGAAGAGGGCGGAGGAGGGCAGGGTTTTTTAAGGAGGGAGTTGAAAGTAGAAAGAGGCGGCGAGGGTCGCAAGAGAAAGATTCGATCCTGGAGGCATAATGGCATTGTCTAGCTAGGAAGATAGCTGAGAAGAGGGAGGAGAGGGAGAATTTGTAGTGGAGGAAGTCAGGCAGGGAGTGGGATTTGCGCCAGAAGCATTTGGCAGCCCGGGTGCAGGAGCGGAGGTAGCGGATGTTAGGGGTGAGCCAGGGGTGGGGGTTTTGGGGCCGGACGGGGCGGGAAGAGAGGGGGGAAAGAGAGTCAAGAGTTGAGGAGAGGGAGGTGTTGAAAGCGCAGATGGCATAGTCAGGGGAGGAGGAGGAGAAAACGGAGGGGAGGTGGGGGGATAGAAAGGAGGCAAACTCCATAGAGGTGAAGGCCGGCATATTGCGGACGGTGCTCGGAGAGGGGGAAGAGGAGGGGGGTTGGTGGGAGAGGCTGAAGGAGGCGAGGAAGTGGTCAGAATTAGGGCAAGGATCAAAGGAGAGGTCAGCAAGAGAGCAATTTCGTGAGACGATGAGGTCGAGGGAGTGGCTGTCAGTATGGGTGGGGGAGTCGATCCAAAGACGGAGATCAAAGGAGGAGGTGAGGGAGAGAAGGCGGGAGATAGAGGGCGTGGAAGGTGTGTCGACGTGAATGTTGAAATCACCGAGAATGAGAATGGGGGTGTCATCAGAGAGGAAGAAGGTGAGCCAGGATTCAAAGTCTGGGAGAAAAGAGGAGAGGCAACCTGGGGGGCAGTAGATGACAGCAACATGAAGATGTAGGGGGGAGTATAAACGCACAGAGTGGGCCTCAAAGGAAGGGAAGGAGAGGGAGGGAGGAGGGGAAAGGGTTTGGAACTGGCAGTGCTTGGCAAGGAGGAGACCCACGCCACCCCCTGGCCCTCAGGGCGGGGTCGGTGAGAGAACGAAAGGCCCCCGGAGCATAGAGCGGCCGGGGTAACAGAGTTGGAGGGTGAGATCCAGGTTTCTGTAAGAGCATGGAGTTGAAAGGGGCGAGAGAGGAAGAGATCATGGATGAAGGGGGCTTTAATCACGGAGGAGCAGCAGTTCCAGGGGGAGCAGGAGAAAGGCAATTGGTAAACCCATCTATAATGATTAGTTGTAGAGTGCCAGGGACACCGGCTGGTGCTTTATAAATATAACAACAATAAACCAGAGCAAAGGCCTCAAGCAGGACACGTAGAGCCAGCTGCCCCTTCTAAGGCCCCCAAGGTGCTGGTTCCAGTCCCCGGTCCTAACAGTGATGTTTTCAGGGAAAATATAATTTTGGACTAGGCTATGAGATCTATTCAAACAGGGCTCAAACACAAGATTTCCCCCACAAATATTTCCCCAAATTCACAGGCTCATAGTGGAGAAACCAGAGTGATAAAAAATGGGAAGTAACTGAAGTTTATCTGAATATCATTCTGGAAAAAAAAAATGAGCAAAGTTTTCTACCAACGCCCTTCTCCTCTATGATTAATTCCTTGTTGAAAACTCAAACCACAGTTACCATTGCACTTAGTGACACAAAATAACACACCGTAAACTTTATTTGAAAGGCTACAAGTCAATGGTGAACAGGACACTTCCTAATAAAACTGGAACACCCATTGTGAAATGAAATCAAGGGCCTTCCTCTTACCTGCATCCTGAGTGAAATCTTAGAGAGCAAACCTGAGAGGCCAGAGATATTGGGTGTCTTTAGATATAACGTCAACGGGGATCTGAATGTGTGTTTTGACCTTGATATGGACTCTGGTTTGGCCCTGTGTTCACCCTGTGGCGCGGCTTAGACACACAGCCCGTCTTGGGGCAAAACGGTGTTTTGCTCACCACCCGATCCCAGCACGCAAGCTTGGAATCCCTTACAATGCAAACCACCAGCAAATACAAAAGTGCGACTGAAGTTGTTCCTCCAGCTTTAAGAGATTTCAATCTGACAAAACATTTGGCATTCCAGATAAGTAGACAGATGTCAGCCTCAAGGCTATTGTGCCATGTACAGAACTGAAAAAGCATTAAGGGCCGTGCTGTAAAAAGAGAGATGGGGGAGGGGAGGAAGCATTAGACACCCAAATACAAGCTTTACACAGGAAATTGACATTCCAGTTGGAAGAAAGAGATGAAGAAAGGCAAACAGGTTGGAACTGCAGTAGCAACATGCAAACAGGGAAGCGAATTACTCATTTGTCAGAGAGGAATCCATAGTGGCTGTTGGTCAGACCAGACACACAACTAGAATGGGGGTGTCAGCATTTTCAGCCTAAGTGTATGATACCCACACGCCAGACAGCAAAGACATTGCAAAGTATATTTAATATCAGTCCGGATGGGAGGCCTGATTAGAAAAAAAGATTGAGTGCCCCCTTCAGTAGAGCTGAAACCAGTATCTGTAAAAATGGGAACCCATCCAATTTCAGATACCCGAATCGAACCAGTACCCAAATTGGGTACCTTTCTGTACCTGAACCAGTATCCGAAATACAGACAACCATATACCAAAATACCAATTTTGTTCCAGTTTGATCCCAGATGGGGGGTATTTTGGTTTTCTGCGTAATTTCAGGTATCCAAAAAAATCAGTAACTGAAAATTTCAGTTTTTTAAGTACTCAAACCGTGTTTCGGTACCAATCAGGATACCTACCTCAAAAGTGCAGGTATTACCACAGGCACCCAATCAAAAACCTGTTTCAGCTCTAGTCTTGAGGTCCCTCCCAACCTCCAAATTCTATGAAATTCTATGATTGTTTATGAACTTCTGTAGTCCAAAATTCCTTGGATAGGTGCTGTCAGAAAATCCCATGGTCTGAAAAATACATTGCCATTTACATTTTATTGTTTTCTTTATTTAAATTCCTATCCCATCCTTCCACCAAGGCTCAGGGTGGAGAACATCATAATCAAAACAAAGGAAGTATATAAAAGCATGAATTGTTGGGGGTCAAGCCTCTCACGGCCCAGAGCTTCCCAAAGCAGGAAACAGGACCTTACCTTACAACTAGCAGCCCAGGCACTGAGCCATCATGCCTCTCTCTGGGATGAATATAAACTAGGATTTCTTGCCATTTCATTCACTAGGATGGCCAGCATCGGGGGTGGGGCAAGACAATCATTAATAAAAGTCAAATCAACCAGCCAGGTTGTTTCCAACCCTGAAATGACCAATAGCAAACAGACATTTCCAGCTTTTCCACATTTAGAGATGCCCATTCCCACTCACTATATTTCCCAGAGCCCCTTTCCCACTCCCAACCCCTTGAATTTAATTGCTGGGTCAAGGTTGAGCCCTGGGAAGACCCCCCCTCCAAATTATCCCCCCCTCCTGTCTATTGCAGACTTCCAGCCACCGTTGTCTCTTCTCTATGTCTGAGATTGTAAGCTCTCTGGGGCTGAGACTGTTTGTTCTGTATCTGTGCCTTACCTACCACGGTGGGACTGATCTGCCTGACTGATGTCTAAGCTCTACTTCAAATATATAACGGCCAGTTTAAAATGTATGCCTCTTAAGCTAATTCCAGCAACGTTTGAGCAGACGCATTGACCTTTAAAGGAAATAATTTCCAGATCTTCCTTAAATTCAATCCACTTCTGCTTCTCTTCACTCTATCTTTCAGCGTTCCTTCTTCGAATAGCATCTCCTCTCTGGACTCCAGTGTGATTAAATGGAGTCAAATGACTTTTGCACGATGGATACACACCAAGGTGACTCATTGTGAATTATTTTGGCACCAACACCTGTTTGGTGACTCATTGACATCCAAATAGGAAACTCAGACTTCTGTTTTCCCACTCAGATGAGTTGAGCTGTAATGATTTTTAACTGATTAATGAGATTTCAGATTTTCTCTAATGTTATTTATTGGAGTTTTATGCATATAAAGGCAGCATCCCGCTGCTGGTTTTATCATGGGATATTAGTCAGATTAATGATTTCCTAGCAGCTTAACACAGCTGTGAACCGGCACAACCATCTCTCATCATTTCTGTGGCTGAAGCTGCAGAGTTCTCTAATTTGATTATAGAGCATGCCAAAACAGATACAATGTAGGACATGATTTGGGCAGGTAAGGAACTCTTGTTAGTATTAGCAGAACTCCAAAGAATTGAATATTTTAAAGGGTTTCAGTGGTATGGAAATGTTAAATATGGCTTTTACTTAATTAGGTTCCTTAAATATCTCCTTGGTCTTCGTGCCTAAAGACAGACGGGCAAGATGAACAGAGGCCAAATTATCTCTTGCAGGCATGGCAAGTAGCAGAGACAAAATAGACCAGTGATATTTTTTATTGGTCCAACTCAACTTTGTGGAGGTTTCACAAGCTTCCGGACATCTCAGGGTCCTTCGTCAGGCAGGTCAGGAGTCAAAACTTCAGACTGAGCAAAGCAAAGGTTGGAGGTCTTCAAACAAGCCGCCCAACCTTTCCCAATTTATTATCCTCAGCAAGCTCTGCGATACTGAGAACAGCCCATCTCCCACAGGAAGAAGACCATGCCAGGACAGAAGATACAAGACCAGCCCACACATCTCCGCTGCAAACAGCATCCAGACACTCTGTGTAAACCCACTCCAAATGCACAGACACTACAACTGCAAATCCAATAATCTGGTCTACCTCATCCAGTGCACCAAATGCCCCCACAGAAACTATGTAGGTGAAACCCACCAACCCCTTCACACATACTTGAATTTGCACAAGAAAATGATTATGGGCAATAACACAGATTCTACTGTTGGCATCCACTTTTCCCAGAATGACCACTCCATTTCTGATCTCTCCATCCTAGTCCTGAAAGGCAGCCTTCACGACACCTTCAAAAGGTGTGCCTGGGAACAAAAATCCATTAGCCTGCTGGATACAAGAAACAATGGACTCAACCAAGACATAGGTTTCACAAGCCACTATAGAAATTTGCAAGTCTAAACTAAATCACAGTCACAGGATTCTTCAAAGGGACTACTGATTGACTCTTCCCTCCACTCTTTCAAATGTAACAGCCCCACCTCTACGCTGTCCCTACCTTCCCCTGATGTATATAAAGAGACTGCAGAACAATACCTGCCTTGCTTTGCTTTGCTCAGTCTGCATTTCTTTTCTTTTTATATATATATATATATATATATATATATATATATAAAGCTTTTATTGTATCATTATTAATCATACATCCACAACATCCAGGCAAAATATCTCAGTATAAACCAAACAGAACTTTGAAACTCCAATACAAATTCCACACAGCGGCATTTAAGAGTTCCTCTCTCAGTCCACTTGTAAAAGATCAGCGTTCTCTGGGCTAGTTTCAGGGCTAGTATTTGAAAAGTTGTTCAATGTCTCTGCTCCTGACATGCTTATCTTCCAGAATGCAGATGATAGGGAGCCAGATGTCTTCAAATATCTTCTCTTTGCCAGGAACCCTCGCGTGCAGCTTTTCGAGGCTAAACAGATACCAGATTCTTTGCTCCCACATATCAAGTGAAAGATCTTTATTTCCTTTCCAATTTCTTATGATAATGTTCATCGTTGCCAAGAACAGCACTTTGCAAGATTTCTGATATCTGCTCACCTGTTTGACCTCCGGGAAAAGTCCCAACAGACATAGCTCAGGCTTAAATGGTACCACCTCCCCCATCATTGTTTCTGCAATCGTCCAGACTTTACTCCAAAATACCTTGACTATAGCACCTCAGTCTGCATTTCTGACTTCTGACCTGCCTGACAAAGGACCTGTGAAGTCTGAAAGCTTGTGAATGTCCACCAACTTGAGTCGGTCCAATAAAAAAGGTCAGCATGCTATTTTGTGTCTACTTCCTATTTTGGGGGACCAATACTGCAAGCACGCTCGCTCTACAGGCATGGCTGGAGCACCACTGAATTAGGGTTGAAATGAGATCTCAAAATTCTCATCTAGAATTGGGCTCTCGGTGAGATTTTCCGTTCGAGAACAAGCCAAGAATTGGCCGTTCATGTCACCATTCTCACTGGGTATCTCATTTAAGAAGAAAAAAGAACTGTGCATGTGAAAAATGTCCACTTGAGGCTGTTCTACACATGAAAAACCCTTTTCTAAAATGGCACCAGCATAGGGCTGACCAAATAGTACTTCCGAGTACCTGAGCCGAATGCTTAAGTTCCAAATACTCAGCCCGAGTACTCGGTGGCCTTCGGCGCTGTTTCTGAAGTTTCAAGATTCAGATTCAGAATTCCGGACATCAGAAAACTTTTGAAAACCCACAGCCAAAGCACTATCCAGAAAAGCAGGCTAGCAAGAGTGAGACAATCACTCTGGAAGACAAGTCCTCCAAAGTGCTGTGTGCAGAAATAATAATAATAATAATAATAATAATAATAATAATAATAATAAACAGTAGTGTACTCACAGCATAATCCACCAGCAGCAATGAGTGCACCCACTTTATCATTATGCCAACCAAGCAATGCACAAAAATGCAGGGTAGCAAGGGACATTTTTTCAAGAATACAACCACCCCCACAACAGTCTCCAACTGCATGGAGAATTAAATCCAACTGAAAAAGCCAGCAAGCCTGGACCCCAGAAGAAGTCACAAAATTAAGAAACCAGACATTCACACTCCTCCCCCCCAGGGCACCCTCTTCCTTGGCACGACATTGTAGCAGGAATAACTTGAACCGACCAAGCAAACTTGGGAAATGAAGCCAGACAGGGAGATCCCAGTCTGACTCTGGCCTCATGTTTCCAAGCAGCTGGCAGAACAGTAGAAATGACACTTTGCAATGAATCAATTAGGCTCTGTTGTGTGCCATGCCACAGCCTAGAAAACACACACCACCCTGCAAAACAGTCTGCAACTGCATGGAGGAATAAATCTCACCAAAAAAAGCGCCAGAAATCCCAGGCCCCAGCACAAGGCTGGTCTTAGGTATTGCAGGGCCAGGGTGAGGGAGAAATGTGCCCCTCCCCTTCTGCTGTTGCTGATGCCGTTGGTGGCCGGAGGGTTTATGGGCGTTCCCCAGCAGAGAGGAGTGCTCTGGGCTTGGGGACGGGCAGACGGGGAATTCCCCTCTGTCCATCTCCAAGCCCATCCATTTTTCGGAAGGGCACTTACTTCATCCGCTGCTGCCACCACCACACCGACTGTGACTCCGCTGGTCTGGGCGCCACGTCAGGTCCACTCACCGGGTCCCGGGTCGCGCCAGCAGCGGCGCCACAGTAGCAACATAATTGAATTTTTCCAGCGCTGGTGGAAGTTGCTGCGGGCCAGGGAGTGAGGGAGAGGCAGGATCTCTGCCTCTCCCTCACTCCATGGCAGATACAGACAGTGACCGGGAGCTGTAGGCTGCATGCTACATGCTTCGACCCTGCCCTCCACTTCTGATGTCTCCAGAGTGGAGACTTCAATAAGTCAGAAGTGTTGGGTGGGGTATGCAGACTGCAACCTCAGCCTACAAGGACCGAGTTGGCTTGGCCGGGGGAAAGGGTCGGTGTTGGGGCCCTGTGCTATGGTGGTGCGTCTCCACTCCCTCAGCCACGGACCCAGTCACCCAATACAACTTGGGTGGCAGGCAGGGCCTCTGCTGCTAATCATCATCATCATCATCATAATAATAATAATAATAATTTCGGATTCTTGACCTGGAAAATCTCACTGAGAGGCCCATTCTTGAAGAGATGTTCGCTTACGGTCAGATCTTGTTTCAGCTAATCGCAGATTGATTTACCCATTTGTGTCTTTTTTGGTTGTTAGGTTCATTTGGTTCAGTCAGTTCCTTTGTTTAGGTGATTTCACTCATCTGTTCTCACCACACATTTTCATTGTTGCCAGTAAAAACAAATGAAAAATGAGAAATGGATGAAGTTAAAGTAAAGAAAATAAATGAACTCAATGATCCCAATGAATCAATCCAAACAAACCAAAATTGGAAAAAAATTGGTCGCTTCAACATTTTGATGGATGTCGTTCGGGTCAACTACAACCTGCTGGAAACTGGGGAAAAAAATAACAACCTGCAAACTTTTATTCTGCTGCTTATTTCCCCTCTAATTATTTGCAATGTTTGAAGGGGCTAATCCTACTCTTAGATCGCCTGTACCTCCCAATTAGCGCTGCAATGGGTACTAAAATGAGTAACTATGAGTAATGGCCACATTTTCGGACACCCCATTGGTCACTCAATGAGCGACCTGAGGACCAGCCATGTGTCCGATGTCCCAAAATGCAAGCATCGCCCTTTGAAGAAATGGACAGGCCCCAGCCTTGAGTGCACACAGAGCCCAGTGCTGCAATGCCCAAGCTGGGACTTGTCAGGCGCGTTCCCTGACCCCTCCCCAGCGCCTCACAGCTGAGGTGCGCTGTAGGGGGAAATGGTCTTTGAAAGGGCAATGTGGCTGTGCTGAATCCCTGTTAATTGGAAAGGCCATCACCGCTGACCCTCCTCCAGTACCCCACGGCTCTGGAGAGGGGGAAGCGGCCTTTCAAAGTGAGAGGGAACAGAGCCAGCCACAGTTGGGCTCCCTGTCACTTTGAAAGCTTGGCCAGCACAATTGAGCAGCCTCTTGGGTCCTGTTCGGGCAGTGATGGTGCCTGCCCTGAACAGCGCCAGGTCGGTTCAGACACTCCTGATTAGTTGGGGTGGACCCAAATCTTCGGGTGCCTGGTTGCAGCTGTACTCCCAATGAATTGTTTGTAAACAATTAAAAAAATGTTATCATGGGATACCTAGCAATAGCTGCAGCTATCCGGGAAGTTACTTTTAAGTGGGGAGCAGCAAAAACACAGAATTAATATCATGCGAGTAATAAATAACTGAAGAGTCAGGAGAAAAGTTTCATGAGTACCTGCAAATAACCAGTACTCAAATCAAACAAAAAATGTGGTTTACTTATAGGTACCTGAACTGGTTTTCAATCAGGTACCTGAAATACCAAGAATTGGTATACCAAAAAACATTTTTGTCCTGTTTTCGTCCCAGTTTTTGGGAAAGATTGGGGGGGGAGGTTTTACAATTTCAGGGTTTGGGGGGATTCTGGGCACTTGGAAAACTGGTAACTGATATTTTGATTTTTTTCTCAAGTATTTGAATGGTATTCATGTACCATTTGAACACGCAAAACGGTACCCCAAAATGTCAGTATTAGCAAATCAGACAGCACTTACAGCTCTACTTGTGTGAATGCAACCTTAGTTTCTATATTATTTATTTATTTATTTATTTATTTAAAAAACTTATTACCCCACCCCTCCAAGCCAAAGACAGCCCAGGGCAGCTTACAATATATATAAAAAATAATATATAAAATACATAATAAATTAACAACAAAAAAGGGCAAAAACAAATGCAGGAAAACACAGCCTTCCCACAGTGGGAGAGGGATGTCAAAAAACAGTAAAACACATTTTACTATTCCCCAACCAAAAATAATAACCTCCCCTTCACCTATCTCCCTCATGAAAAGTCTGGCAGGACAGCCAGGTCTTGCACTGACGTTTGAAGGAAGGAAGGTCCGGGGCCACCTGGACCACTGCAGAGAGGGAGTTCCACAGTCTCGGGGCGGCCACCAAGAACGCCCTCAGCTTAGTGGCCCCGGGTGAGAAGGGTGCTCCCGGCTGCCCACTAAACGTACAGTCCTGTTTATGGTGACGCCCTTTCGCTACTGACTTGCATGCAAGGAGAGGGAGGGAGGCCAGCTGGTGAAAATAAATGATAGTGCTGCATCGAGCAATTGTAGCAAAAGCTGTTTCCATTGGAAACAGACCATTCTCCTGTGCTAGCGCAATGAGGAAAATCACTGGCTTTTCCATGTGTTTTTGCTAGTTCCCGTTCGGTAATTGTTGTTTTTTGCTACTTCTAGTAATTCTAGGAGCAGCCATACCCCATGGAACATTCTTTACATTCTGCTTATCTTCGCTTGGGTACAATCACACGTTCACTGCGTAACATTAATCGTTTCCCTTATTGGTCCTTGTCTTGGCTCCCTGTAAATCATCAAAGTTTTTACTGTCTTTTTTTCCACCTTGAAATGGCTAAGAACATCCCTTTCTCGGCCCCCACCCCAAAACATTGAGTTTAAGACTGAGGTCTGGAAACCCCCCCCCCCATTAATTCCCTTCATCCTGTCTATTGCAGACTCCCAGGCACCTCTGTCTCTTCTCTTTCACCAAGATTGAAAAGTACTGAAAGATGCCAAACAATTACAGGTGCTGATCTTAACAACAGTGGAAGCACAGATTCAGTAGATAGCGGGGAGATCAGCATGAATGGGAATTTGCTAGAGGGGTAACCAACGGCTTGGATAATTAGGTAGTTCATTGGGTGATTTGAAGAGCCAATTATGCAAGCTTACATACAAAGGAACCATGGTTGATGGCAGTAGGGGAAGAGCGCGGGGGGGCGGAGGGCCCGTCTGGTCCATCTTTGTGGGGGGAGTTTAGGGAAGTGACACTGGCCGATGTGGTGGATGTCCTGGGGTCTGTGAGGGCCACGTGTTGTCAACTGGATCCGTGACCGTCCTGGTTAATAAAAGCTTCCGGGGAGACGTTGGGGACGGCGCTGGCGAGGGTAGTGAATGCGTCCCTTCGGCAGGGGAGGTTGTCGCCTTGCCTAAAAGAGGCTGTGGTGCGCCCCCTGCTGAAAAAACCATCGTTGGACGTAGACGCGCTCGCCAGCTACCGACCTGTCTCTAACCTTCCCTTTTTAGGGAAGGTTATTGAGCGGGCAGTGGCGCTCCAGCTCCAGGGTCATCTAGATAATATCGGGCTCCTTGACCCTTTTCAATCTGGGTTCCGCCCCGGCTATGGCACCGAGACGGCGTTGGTGGCCTTGGTGGACGACCTCCGCCGGGAGATGGATGCGGGATGTTCGACATTTCTCATCCTGCTCGATCTCTCGGCCGCTTTTGACACCGTGGACCATGGGCTGCTGTTGAGACGACTGCGTGACCGGGGGGGTCTGGACGGGACTGTTCTTGAATGGTTCCGTTCATTCCTCTCGGGGAGGAGCCAGCGGGTGGTGTTGGGGGAGGAAACATCGAGCCCCCGCGCCTTACCGTGTGGCGTTCCGCAGGGATCGATCTTGTCTCCATTATTATTTAACATCTATATGCAGCCCTTGGGGGAGGTCGTGAGAGGGTTCGGGGTGCGATGTCACCAGTATGCTGATGATACTCAGCTGTACCTCTCGTTTTCTACTGACCCAGACCCTGCTGTCTCGGTGCTATCCCAATGTTTGGAGGCCGTGGCGGATTGGATGCGGCGGAGCAGACTGAAGCTCAACCCAGATAAGACGGAGGTGATGGTGGTGGGGAGGGCGAAGGGGGTGGTGGCCCCCCTGGTTGGGGGGGTTTGCCCCCCTGTAGCTCAGCAGGTCCGGAGTCTGGGGGTCATATTGGACGCAGACCTGCGGCTGGAGCGGCAGGTGGAGGCAGTCGCTAAGGCTGCCTTCCGCCAGCTTTATCTGGTACGTAGGCTGCGTCCGTATGTCTCTGGCCCGGACCTGGCCTCCCTCATCCATGCCTTCGTCACCTCGCGGCTCGACTACTGCAACGCGCTCTACGTGGGGCTTCCCTTGTTCTTGGCCCGGAGGCTGCAGCTGGTGCAGAATGCGGCGGCTCGTCTTCTTACGGGGACGGGTCGCCGGGAGCACATTACACCGGTGCTCCGAGCTCTGCACTGGCTGCCGATAGTGTGCCGGGCCAAGTTCAAGGTCCTAGTGATGATCTACAAAGCCCTATATGGTCTTGGCCCCTCATACTTTAGGGACCGCCTCCCCCTTTGCGCCCCGGAACGGCTCCTGCGGTCTGCCGGGGGTGCCCTCCTGGAGGTCCCCCGTGTTAAGCGGGGGGCCACGATGGAGCGAGCATTCTTGGTGGTAGGGCCGTGGCTGTGGAACTCCCTTCCGGAGGAAGCTCGCCTGGCCCCAAGCCTTTTGACATTTCAGCGGAACTGTAAGACCTGGCTGTTTGCCCAGGCCTTTGGGAGGGAGGGTGGGGGGGTGATTTTAATCCCCCGCCCATTTATTTATTTGTTTTTCTAGCCGTGTTTTAGATGATGTATTTTATATTTATATTTTAAAGTGAATTTTTAATATTTTATTATTGTTGTTAGCCGCCCCGAGCTGCATTGCAGGAGGGGGCAGGATATAAATCTGTAAAAAAATAAAATAAATAAAAATAAAATGTGACAGCAATCTATTGGGCAACAAAGCAATCAGGATAGATGAGCAACCAGCTATAGTGTAGGGCAACCAGACTCTCCAATTAGCCCAGGCAAAGTCAGCTGGCATCACAAGTCTGATGTAGATATATAGTGGGTGATATGTGGGACTCCTAGGTGATTTCTGGCCACCAGCATTGATGCTTCATGCAGCGAGTGAGGTGGAAGTGAGAAGCAGATGGTGAGTAGAAACATCGCTGGGGGAAATTTGGAAAGGGTTAGCCCCCAGGTGGACAAGGATGGGAGAAGTAAAGGGTGTATACGACACACTGTGTTCCCCTTCCCCTCTAAAGCTTGTGGATTTTGATGCCAGTAAAGAGAAGTTTTTGGGTAAGGACTGCATAGAGCAGCTGCGTGTCCTTTCTCCTCCAGAGGGCTGGTGGGCAGGCAGTGGTAGAAAGCTTGTTAATTTTGATTGTTAGTTAAGGGGAGTTTTCAATGAATCCCCTTTGTTTATTTCTGCAGCCATATATATAGCAAATGTGAGGAGAGGTTTATAATTTACCAATTTTGGCTGCTGTTGTCTATAAATGAGGGAGCCTCAACGAATGCCCTTCATGTCTATCAGCCACGTATGAAGCCAGCATAAGAGGGGATCAATAGCAATAGGAGAGCCAGCTTTTTGGCCCATGTAAGAAAGTGCATCATATATGAGATTGCCCTGGAGTGAACCAGCAGGTTGCTGATCCGTCTGCTGACAAGAGCGCCTGCAGGTAATTAATTGAGGTTGGGGCAATTCTTGCAGCATCTGCAAAACATAATGGCCCGTGGTTCATCTGCTTTTTTGCCCATAAGGGTAAATCACATCCAGTGTGTACGGGGTTGGAGACAAAATGTGCAGCATTTGCATATGGAGGAAGCGTGCAGGATGTTCTGCGGCTCCACACAGGTTCAGAATACGATTGTCCACTGAAGAAGGGGAGGAATCCCCGAAACGCGTTTGGACTTTGGATTCCATCAATTGGATTTTGGTTCATCCATTGGATTTTTGTATTCATTTATTGCATGTATTTATTGCATTGTATTGGTTTCCACCAATTGGATTATTGCATTTATTTATTGCATGCATTGTTGCATTATGCGTATTACACACTGTATAATTTTGATGTTCATCGTATCTAGTTTGTTTACAACAACTTGATTTTTAACAATAGTTTTGAGTTATAAAGATTTTGGAAAATTTTACATTGAAGTTTTTGGCCATCCACATAGTAACTGGGGAATAGCTTCTGGGCTCTTCTCTCTTGTCTTGAGTGCTGCACTATCCAGTGGAGGGAGCTTTTCACCCCCCTTGTTTTGGGGAAATCCCAGAAAACCTCAGTTCAGCTTCCATCACCCAGACTAACAATTCACTTCCCAAGTCCACACAGTCTGAGTTTTGCAAACTCCAGGTTGTTACCCGCTTGCAGATTCCAAAGGGCCCCCCCCTTTCCCTGGTTCTCCTTATCCGGCATTCTCCCTTTACAGGAGGCAGAAGCCCTTGGAGTAACTCAGGGGTGCTTATCTTGGTCAGAGGTTGTTCGGGCTGGGAAAGCCAGTGACCAGTCCTCTTTTTAGGGGGAATCCTGTACCTCCGCCCCTTGGTAGCTGTGTTTTAGCAGGCCTAGAGACATGTCTTTTCGACAGGCCACACACAATCACACACTTGGTAGGGTAAAGAAAGAATACTAGCTTTGACTAGCTTACTAGCTGGTTAGGGTCAAAAAAGAAAGGTACAAACAGGTACTAATGGGTAAAAAGGTAGAATAAGTCCTTGAGCAAGTCCGAGTGTCCAGTTCTGTGGGTGAGTGGACCCTTTTGGATCGCGAGTGCCTATAACTGTCCCTTTGCTGGTAATTGGCAGGTAGCAGATCTTTTACCTGCAGTTTCTTCTCAATGTCCTGTGGATAGAGATCATTCCATAGCAACGAGGGGCACAGTCCTTAGTTCCAACTGGCAGAGGTCCAGGGATTGCAAAAGTCAGAGCAAGAGAGAGCAAGTGGGCAGTCTCTGTCCTTTTTAAGGTCCTGTCCCCATCCCCCCCTGCTGTGACTGGTTCGTGGGAGGTCACCTGGTCTATGCCCAACCAATCAGGGTGGGGCTACCTGCTGATACCTGAGCCATGATGACCTCACCCACCAGGAGTGTCAGTTACGACATCTGCCATGTGTCCGGGTAGTAGGCCTATAGGCCTCATTAGAAGTCAAGGCTTCCAAGGTTGTGTGGTTTTTACCAATGCTCCTTAGCCCTACCTTTTCTTATTTTTATTTGGAAAGGGAATCTAAAAATCACCACTATGTGATTCTTACCCTCTAGTTTGTGGCAACAGGGATGAAGGCACAAAGAGGTGGAAGATTCCACCACAAAAAGTACCATGATGCTGAGACGATCCAGATGGCAGTCAATTGCTTGTCCTAGAAAAGAGAAGATCTGGGTAATATCTGCAGTTTTAAGGATTGTACTGGGTGCCCAGCGCGCTACCTGAGTACTAATTGGGCACCCTATTACCTGCAAATACTGGGGATTACCATTACAGAGTTACTGATTGAGCAGTTGGCACCAGGGTGATAAATGTAAAAATTGGTGCCAGAACTTGAGCAATCTGGACAAAAATTGTATTTTGCTAAGATTGCTAGATCAGGTGGCCCATAGTACACTGACTGAGTACTTATATGTCCAATGCTACTGGGTTCAGTCAAGAACCGCAATTTTGATGGGCCTGCCCATTTGTATGGGTACTCGTTATTTCAGCTCTCGTATAGATGCAGTGACACCTAGACATACTTGCAAGTTTCCCCAGACTTTCCTCCCCCACCCCCACCAGTAGGATTTTGTTAGCCACATTAGACATGACACTTGCTGCACCTCATGGAAACAGCTACTTGGGGGATAATTTAGAGTCCTATCCCAATCAGTGTAATCCTCTACATCAATAGTATGGAATAATAGGGTATAAGCAAAAAAAGCTTTCCCCTCCAGTGCCAAGGCACTAGTTATCATCATTATTACTGTCAAACAACAGAGCGAGAATTCAATACGTTATTTGTCCCTTTCTGCAAAGTTCCCATTTTTCCCCATTATGTGACCAGTCGGTTTTTTTTTGGTGGTTTTTAAAGTATTTCTCAGTGTTATATTCAGCATCTGATTTATTCTCTGTTCATTTCGTCAAAATGATTATGTGTCTTCTACCTGTGATTTATAACTATAAATCATCTTTGCCCTGAAAATAGTTGCACAGTGTGTGCCGCTCTCAAGATTTATAAATGTGAAATGTTATTGTGCACTTTGTCAGGTGAGTTTCAAATTGCCAAACCATTGCTGTGAATTTCTCCCAACTCTGCCAGAGAAGAGTTAAGTGATGCAGATTTTCCCCATCACAGAATCAATAACAGAAACAGTAATGGGAGGATCATCTACACTCAGTAGCAGTAAGACAATGGACATGATGTCTTTCAAAGTTCAGAAAAGTTTGAATAATTTCACAGAATTTGAAATTTTAGACGCAGAAAGGGACCATACAGGGTCATCTAGTTTGTAAAACAGGTCAGTGAATTACCCCCAGATTAGAGCTGAAGCTAAGCGGATATACTGAACTCATTGAATTTCTGGTACACAAATCAACCCACAAAACTTGGCTGCTTATCAGTGCCCAATTAATGCCAGATTCGGGAACCCAGTGACCTAAAAATGTAGACTTCCAATCCCATAATATCAACTTCCAGTTCAAATATTTTGAGTTTCAATCCCAATATACAATAGGTAGCCAGAAAAATCCCAATATATGATTGGTATCCCGATTGGTAGCCAGAAAAATTGCTAAATTGATGATGGAGATAATTGATTTTTTGGGTAGACAGGTGTACGATTGGTGACTTGGTAGCCTGTCAGGCACACAATATGGTATTTGAAAATGTGGGTATTTCATGTGGATACTAAATTAGGTGCCCATTTCAGCGCTGCTCCAGATATTTCTGTTGCCAAAGACAACAGAAATAAGGTCCCTCATGAGAGAATCTTGAGAAAATTAAAAAGTCATGGGATAGGAGGACGTGTCTTACTATGGATCAGAAATTGGTTAAAAGAAAGAAAGCAAAGGGTAGGATTAAATGGTCAGTTTTCACAATGTAGGGATGTAAAAAGTGGTGTGCCTCAAGGATCTGTATTGGGACCGGTGCTGTTTAATGTATTCATTAATGATTTGGAAAAGGGTGTTAAGAGTGAGGTGATAAAATTTGCAGATGACACCAAGTTATTCAAGGTAGTTAAAACACAAGCAGACTGTGAGGAACTGCAACAGGATCTTACAACACTGGGTACCAGGGCATCTAAGGGTGTTTTCAGACGGCAGCTTCGCCCCATCCCAAAAACAACCCAGAGATTCTCTGCCGGGATCACCCAGGCATGGCAAACAGACGTGCCGGGAATCCTGGCGGGGAATCAGGGAGGGAGAGGGGGCAGGACCGCACGGCGCAACGTGCAGCCGCATGGGCCCACCCCCTCCACGCTGCCTCCCTGCCCACCCTCTGGGGAGACGGGCGGGCAGCGAGGCCAATGCCGCCGCAGCATCTGGCCGAGTTCACCACGTCCCGGAATCCCGCCGGGGATTCCGGGCCATGATAGCCGACCAGACATTACTTTTTATTGATGCCCACCTGGAATCACTTTCACCACGCTTCTGGGGATTCTTGCTCTGGGAACCCAGAAAGCGTGGTTGAAATTGACCCCATGTGGGTATTCAGTGTGGCGAACATCTGGCAGCCGCCGAACAGACGTGCAGGGCACAGTGACCACACAGGTGGGTATTCACTGTGGTTCACTGTGATCTCTTCACATCTGAAAGTACCCTAAATGACAAATGAGATTTAATGTGGACAAGTGCAAAGTGATGCACGAAAGATAATCCAAACTATGCATACACAATACTCGGTACTAAGCTAGGAGTTACCACTCAGGAAAAGGATCTGGGGGTGGTTGTGGATAATACAATTAAATCCACAGTGCAGTGCGCAGCAGCAGTCAAAAACAAACCGAATGTTACAAATTATTCAGAAGGTGATAGAGAATAAAACTGAGGAGGTCATAATGCCTCTATACAAATCAATGATGCAACCGCACCTCAAATATTGTGTGCAGTTCTGGTCACCCCATCTCAAAAATGACATAACTGAACTAGAAAAGGTACAGAAATGGGCAACAAAAATGATCAAGAGCATGGAAAGGCTCATGTATCAAGAGAGGCTTGGTAGGTTGGGGCTCATCAGCTTGGAGAAGAGACGACTGAGAGGAGATAGGATAGAGGTCTATAAAATCATGAGTGGGGTGGAACTAATAAACAAGGAGCAGTTATTTACCCTCTCAGCTAGTACTCGAACTAGGGGACACTCCATGAAATTCATATGTGGCACGTTTAAAACAAATAACAGAAAATATTTTATCACTCAGCGTATAATTTGGTTGTGGAATCTAGTGCCGGAGGCTGTGGTAAGGGCCAGTACTAGAGCTGAGTTTAAAAGAGGTTTGGACAAGTTTCGGAAGATAGGTTCATTAGCAGCTATTAGCCAGACAGGATCAGGGAACATGACGGGAGCTGGGCCAAGACAACAGTGTGCCCCATGAATGAACCCCTATTATGACCTGTTGGGTGCTTCTCGAAAGCCACCATGATTGGCAACTTTCGGAGACAGGATGCTGGGCTAGATGGACCATTGGTCTGACCCATTATGGCACTTTTTATGTTCTTATGTTCAAATAATCTCTAGTTGACTAAAGGTGTCAAGCAGCAAATGGGGTGATTAAATTTTGGAATAAACATGGGGGTAGGGCAGGTGGCCGCAGCCGTAAAGCTGCTAGATGAAAAGCTAATACCCAAGGCTGTATATGGGGCGGAGTTTTTGGGAGGACAGGTAGGTTTACAATTGGAGGGTTTCCAGAATTTATATATGAGGAAAGTCCTGGGGTCCCCAAAAGCCACGCCAGTCTCACTAATGAGAAAAGAGATGGAAATACTCCCTGTCCAGGTGAGAGTGCAAGGCCGTCTACTTAGATACTGGTTTAGGATGTTGGAAATGGAGGTGGACGCATTTCCTAAGATCTGTTGGATGGAAACAATGGAGGCTTCTAAGGGATCCCTCTGGAGAGAGGACCTGGGTGTATTGTTAAATAATTTAGGCTATGGGTACCTGTTGCTGACCCAACGGATACCCATTCACCTTAGAACGGAGATCTTACAATGGCTGGAGGCTACAGCTGCACAGGAACAGCGTGCGCAAGCTACCTCCAGTAGAGTGGCCCCCCTCTATGCTAAGTCGAAGAAGGTTTGGGGAAGAGAAAAATATTTAACTGCACTCCGAAACTTTAAAACCCGAAGAATATACATGCCCTGTCGGTTTCAGTTAATACCGTCCAAGGTTCTCGAAGGTCGATATAGTCAGACCCCCTGGGAAGAGCGCAAGTGCCCCTGTGGGCTGGAGCAAATTGATGATATGTATCATATAATACTGGACTGCCAGCACACGGATATGGTGAGGGCTGAATGGATGAATAGAATCTTGGGAGAGAAAAGGTTTTGGCCGAGTAAATTCCGACTCCAGTTCCTTTTGTATACTAGGGGAGAGGAAAAAGTGAGAGAAGTAGGGTGTACGTTATCCCAAATGTTTGAAGCTAGGGAAAGGACTGGCCAATTCAAGTCTGCAGGTGAGGTGGGGGGTCAGATATTAGCAAATTGATTAAAAAATAACATGATTCTGTGGATGATGAGGGGTGTTTATCGGGGAAATAAAATGGATTATTAAAAAAAATAAAAAATTATTTACACGGAAGTTGTGCGGGATAATTTGTTATGAAATAATAATGTTATACAAATGGGTATGTTGTGATAGATGTATGTTTTATTGTATTGCTTTGACTGTGGCAAAAACTTCATATTACGCCATTACAACAATAAAAAAATTGATTTGAAAGGTGTCAAGTCTCAAGTGATTAGAAACCCATTCCTGCTCATGGTGACATGACTTAGTCATTAATCACCCCCCTTTTTACGGTGTGTGTGTGCATGTGTGTGTGTTTGTGGGTGGTTCTAATTCAAAATTGTTCAGTTTTGAATTTTATGTCATGGCCCTTCCATTGACTGCTTGTAATCAGGAGTGGACATGTTCAGATAGCATGAAAATATTTATTTAGATAACATTCTAGATCAGGTGTTCAGTCAAAACCCACACATAAAGATTAACCCCAAATGAAAATAAAATTCACAAAAGATTCATATAGTAGATGGTTCTTTGCAGGAGCAAGCCTTTTGGAATTGGGCAGCTACATGTTGTGCTCAGGACTGGATCCAGGCAACCCCACAGAGCCCTCAATACATGATTAAGCTTGAAAAGGGAACAAGAGTGAGAGAAGTACTGATCTAAAATACAGGCCCGTAAGCACCTACGAAATGCCATACTCAGCCATGGTCCGTCTAGTCCAGCATCCTGTTTCCAACAGTGGCCATCTTTGGTCATTTCAAAGAATCGCCCAACAGGTCAGTGGAGTGACCATTCCCTGGTATTTATTCCAACTCCTGACAGTCAGAGGTTAAGCCTTCTGGCCAACTTGACCAATTGCCATTTTATCCTCTAAGAAATTATCCAGTCTTTTAAAAACTCAGTTAAGCAATTGGCCTTAACAATACCCTATAGCAAGATGTTACCTTAGCTAAATGTATGTTGAATGAAAAAAAACAACACCACTTCCTTCGGCTTCTAAATCTGCTGGCAGTTAGTTTGAGTGTTAGAGCTGAACTGAATAGTACTTCAGGGTGCTCTGACCAAATGTTGAAGTTCCGAATAGTCGATCTGGGTACCTGGAGGCACTTCAGCACTCTTTCCAAAGCTTCGGATGTCGGAAAACTTTGGAAACTTTGGAACTCTTCACTGACTGTGATATACACACTTTGGGGAAATTTGACTAACATTTGTTGGTATTTCGTTATTCCATATTTTTATCAAATGTCAGAAAACTTTGGAAACTTTGGAACTCTTCAGTGCCAGCTTAGCGCCTCAGCAAGTGTTGCCATGTGCAGCAGCTGCAGCTGGTGAATTGCCTAGCCAATCAGAGTGTGCACAATGTGCACAACAACTCATCCACCCCATCCTCCTTCCCCCCACCCCTCTTGATTGCCTAGCCAATCAGGGCACACAACAGCAAATGCAGCCCTTCCTCCCTTCGCTGAGACTGCCAGCAGGATGAAAGACAGAGTGAGGAAGAAAGAACAGAAGCCAGCACAAAACACACCACCAACACAACCAGTTAATTAAAAAAACCAAAAGGGAATGTGATCACTAAGTTCCCCCACCTCCAAGCATGCCCCATGAATGATACACATGCAAGGCTTGAAGCTCAGGGTGGGTGAGAGGGGGTTGTACTAGGTGCCCCACCAAAGAAAGTCCAAAGACTACATTAGCAAGCAAATCAAATTGATCAATCAAGTTTCAAGCAACTTCTTTTGGGTCCGTGTGTGGCTCCATGGCTGCCATCAGCCAGACGAGCAGCCATAACAACCACACACAAGAGACCAGGCATCTCCCCCCCC